>CM029389.1:7107629-7252629 GCA_017165825.1 Hepsetus odoe
GAAAAGAGTGGATTTTCTTTTATCCCTCAGTTTGAAGCGAACCTTTTCACTCCGCCATTGGTCTTCTGTTATTTCTCACTTCCTGTTTTGACTGAAAGTGCAGTTTTGAGAAATTTTAAAGCTTAGATTTATCATCTTCCAATTTGGCAGACAGTCAGCACAAAAATTATAAATAAAATTATTACTGCAGTGCATTTGACATTCTGATATTGTTAACTTATTTTCATGCAGCTTTATGTAAAGAAGACTAAATATGTCACACATTCATTACAAGTTTCAGCCACACTATGGAAAGTCAGGGTGAATGATAATTGTGTCTACAAATTTTATATTGGCAACCAACAGAGAGAGGCATGTTACAATTGTAGGCATTAACCCAATGTGTGAGGGACAGAGCAGTCCAGTGTGTAAGGGACATGGTATTCTAGTGTGTGAAGGACAGTGCAGTCTAGTGTGTGAGGTACAATGTAGTCCAGTGTGTAAGGGATAGTCCAGTCTATGATTAGAGGTGTTTTAGTAACTAGAAGTTCATTTTATGACTTTATGACATTGTTGACAGGTCTGATGTTTTTGTGTGTTTTTGTCTGTATGTTCCTACATCTTCAGTACTTTTTCATGTTCATGTAGAGGACAGTGTCATTCTGAACCGCACCTGCCTCTGAAAGCATGACAGATATGTTGTGTGGCCCAGTATCTTTGTGTAGACTCTCACTTTGTATGGAAACTAGACTGAAGCAGTGGATGAGATTGTGATCCAGGACTGAGTGTTGTGCAGCAGTGCCTCAGGACTCATGCCTGAAGTCCAGTCTTCCAAATTATGAGAAAGTTTTGCAAGTCCAGGCAAATTTATTAAAATCACAGTTCATACACAACAGTAATTCTAACTGCTGTACAAACGGACAGTAAAGATCATTGCCTAGGCCAGCATTTCTTAAACCATCGCCAGGGACTGATATAAGGAATCTGCAGAGCCAAACAACAAACAGTCAATCTCAACTTTCAGTCAAGCTCAAGTTAATGTTGACTTTATTAAATATTCGGCTATGTTAGCTGTCAGCGGTACTGAGCGTGTGCATCAGAATCACAAAAAACTAACTTTAATTCACCAGCTGTTGATTTTTAGTGTAGTACTAGTACCAGTAGTGGTAATCATAGTAGTAAATGATCAGATTTACTCGGATTCATCTTAATACAACTAATAAAATGTTAAGCATATATATCTAAATGAAACTAATAAAGTAAATACTAATATAGTAAAATGAGCCCCTAATTTTTAGTGTACTTGTAAACTACAGCACAACAATGCAAGTCAAACAGGTAAACACATAAGCGGTTACAGCTCAGTTTACATGTCAGAAACCTTTTATTTTATATACTTTGAGTATAAGAAGTTCTTCATGTTGTACAAAGCTCAAAATATCAGTGTGTATTCATTAAGTACATATTAACAATGATGACCCAATTAAAATGTTTATTTTAGAAACTTGTGGGTTCATTATATCATTTTGTTGCATATTTTTCAAGTTTCTTATTTTTTGTATGAATTATTATGTCATGTCAGTCAGTCATTTTCTGCTGCTTGTCCCACGTGGGGTCGCGGGGGAGTGCTGGAGTCCATCCCAGCTCACACAGGGCGAAGGACGGGGGACACACCCTGGACAGGTCACCAGCCCATCGCAGGGAGGAGCGAGATGGGGACGGCACCTTGCTCAAGGGTACCTCAGGGCAACCTATTGGGAAGGGGTTCGAAGCCCCAATCCTCCGGCCATCGCCCTAACCACTAGGCCACTGCTGCCCCATGAATTATTATTATTTTTTAAATATAAAAATACTAATTTGGCTACAGGCTTTATTATTATTATTGTTGTTGTTGTTGTTGTTGAATTTGTGGACTTGTTTCATAGTCTAGCTAGATGGATATGATTTTTTATTTGTTTGTTTGTTTATGTATACCTGCATTCTCCACAAGCAGCATAGTTGGGGCAGCAGTGGCCTAGTGGTTAGGGAGTTGGCTCTGCATCAGAAGATTGTGGGTTCAATTGCCTCCCCAGTGAGTTGCTCCTGAGGTACCCTTGAGATAGGTACCGTCACTGCTCCCTGGGTGCTCTCAATAGCTGCCCACTGCTGTCCATGGATTAAATGCGGAGGTCCAGTTTCGGTGTGCTGTGCTTTGACCTCGCAATGACAAGGGTTGTCACTTTCACCTTTTTCATACGTAAAAACATGAATACATTCATCCATCCATTTTCTTCCACTTATCCGAGGTCGGGTCACGGGGGCAGCAGCTCCAGCAGGGATGCCCAGACTTCCCTCTCTCCGGCCACTTCTTCCAGCTCCTCCGGGCGGATCCCAAGGCGTTCCCAGGCCAGCCGAGAGACATAGTCTCTCCAGCGTGTCCTGGGTCTTCCCCGGGGTCTCTTTCCGGTGGGACGTGCCCGAAACACCTCACCAGGGAGGCGTCCAGGGGGCATCCTAATCAGATGCCCGAGCCAGCTCATCTGACTCCTCTCGATGCGGAGGAGCAGCGGCTCTACTTTGAGCCCCTCCCGGATGGCTGAGCTTCTCACCCTATCTCTAAGGGAGAGTCCAGACACCCTGCGGAGGAAACTCATTTTGTGGTTAAAGCTTTGACGGAGGTGGGAGTTGAAGCTTGTCCTGACAGGGGACTCTGCCAGACGTTCCCAGCAGACCCTCACGATGCGTTTGGGCCTACCAGGTCTGACCGGCATCCTCCCCCACCAACGAAGCCAACTCACCACCAGATGATGGTCGGTTGACAGCTCCGCCCCTCTCTTTACCCGAGTGTCCAAGACAAGGGGCCGCAAGTCCGATGACACGACCACAAAGTCGATCATTGAACTGCGGCCTAGGGTGTCCTGGTGCCAGGTGCACATATGGACATCCTTATGTCTGAACATGGTGTTCGTTATGGACAATCCGTGACGAGCACAAAAGTCCAATAATAAAACACCGCTCTGGTTCAGATCGGGGGGGCCATTCCTCCCAATTACGCCCTTCCAGATGTCACTGTCATTACCCACGTGAGCATTGAAGTCCCCCAGCAGAACGATGGAGTCACCAGGAGGGACGCTCTCTAGCGCCCCCTCCAGAGACCCCAGAAAGGGTGGGTAGTCCAGAATGCTGTTTGGCGCATAAGCGCAGACAACACTAAGGACCCGTCCCCCGACCCGAAGGCGGAGGGCCGCCACCCTCTCATCTACCGGGGTAAACCCCAATGTACTGGCGCCAAGCCGTGGGGCAATAAGTATGCCCAGAGTCCAAAGAGTCCAGCCCCTCTCAAGGAGACTGGTTCCAGAGTCCAAGCTGTGCATCGAGGTGAGTCCAACTATATCTAGCTGGAACTGCTCAACCTCGCGCACTAGCTCAGGCTCCTTCCCCACCAGAGAGGTGACGTTCCACGTCCCTAGAGCCAGCTTCTGCAGGCGAGGATTGGACCGCCAAGGCCCCCGTTTTCAGCCACCGCCCAGCTCACAACGCACCCGACCTCTTTGGCCCCTCCCACAGGTGGTTAGCCCATGGGAAGGGGGACCCACGCTGCCTCTTCGGGCTAAGCCCGGCCGGGCCCCTGTGGTGAAGGCCCGACCACCAGGCGCTCGCCAGCGGGCCCTGGCTCCAGAGGGAGGCCCCGGTGACCCACGTCCGGGCGAGGGAGAACGTCTTCCAAAGTTTTTATACATCATAAGAGGTCCTCTGAACCGCTCTTTGTCTCTTCCCTCACCTAGGACCTGTTTGCCTTGGGTGCCCCTACCAGGGGCATAAAGCCCCGGACAACATAGCTCCCAGGATCATTGGGACACGCAAACCCCTCCACCACGATAAGGTGGCGGTTCACGGAGGGGAATACAGTCCTAATAAAATCAGTTCTTTTACAATACAACCAGGAGCAGCTGAAATTGTTATTAAAATGAACCGAACAAAAAGAGCCCAGATTTAACTTTTAGTACAGAATAATTATTTTATGGGATAATGTGGGAAAACAAATTAATTCATTTCAAGATTAGCCTGAAATATAACAAAATTTAAATATCTTGAAAACATTCTGTACTGCAATAGTTTAACCTGTAGATTAACAGAAGTGGAACAAAAAAGTAGAAAAGTTTATAATAGAGGTGATTATTTTTTGATTAAACTTGATTAAACCGCAACCGCTACAAACTAAACCACAAAAGTCTATCACATGCTCTTTTATTTGATCATGTTCACTCTTTGCTTGTAGACCCTCTGATGAAGGCAATACATTTATTTTCAAATGGAGGCTACAGTAATTGTAGTCATTGTTTTCTTTGTTATTAATATTTCTTTGTGCTGTTTTTAAGGTGAATGTGTTGCTTTATACTTTTTAGAGGGAAAATAATCCAGAAATAAACTAAATAATTGTTACTGTCAGTAATGTAGAACCAAAAGATATTTGTATAGTCTTGTTGATGAGTTGTGAAACTGCTGTGCATTTGAGCATGTGTGTGTGTGTTTTACAGGGACTTGGATTCTCCGATTGAGAACCGAGGTTCAAGGAGTCAGTGATGAGGCGAAGAGGGTTTTAAGCTATAGCAAAGTTTATTAACAGAAAAGTAATGAAATTCTTACAAGATGTTCAAAAGACCAGTCAGTGTTCCTCTCTGTGTGGAATCCTTTCTCTCTAACTCGCACAGTTCAGAGTGTGCCTTTTTATCTGTCTCCCCGGGAGCTCCAAGGCCTCCGGTGGAGACACCTAATCTAAGACTGTGACCTTGTTTGGGTGTTTTTGACGTGCAAAGAAAGCGTTACTCAGAAAAGAACATAGAAAAATAGAGATGCAGTTAGTAATATATAGGTTAAAGGTGACAGGGACGTGAATACTACCTAGGGAAAGGATTTAGGGTAACGGGGGTGAAAGGGCCATGGAGAAAATAACAGAAATAAATGACTAAAATCAAGCTACAATCCATCAAGAAAAATGTCAGTGCAGAGCTTAAGCACTCAAGTTACAGCAGCTAATGAGGAAAAACGCTGATTTATAGAAGTCTTTGGATGTTTTACAGAATGATAACTCGACTTCAGTTCAGCATTCAACACCATCATCCCTCAGCACCTGAGTGAGAAGCTGATTCTGCTGGGCATGAACACCTCCCTCTGTTACTGGATCCTGGACTTCCTGACTGGGAGACCCCAGTTAGTCAGGATCAGTAGCAGCACCTCCAACACCATTACAATGAGCACAAGAGCCCCTCAGGGCTGTGTCCTCAGCCCACTCTTGTTCACACTGATGACACACAACTTTGCAGCCAAGCACAGCTCGAACCACATCATCAAATTTGCCGAAGATACAGCCGTGGCGGGTCTGATCAGCACTGGCGATGAGGCAGCATACAGAGAGGAGATACAACAGCTGACAGACTGGTGCTGAACCAACAGCCTGTCTCTGAACGTCAACAAGACTAAAGAGATGGTTGTTGGCTTCAGGAGACCACGTCGTGACCACTCTCCACTGAACATTGACATTTCATCTGTGGAGTTGGTCCAGAGCAGCAGGTTTCTTGGTGGTCACATATCCAACAACCTCACGTGGTCTCTCAACACCAACTCCATCACAAAGAAAGCCCAGCAGCGTCTCTAATTCCTGTGCAGACTGAGGAGAGCCCATCTTCCACCACCCATCCTCACCTTCTTCTACAGAGGAACCACTGAGAGCATCCTGAGCAGCTGCGGGTACGGGAACTGCAACGTCTCCGACTTCAAGTCCTTAGAACGGGTATTGAAAACAGCTGAGAAGATCATCGGTGTCTCTCTGCCTTTTGTTCAGAACATCTCCACTCGCTGCATTTGCAAAGCAACCAGCATTGTGGATGATCCCTCACACCCGTGCCTCACACTCTTTTCCCTCCTGCCATCCGGGAAAAGATTCCGTAGCATACGAGCGTCCACTACCAGGCTGGGAAACTGTTTCTTCCCCTGGCCATCAGACTTTGGAACTATAAATGACTCTTCAATAACCTGCCACTTCTGCAATTCTCCTGTTTATGCACTGATCACCATTTATGCACCATTTATCTAATTTTCCGCTATTTATTTATTTATCTCTGCACTCTACACTTTTTTCTCAACAATGTTAAATGCTGCTCATTAGACTGTTACTCTGTAAAGTCCACATTTTTTGGTGCTCTTCCACAAAAAATCTCTGAACAAACTTTTTTGGAAGCATTTTTTCATGTTCAACACAAATAGAAAACAAATGAAATTGGCACCAACAAAAATGAATGTTCTTTTAACTGAATATTTTGTTGCAGAGCCTTGAAGGGTGCTTCCTCATGCTGCAGTTTTTAGTCCTTTCAATAGATGTTCCACAAAATGTAGATTAGGGCTCATAAAGGGCCGTTTATGAAAAGTGTAGTGTTCCTTTTTGTCATGCATTCATTGTTGCTTTGAGCTGATGGTTTGGGTCATTATCCTTTTGAAGGACGCATGACCTGTGACTAAGGCTGAGCTTACTGACACTGAGTAGCATGTTTGGTTCCAGGATTCATGTCCCCTCGTGCTATAAGCAACACATAACCATGCCCCTTTCATGTTTCACAGTAGATTTAGTCTTCCTTAGTTTGAAAGCTTTATTTTCCCATCTGTGAACATGAGCATGATGAGACTTGCTAAAAATCTTCAGTCCAAACAATATTGTCCCAGAGGCTTTGTAGATTTTCAACAATTACTTTATCAAACAAAGTTCCTTCACCTTGGAGTTCAGCTTAAAAGTCCCTGGAGGTTTTCCTTGGCTGTTATTTTAACATCTGCTAACTTCTCATTCTGTTTATTTTTTTTTTTATTATTAGGTGATTGGTCTGTTTTCACACTGGTTGAAAAAGAGAAGTGCAAGAAAGAGTGTGAGCAATACAGGTGTAGTTTTTCTGATCTCACGCTCTAATTAACTATTGATTTTTTGCAGTTGATCTGCTACAGCATGATGATATTTTGGTTGTGGTTTGATTTGTTTTCTTTTTAATGTAGCAAGAAATATGTGAATATTTTCTTTTTCTATCTCATCATTTAAAAGGTAAATAATGTCGCTCTGTTGCAGAGATGATGTCCTAATGTCAATTCATTTTATTCCAAAATGTAAAAAGTATAATATTAACAGTGTAATACTTTATATACACATCACTTGTTCTTAATCATGTTGGTATTTTTCTTTTCTCTCAGAAAGAAATGGAAATCAGTCACCTTGAAGAGACCATCTCTGATTACAGGACCATTAAACAGGTACTTTGCTGATCAGTGTAATGACACTAGCTGTGCTAAAAGGGTGCTGGTGGTCTAGTGGTAGGCCACTCGTTTACAACCCAAAGGCTTGTAAGTTCAAACCCCACCTCCAGCATTACCATCATTGGGTTCCTGAGCAATACCCTTAACTCCAAATTACTCCAGGGGGACTGTACCTGTAGTTAAGAAATGGAAGTTGCTCTGGATAAGATAATATAGTTAAGATATCCAGTTGTTCTGGACAAGGATCTTTGCTTTGTATCTTGTGCGTATTAGAAAGATAATCTTTTCAAAGGAAGCAAATTCATGTACAAACGTAGTTAACGGCTAAAATAATAATACGTTTGGTTATTTATACCAATGCTTTGTAGGGATTTTCCATACAGTGGATTACTGTTTGATGCACTAGATGGAGCCTGAGGAAGGAGAGACAAACGATGGAGATCATAGTGAGACAGCGGAGGACGAGGCCTGCTTATCACAGTGTCCAATGAGGTGTGATGACATCATATCTGTGTATAAAATAATTACAGTAAATAGTTAAATACATTTAGCAGTGATTAAATTCCTAGTTGTATTTTATTTGAATGTGCATGTGTTCATCGTTATCATTTTTCTGTTCATTAGATGGCTGTTGGAGAGCCTGAAAAATATAAAGAGAGGATCCACATTGCTCTGTTTATGAGCTCCAGCTTCCTGGTTTTTCAGGGATTCCCAGGACTGAGTGTGGAAGATTTCAACTGGATGATCAGTCGCTTGATCACACCGCACCCCTCTGTTCATCACACAGGACTGCCACCTTTATAAGCTGACAAAATCAATCCAGATCTCCAAAAAATTGGTTTTTAACATTTATCACTCCTTCAGTTTGGGCTGTGCAAAAGTTTCCAACAAAAAAAATCACATCTGAAAATCTTCTTAGTTTTCTTTTCTAACATGTTGTTTTCTAATATTCTTGTCAGATTTACATGTAATTGTTTTTATCAGCCTGAAACAAAACAGGCATGTGTATTTATAAGGTACTGAGAAAGTACCGAGCAGTTAACACTAAAATCTTTATTAATACAATATCCAGAATATCTCAAGGTAGATACTTCAGTGAGAAATGATTGTTGTTGTAGAAATGATGATACGAAGTCCATCTTGGTCGCTCCATTGCATATGAAAACATTCAGACTCTTTATGTCCATTAATGAACTCTGGCACAGGTGGACTCCAGTCAAGGACCACTGGCAGATGTAGGACATCAGTCGCAGAAGTTATAGCAAAGGATCTGATGTACATCTCTATGTGCTATAGGTGCAGATTAGTGGTGTATATGACTTATCTGGTGGGATGATTTTAATCTCGATCACCCAAAAAATAGCAATGACAATAATGTGTATCCACACCCTGGACACTCTGACCTGCTTGATACATTTGAAGCAGCACCACACAAATAATAGCATGTTGATGTCACTGCTGTTGTGGGAATGGTCCACCAAACAATATCAGGTCCTTTGATCAGAAAATGGTGGGACTGGTGAGTGCCTTCCTCTCATGCCACAAAGTGTCAGTGTTGGTTTTCTTCCTAAAGACTTCGATGTCAGGTAAGTTAGAGATGCTAAATTGCCTGCAGATCTATGTGTGCCTGTCTGCTCTGCGATAGACTGGCGACCTGTCCAAGGTGATTCTCTGCCTTTGCCTGCTGGGATAGGGTCCAGTCCCACCTCTGACCCTGGTTAAGGATCAGACCAAAACACTGACCAGCAGTTAATAAGGTAAAAAGAGTAGCTGGCAAAATATGCAACGCACTACATTGTTTAGTTGTAATCCTACATGCAAATGAAATGATTCTTCTTCTTTTTCTTTCGGCTGCTCCCGTTTAGGGGTCACCACAACGGATCAACCGTCTCCATTTCTTCCAGTCCTCAGCATCTTCCTCCTTCAAACCAACCACCTGCATGTTCTACATGCAAATGAAATTAGTAGCTGAAAATAAAACTAGGTTTGGGTTTTTGAAATGGAATGTTGACTTAAGTGGCAGGAGAACATCCAGAGCAGGAACTGAGATTTTTGTTGTTGTTTTTTTATTGTTGTTGCTGTTATTCCCTTGTTTGGGGCTCCTTATGATGTAACATAACATGAAAACCTCAAAATATCAGATGTGAGCAATCACAGTATTGGGCCAGCGGTGGTCTAGTGCCTTGATGCCCCAGGATTGGAAGGTTGTGGGTTCAAATCTCAGGCCCAGTACAGTTACTGGTTACCCTGAGGTACCCTTGAGCAAGGTACCGTCCCCATCGCTGCTCCCCGGGAGCTGGAAATGGCTGTCCCCTGCCACACACATTTCACTACACTGTGCTGTGCTCCTTCACAAGGACAAATGGTCTCTTTAACTTCATTCAGAGGATTTCAGTAAATTTTTTAGTACACAATTATTTTGCTATTATCCACAACTCATCAACATAACATTACATTGCTTGTTTATTATTATATATTATGTTATATTATATACTATTATTAATGTATATTAATGTATATTGTCATTGTATTGTACATTATTATTATTATTATTAGACTTATATCTTACTACTTGTTTATTTATATATATTTATAATTGATTTAAAACCTATTTATTATCGTGTATTATTACTGTGTACTGTATATATGGTCACCTAATTCTTCTTGTTATATATTTAATATATTTATATAGATAGATAATTTATTATTATAGCTCCTGTACTTTTCTCCTTTCTCCTGTACTTGTCCCTCTTTCCTTATACCTCTATTTTTATAAATCTTTTTTTCTATTCTTTCTGTACATCTGTCACTTTTATAAGAGCCCTGTAACGCCCAAATTTCCCATTCGTGGGATAATAAAAGATTACTCTACTCTACTAGTAAAGCACCGTCGCTTTAATGATCAGGCAAACAGTGAACCTTAAATGCTCATCCAGCTGGAAAAAGGACCAATCCATTTCACGATTTTGCTCCAAATGCCCGGTTTCTCCGATGACCGTAAACAACCCCCCGATGCGCTCGTGCAGTTTGAGCGACTCCGGGACTGGATTTATACTTTCTGGATGTGAAAGGAGAAACGAAGAGCGCCTGTGAGTTTGCGCGTCTGTGGCGCCATCTAGCGGAACAGTCTGGAACAGTTTAGGGGGAAAAAAACCTCAATCGGATGTTGCGTCAACTACCGAGCCTCCTAGAAGGGCTCGAAAATGGCCGAGCACACCGAAGGACTTTAATCTACTGTTGCATTAATGTAAGATATATTTTTTCGAGCTGTTTTGGGGGATAATTACACACCTCCAGAGCGCGAATTTTAAATCCGTTACCGCTCGCTTTATTCCGCGCGGCCGCCGTTAATAAACCGTTTCAGGCGCGTCTCGTGCCGCAACCGGATTGAGCCGTTTTCGAAATAAGAGCCCTTTGTTTTGAATGTCAAAAACTCGAAAACTTCCCTCCCGGGGTGTCAGAGTGGTGGCCGTTCTGTCTTTTAGGGCTCTTATTAAAATAAAAAATATTACAAAATATTTTATTTTCCCTCAAAGCGCCGTCGCGGTTTTCTCGGCTCGCGCGTTAGCATTAGCTAGCCAACTTTTACAGGCGGGAACTTTTATTTTTAATCAGCGCCGCTCTTAGCCGAGTCCGATTATCGGCAGGGCACTCTTCAACTTATTTACTAATTCTGTGACGAATTTAATGGCCATTCTTTTACCCCAGATGTACAATTTATCCCACGGTTTTAATGTGAATCGGAGTTAGCGGATAAGTGTAAACGGGTTATGTGGGGAAAAGCCCCAAATGAATGAACTGTGGTGTTTTCGTCCTTTATTCTCAGGCTGGTGGAGAGTCTCACGATGAGTCACAGCGAGTTCCTCCTGGAGCAGCTGCGAAAGCAGCGGGAAAGGGGTTTCCTCTGCGACTGCACGGTGGTGATCGGTCAGGCTCGGTATGGAGCTCACTACAACGTGCTGGCTGCCTTCAGCAACTTCTTCTCCACTCAGAGCTCAGATGCTGGAAAAGAAGACGCCACCGTCACTCTGGACCCAGACCTGGTGGACGGCGCCGTGTTTGAGAAACTGCTGGACTACATGTACACGGGGGATTTGCCCATGGATGGGTGAGTAGGTCAGCTGAACAAGAAGACATTTGGGAACCCAGAAGTGACCCCTTTCCTTGGTTTAACACGCCTGGTCCAGCACATCAGGAACCTGATTTTTGATGAGCTGAATCAGGTGTAGCAGAAAACATGGATGTGCTCAGTCTAGGTCTCCCAGGGGGCAGCAGTGGCTTAGGGATTTGGGACCAGGCCCCAGGATCGTAAGGTTTTAGGTTCAAATCCCATTGCCCTGAGGTACCCTTGAGCAAGGTACCATCCCCATCTCTGCTCCCCTGGGCGCTGCCTGCGCGTGTGTGGGTTAAATGCAGAGGATGTATTTCGCTGTGTTCACTGTGCTGTGCTGTTTCACAATGTCATAGTCACTTTCAGTTTAGGACTGATCTCCTCAATTAAAGTCGAGCCAGCTTCTCATTTCTTTTGTGGGGGGGGAACCCTCACATTCTTGTATGTCCCACAGGGATGAGGTTCCAAACATTCAGAAAGCAGCGTCTTACCTTGGCATCCAGGAGGTGGTGACTCTCTGTACTCAGCCTCAGAATGCTGGCGGAGACACGTCTGCTGCTGCGACGAATGTCAGCTACATGGACCCACAATCCCCGCTCAGCCCTGATGATTATGAGCCACTGGAACCTATCGAGGAGGTGGAGAAGAGAGAGCGAATAAAAGAGGAGGGACAAAAGCAGGGCAGGGAGCCGGAAGCGCAAGATTCAGCCGATGAGCTGCAGTCATCTGGTGAACAAACGGGACAGAGTGTGGAGAGGGGTAATAGGACGCTCAGGACTCGTCATTTTGATGAGGATGGGGCAAGAGCATGCTCCGTTTCGCCAAGGGGAAGGGGGCGCGGAAGGGGCAGGCCAAGAGGCCGGCCCCGGGTGAGGCCGTTATCTTGTGACCGAGTCCATTTTGCAGCAACAGAGAAAAGTTCAGCTTTGCAGAGCAGTGTGGTAAGGAGAGGAACTGGAAGGCCCAGAGGCCGTCCACGGATAAGGCCACTGCCCTTTAAATTGTCCGACCCAGGTAGCACGGAGGAAAGCACTACAGTAGCAAATGATAACATGACAGAAGGCACTGAATCTGAACCACCCCAAACCATGTCTGAGCCACCCGAGTCTTCCACCCCTGATGGAGACGCAGATGAGGTGTGCATAAAAGAAGGAGAGGCTGTTGAGAACGATGAAAGCAGGACAAAGCCAGAATCTGAGAGCTCTGAAGTGGTCGTTAAACGTGGTAGAGGTCGACCACGAACTAAACCGCTCCCCTCAGAGACACAGGATATGGCTAAAACTGAAGAGGCCTCAGTATTACCACAAAATAAAGAAAAAGAAGGAGCTGTACGTAAAAGAGGCAGACCACGTCTTAGGCCTTTACCATCAGAAACCTCAGCAAACACAGAAGGAGGTGGGGAAGATGAAAATTCTAAAGACGAAGAAGGGGATGAAGAGAATGGCAAGGCAAAGACATCCTCCTCTGATGTGCCTGATGATGACAACCTAAGAGATGATGAGGGCCCTAGTGAGACGTCTGATGATCCCAGTCTGTCCAAAAGGGTACGTACAAGTAGCAGGAAGAGGAGTCTTAGCAGAAAGCTGAGGGAGAGCCAAGCCAGCAACGAGGAAGACGATGAGGAAGATGATGAAGATGGTGGTGATGAATGGGCTGAGGAAGAGGAAATCAAACCTGGGCAAAATAAGCTCCGGCCTATCTGTAATATCTGTGGGAATTTGTTCTCAGAGATGAGCAGCCTTCGCAGACACATGCGCATCCACAAGGGCATCAAACCCTATCAGTGCCAGCTTTGCGGACGTTGCTTCAGGCAGGGAAACCAGCTCAAGACTCATATGCGAATTCACACAGGTATGTCAAGTATGCCTGTTAAAATATACTTATTTCATGATTTGTATTTTGAAGTGCAGCAATAAACAAATAGAGACTTACCTAATTTCCCCAGCATCCTTTTGCTTTTCCACATCTGTTTTTCATAAAAATACGTGAACAGAAATGAAACATTTTTACACATAACAAAACAATAGATACGTGTCTTGGTTCTTTTATTTAGTTAAACGATAATTTGTTTTTAAACTGCTGTTTCTTTCCTTTTTTTTTTTTTTTTTTTGTGTGCATGCAGGGGAGAAGCCATTCATCTGTACCCGCTGTGAGGCACGCTTTGCCCAGAAATGCCAGTTAGTCTATCACTGCCGGATGCATCATGGTGAAGAGAAGCCACACAAATGTGACGTCTGCCCTGCAGCTTTTGCAACTTCCAGCAATCTTAAAATACATATGAGGTGTGTGGGTTGTTTTTTTTTGTTTGTTTTTGTGATATATATTGTTGCTGTCAATACAAAATCCTCTATCTCCCAAATGGGAACTGGTGGAGAAGTAAATTACTTTTATAAGAGGTTAAATGCAAAAAATATAGTAATTTCAATAATTTGTATTGGCCTGTTCATCATTTAATTTTCTGACTTTTTTGTATGCTGATCTCATCAATAGGACGCACAGTGGAGAAAAGCCTTATGAATGTGGTGAGTGTGGCAAGCGTTTCACTCAGGCCAGCACTTTAATGTACCACAAGCGCCGACACACAGGAGAGAAGCCATATGTTTGCGATACATGCGGCATGTCTTTTGCTGTTTCTAGCTCTCTGATCTCACACTCCAGGAAACACACAGGTGAGCAAATTGACAAAAGCAGGAAAAACAAAGGCAGGGAAATTTTGTTAAATATATAAACACATTATCATTGTCTGTCAGTGAGTAATTTACTTTATTTATTTTTTTTAGGAGTGACCCCTTACATATGTTTGGACTGTGGGAAACCATGCTTAACATCTGGAGAACTAAGGAAACATATGGATATCCACAATGGTGAGTGAAGAGGAAATCATATATATGAACAAAGTTAGTGTGCGGACAAATCCGAGGTTTAGATTATTGGTTTTTTTGTGGGTTTTTTTTTTTTGTTTTGTTTTTTTTATTTTATTGTAGCATAAGATGTGCTAATTAATGTATTTATTGATTTAGGCTCAAGAAGGGTGACCTGCAATATATGTGGAAATACTCTCTCAGACATTTATAGCCTGAAGAAGCATAGAGCTTTAAAACACAATGGTATGTAGGGAGTACATGAGAGTAAAAAATGCCATGACAGTATTCAGTAGGATGTACAAATGTAATACTTTATTTCTAATGGCTGTTTAACTTTTTAGCCCCTCCAGAGCAAGAGAACGAGTCAGCAAAATGTGAACCAATCCAGTGCCCCATCAACATCCCGATCGACCACCAAGGCCTGATAGCACGTGTGCGTTCTGTTCTTGCTGAATCCCCAGAACCAAGTTTCCCAGCTGATTCTGCACTGGCCACGATGCCGTCAGAGACCTCAATGATCATCCAGCATGGAGATACTTCAGGGTCACCTATGATCTTTCAACATTCAGATGTTTCGGAGACACCAGTGATCTTCCAACATGCAGAAGGTGCAGGAGCACAAATGATCTCGGGGTCACCGATGATTATTCAACATGGCGAATCTTCAGAGGCCTCTTTAATTATTCAGCATGCAGAATCTGCAGACACTCCCATGATTATTCAACATGCTGAGTCTTCTGACACTCCAGTGATCATCCAGCATTCAGAGGCCTCAGGACAGCCAATGATCATCCAGCATTCAGAGGCCTCAGGACAGCCAATGATTATCCAGCATTCAGAGGCCTCAGGACAACCAATGATCATTCAACACTCTGAAGGTTCAGGACAGCCAATGATATTCCAGCACTCTGAAGGTTCAGGACAGCCAATGATCTTCCAGCATTCTGAGGGTTCAGGACAGCCAATGATCATCCAACATGACGAATCCTCCGAAACCCCAATGCTTATCCAGCATGGAAATGGCTCAGAGCAAGTGAGCTATGTTGTAGAGCAGTATGAAATTCCTGGATCCTCAGAGATGGAGCATGCCCAGATTGTCATTGTTCAGACTATTGATTAAAATAATAAGCAACGCTTGCATACTGAAACTCCTCTGTTTAAAAAAAAAAAAAAAAAAAATCTGATCTCCTGCACAAATGTACTTTGTTGCTATGTATTGTAGTTTAAGTACAACGAAAGGACAGTTGTCCCCTCTTCAAATTATATCACAGACTGCAATGCGAGGAGATCATTTTTATGTATTTTTTTTATTGAAGCTTTTCAGTACAGTGAGATTGCAGGAGATGCTCTCAATCACATGTACAAGGTGTCCTACCCAGTGACTATTTTATATTTGTTTCATTTAAACAGTCTGTTTAAAATTGTAAAAAAGGCATCTGTAATTGCAGAAAAACAAGGGACGCTTAACTTAATAATGTGCCGTAATAGTGTCCTGTTGTTTACCCATTACTACTCAATTATAGATCTTTTTCTCTTTGTTCTTTTGAGAAGGAAAACATGACATGATCAGTTTCTTTGTTTTTGTTTTTTGTTTGTTTGTTTGGGTTTTGTTTTGTTTTTTTTAATATTTTGTGCAGGTATGTTTTAGAGTTCTGAAATGAAAAACGTAGACATTTGTAGCCTGTTATATGTGAATTGCCTCCTACGCCTGAAAACGTGATTCATGCAGATAAAGCTGAAACTGGAACTCAAACTGGGTCCGGTCTAAAAGCTGTTTGACAGCTGTTCCTAGTTACTGCCAGGAGGGGTCGCTGTAGTTCTGTTTCTATAGTAACATGTAAATAAAGATGGCTATTTTGTTGGAGTCAGATTCTGAGTCTGCTGATATATTTGCACCATCAGCATGGCAGGTCTTAAGGATCTTTATTTGTCCCTCTGTGATGACCTTCATCAGCCAGTGAACGTTTATGTTTGCCAGGTGTTAAAGGAGACCTGCAGCTGCAGCAGGTTGGTTGACCACGTCTCTTCTGTATTTGTGGCTACTGAAGCCCAGCTCTAAAGATCATGATCTTTTTGTTTGTTATTGTTTCCAGCCATATTTTGCTCAATCTGTCAGGCAACAATCGAAAGAAGCAAGCGATCCCACTGACCGATAATGATCTTCTGGTGTTGTCCAAAACACTTCGTAATGATCTTTCAGTGAAAGGTAGGCTGGGTCTGACTGCTAGAGTCACCTTCCCATTACCAAAAACTCAGGTGCCCCAAAGTCAACAGAGGTTTCTTCTGTAAGGGGGTAGGGTGTATGTATGTATGTGTGTGTGTGTGTGTGTGTATATATATATATATATATATATATATTTGTTAAATTATCGAATATCTACATCACCATTTAGATTTTTGTCTTTGGGAAAGGATGTGCAGATCAGTACTGAAGTACAAAATTCAGACTGGAGGAATGTGAAAGTGACTGAAAAACTGCACAGCACACAGTGACCACAACCTCTGCATATAATCCATACATACCGTGCGGCAGAGGATAGCTATACCCAGCACCCGGGAGCAGTGATCAGACGGTACCCTGCTCAAGGGTACCTCAGGGCAACCTACTGGTATGGGATTCGAATCTACAACCTTGTGACCTTACCACCACTGCCCCATGACATTTTATAATTGTATCATTTATAAATGAATGAAATGAAAATAAATGAAATTACCAAGTACCCTCCCCACCCTTATTGTTGAGAATATAAATCTGCTGTATAGAAAAATTATTAATTCAGCAGATGTGAAAAAAAGCTTTAAAGCATTGCCACATGAGATGCTGTTCGGTGCTCAAATGGCACACCATTATCAGTAATTTCAGCAAATCTAGTATTTGATACTAATGCGATGCATTTCACAAATATTTTTTGTTTAGTTTGTGCAAGAAACCCTTTAAACATGTCTTTCAGTGTTCATTAGTACATATGGGATCAAATATAAAATAGGAATTCTCTAATTGCCATCTTAAGGTTTGGTTTTTGTGGCAATGGTGGCCTAGTGGTTAGGGCCTAGGCCCCAGGATCGGGGGATTGTGAGTTTGTGCCCCGAGTCACCCTTGAGCAAGGTACTGTTCCTGTCACTGCTCCCCGGGGGATGCTTTTAATAGCTGCACGTGTTTGTGTATGGGTAAAATCCAAAAATGTAATCTGGTTGTTGCTCACTGCGTGCTGTGCTGCTTTTCACAATGACAAGAATAGTCACTTTCACTTATCACTTTTACGAACAAATGCCTGTCTCAGAAGTCATAGTTATCCAGCAAGCAATGAGAAGCCATGTTGTGTGGACTAGTCTAAACCGACACTCCGAAAAAAAAGTACTGCTACTTCCATAAAAAAAACACTAGTAGCGACTAAAGTAACCAGTTAAAGCTACTAAACAACTGAGTATCTTGCGAAACTGCAGTGAAGTACCTGCTTATTTCTTTTCACGTTGGACATAAATACATTTTCATATCCATGTTCAGCGTTAGATCTGCGCTACAACTGGATCTCAAATGAAGGAGCAGTGCATCTGGTAGATCTCATTCAGGTATCTTCAGCAGCTGTTAATTTAAGCCCTTATGTTGTAGTTCAGCCGTCTGTCAGGTTCCTCAACCAGCATCCAAACCTGTATGTTTTTGGGGTTTTTTGAGGTGAATGTGGCTCTGCAGGAACTTGACCTCATGTGCAACAATATTGAAGCTGAAGGTGCCGAGCAAATTGCAAAAAGTTTGCATGTAAGTGAAATTTCTTATATTAATAATGCAGTATAGTCCATCTTTATGGTAATCGCCTCTATACAATACCCATGTGCTTTTGTTATTAACATTATTTTACTGTTATATTAGGCTGGTGTAATATAGTACAGTAAATGCAATATTTATATACTATTTATACTAAATGTTAGTATGTTACTAAAATTACTGGTATAGCAACTGATTGTGAGGTTTTGCTCCAACTGTATTAAGTGACATGACAGTGCCAATGGTGTTACTGTTTCTCTCAACAGCGAAATGCAGCCTTGAAGAGGCTGAGAATAACAGGCAATAAGATTGGCAACAAAGGTGCCATGCATTTTGCCAGCATGCTGCAAATCAACACCACCTTAGAGGAGCTGGACATGTCTGACTGTGATCTGGTAGCAAAAGCGAAAGCAACCCAAAAGCCCATATTTTACTTTTAAATAAAGCTTGTGAAATAATGATGAATATTCATAATAATGAATTATTCTTTTTAATTCTGTAGGGCACACAGAGTCTGATCGCATTTGCCATTGTTCTGAACAATAACAGAAGCCTTCGTTCGGTCAGCGTCAGCCGACCACTGCTCTTCAGTCTGCAGGTGTAAACTGAATCTGTCTTTTGACAAACAATGATCTGTGTGTGTGCCTGTGGCTAAACATAGTTTTGGTGTTTGTGACAGGAGGAGACTACAGTCCATATGGCTCAGATGTTGGCAGTGAATCAGACTTTGAGGGAGCTTCACATGGGGAAGCATGGCATGACTGATTCTGGTGTAGAGAGACTCTGTGAAAGCTTGATAGCGAACCACACCCTGCGGTACCTGGATCTCAGCTGGTAAACACCAATAGACTGTTGACATCGTTATTTGACAATGTACAGTATACTGCTGTATGAAGTATGCTGTATGTGCAAATAAGTGACTTACATGTCATTGTGAACAGCACAGCACATAGTGAACCACAACAAAATGCACCCTCTGCATTTAATCCATACACACACTGTAGCAGTGGGCAACCATATCCAGCCATGGGGGATGAGTGATGTTGTCGGTACCTCATGACAACCTACTGATTGGGGACTCAAACCCACAAACTTCTGCTTATTGAGCCTTCGGCTTATTGTCCCTAAACACTAGGGTTTAACCAATGCTGCTCCAAAACAATACTATAGAACATTTTCATTTAATTATATTCATTTCACTTTGTGTTCAACATTTCTAATATTTGAAGGTTGTTTTTTATTGCACTGTGACCAGTTAAACTCCTTAAGCTATTACTGATCCTATGCCCCATTTCATGTGTTAGCCCACTGATCACTGCTTTGTAATCATTGCTGTATGCCACGATTCGTTGCTGTATGCTGTATGTTAATACTTGTGCCCCTCAGTGCTTGTGGACATGCCGAATAGCCCATCTTTAAAAGTTGTTCTGTCACCAGGGTTGCTTGGAAGGTTCTTTTCAGTCTTTAATGGGCCTTTTCCTGGCTTGCAGTGGTGGCTTGCACCTTTAGAATGGTTCTTCTGTGGAATTGTTCACTTTTTTTTTTATATATATGTGTGGAGCTGTTGCGAACTGAGATTAATTACTCAGTGATCAAAAAATAAATAATTTATTTCATTCATTATTTCCTTTTTGTTTTAATACCAGTAACAGAATAGCGAGGGATGGAGCTAAGTGTTTGGCAGGGGTGCTGAAGGTAAATGGCAGTTTAGAAATTCTAGATCTGTCCTCCAATCGAATTGAAGACGAAGGTGCAGTTTATCTGACTGAAGCCATCGCACTGCCACACTGCAAACTGAGAGCGTAGGTGTCTTCTCCTTTTTTAGTCTGAACAAAAAATGTAACTGTGTTTTAATGGCAGTTCATTTTATTTATTTCGGTTATTATTTGTCTTCTCCTTTTATCTTCCTGTTAGGCTGTCCATCACGAGTAACAACATTGGCATAACTGGGCTGGTCTCCCTCACCAAGGCTCTGGATACAAATCTTCATCTGACACACATTTACATTTGGGGTAACAGGCTTGAGGAGCCGGTTTGTGTGGTGAGTTGACACTACTTCTGCCTCAAATTATAAATGTGTGCTATAAAAGAAAATAGAATAGAAAGCCTTAATTGACATTTTATAATTGCACACAATGAGCGCCTTTCTAGTTAGTGACACAAGAAAAATAAATATAAAATATGGAGAAAAAAAAAAATATATAAATATACATTTCAAAATCAATCACTTTTTTTGTTGCCATTTTAGGAATTCTCCCGGCTTATTACCAATGGGCGTCTATTGAAGGAGCACACTGATGTGTTTCAGTATGAAATGGATGGTCAGTTTTATTTGGCCGAGTCTTTCCATGGTCTGAGGAGGCATTACTATTGGACGCCAAGCTACGGCAAAGATGGGGACCCTGCCAGCAATGCTGCACTGACACTAATCACGTCCCAACTCAGCAGTGACTCTGTGGTATCAAAGCCTTTTGCGGCTGATCTTAGCAGAAAGGCGTGATTAAATTGGCATTTTATGTCATCTGTATTATTACTGTGTATAAATATATATAAAAACTGTTCAAAAGGCTGTGATCGCAATAAAATCATTCAGCAATGCCATCATAACCAGTTGTTAGTTGTTAGGTAAACAATATAAGTGATTTGATGTCAAACATTCCATTTTACAGAAACCTACTGAGAGCTGTTCAAGTGATGGGTCTATACTTATCTATATTTTATCATGATCAACTTTATAAAATAAATATTTGGTTACATGTAGGTTCACTAGTCGTCTGGAATTCTAATTAAATTGGCAAAATTTGCATTGTCGACATTGCAACACCCCTTGGTTTCTTTCTCAAATAAAAAAAATGTAATTCACTAAAGAACTTTTTTGTGAATGACATTTTGTGATGAATACAGTTACATTTCTTAAAGACAACAACAATGTAAAGACAACAATGTATAGGTCCTTCAAATATGTGGAGGCTCTTTGATCTCAGGTTCTCATGCTCACAGATCTCCTCTGCTAAAATAATTCTCATTAAAGCCATCAAATGTTCCAAGGATTTATAAGGGGAAAAAATGCATCATGCAAAGAGCACTTCCATGCACCCTTATTTTTTTAAGCGTTGGGCTGTTATTAAATGTATCAGAAAAGGATGGAGACAAAAAGCTACCAGCAGATACAACAATCAAAGATCACACATGTACCATTGTATATCATTGTTGGTTTATATAAACGAAAAAACTGGCAATGTTTAAACATGTCTGTTTTTTGTACATAAACAGCTAAAAAAGATTTGTGTATCTATAAATGAACTATCAATAGTTTCTTTAAAAACTACACAATTTTTACTTAAAAAAATTAAGTAAAAACTGTATCCTCTTACTTAGAGAATTGCTCCTAATCTCCAACTCAGACTGTCCAGATACTTTACTGAAGAAGAAAAATGCTCTTAATCAGTATGAACTGTTCATAAAATGTAAAATGGAAACTGTTATCTTCAAAAATGATGAGATGATACAGAATTCCACAAACTGTGATGCAAAATATCAAAATAAAATCATCTATATTTTAATCATACACATCCATCCATCATCTTAATCACTTATTCTACATCCTTATACCAGGTTCATAGGGGTGCTGGAGTCTATCTAAGTGCTTATAGGGTGAAAGGCAGAGAAAAACCCTGGGCATAAGGCCAGTCCAGCACAGGTCATAATTATATTCATGTTTAAAAAAAAATATCCACTCCTGGAAAGTGGAACTTATCCCGTGACCTTAGCAATGGGTATAACTACTTTATCACATTCCAAGACTATGTTCCTCTTGCTCAGGCTTTTCTCCAGCTTCTCTCTCTCCCCAGGGCCCAGGGCCCAACGTTGCAGGGCCAGACGGCGGAGGGAGGGCAGCTGGTGCAGAGCGTTCAGCAGGGCAGGTAGCCAGGGGGATGCAGAGCGAGAGGCTGAGGGCCGCAGGCTAATGTCCAGCTCCTGCAGCTCCTTTAGACCAGCAGCTTCTCCAAAGAGCGAAACCCAACCGCCATCACCCACACTGCCATTGTAGGAGAGATCCAAGTGCTTCAGATTTGATAAAGCTCCTCTCTTGCAAGCAGACTCTACAGGAACATATTCAAAATGTACAAAAACCTCCAGTCAACACAAAAGTGAGTGACATATCATGTTGATTTAATAATATTGTAGTTGATATCATGACCAATTACATTACAGCACTTTTCTAATTGTGTCTTCAAGACCTACAATATAGAGGCATTAATAACTATTGAACAATAACTGCATGTTATAACTGCATAGTAACAAAGTGTTTATTGTTTGCTGCTATCAAACTGTATTAATGTTTCACCAATTAATGTACTTGTATTTTTTTTTACCAACTAACAAATCTCATACTTTTCTCTGATCAATGCATAGATCATTAACACTGACTGAAAAAAATGATACCCTTTTTCAATCTAGCAGTGCTGTTTGGCATTTGGCTTGGTTTAGAAACCAAAAAGAACAGATCGTGATGCATACTAGAATCTCCAAAATGCCTTTAATCATATGGTGGTGATGTATTCTTGCCAAACCATCCACACTGTACCTAAGTAAAGCATGTCCTCAGTTGTCATGTCACAGCTACTCAGTCTCAGCTCCTGCAGTTTACAGTCAGCCTGCAAAGGCTCCAGAAACTGTTGTAGAATTTCCCCGACACTCTTGTTCCATGACAGATTTAGACTCTCCAGCTGGGTGAGTGACTGCATGATGTTGGCTATGATGTAAGCAAATCCATTTACATACATAACACAATTTGTATAACTCTTTTCTTTACATTTTGCTTTTAACCTTTGCTTCTAAAAACCTAGACTTCCTTGTTTTTTTTTTGTGTATTCTCAAGGAAGTTTTTCCTGAAAGTCAAAGTTTTTGGCTCTCACTTTCAGTTTCAGAGGATTATTTTGGTTTGTTAAGCCACACAGTGACCCACATATGTACAATTTACACATAACAAAGTCATCTAACTTTAGGCCTTTATCCCTTTGTTTCAATTTATCCAGATCGATACAATTATTATCAACAGATCATAATTTTGCTTGTTTCCAGAAACAATGCTTAACCCAAGCAACATTATATGCCACTGAAATAAATTAAATGAAACTGAGTACAAAAAAGTTACATTTATAGAAAAAGCCAAATAATATTAATAATTACTCAGAAAATAATATTCTTACTAAACAACTCTAACTTGCCAGTTACCATGATTGTGTATTTCCAACCTTAAGGGTCTAGGACTCATTTCCTACCTAGAGCTTGACATGCATCAGCACTCAGTCCACAGTTATTCAAGTGAAGCTTCTTCATCTTTGAGAGAGGTAGAACAGGTAGAAGAGACTTGATGACACCTCCAGCATTTTTATTGGAACTCAAGTCCAGCTCTCTGAGCTCACCAATAGAAGGAAATGCCTGAACTAAAAAACACAAAGCTGATACTATGGACAGAGCATAAAATCTAGACCATAATAATAATAGGAATGAAGAGAAATATCTCACCCAGCGCCAGTATATCTTCTTCGGTTAGGCAGCACAAATGCATGTTCAAGGATTTCAGGTGTGTGAGGAGACACAAGCTTGTGGTCATTGTGCTGAAACCACCACCGCACTCCTTATTACAGGACAGATCTAGGTGCTCCAGGCCTGGGAGGAACTTCAGTTTCTCTCCTATTGTAGATATAAACATGTCACTGAAAAAAATTTGTTTCTTTCATTTTTCTCATTAATAGAAGGTATATGTCTTTCAAGTTAATTGTGAATAAATGCTGTATGTATATAGAAACTATACATGCTAACATAAAAAAATAACTTTCTTTCTGTTTTTGGACAGAACGGTCCAATATTTCAAAAGAAATATCTCGTACCAAGAATGGCAAGGCTGTTCTGATTCAGTCCACACAGGCTCAGCTTCAGGGTCTTCAGCTGTGGAGTGAAGTTTAGAGAAGAAGCCACATTTTCCACCCCCCTCACCATCAGCTTGTTGTTGGACAGATCCAAGACCTCCAAACAAGGCAGTAGTGGAAGAGATTCACCTAGAAATCAATAGCTTTAGTAGTGTACTTCCCATCATTTTGTGTACTGCCTTTTCGAAATCATACTCTGCTAAGGTCAATACACAGTCTATGCATACATTTTCATGTGCTAGAGGCACACTTGCCCTCACCAAGTGCCATTGCATCTGACTCTGACAGCTGACAGTCGACCAGGTGGAGTTCCCTCAGAGAGCTGGCAGAGTGAAGATGCTTGGTTAGGCAGTTAAGGTTTCCTGCCCCTACCCCAGCATTCCAGGACAAATCCAACACCTCCAGCAAAGGAACACAGTCCAGGGCCTCCCCTGTCATAATGCAACACCAATATATAAATAAAAACCATTCACTAAAATATGCTATTATTTGTTCTTACTTTAAATTACCACAATTATTGGCCACTTCATTACGTAGACATGTAACGATGTTGGTACATAGTGTACTTTTTGAGCCTTGTGGCACTTGATCAGTGTTCGATTTCAAACCACATGACAACGAACCACTGTTTGCAGAATATGTTTGGTTAATGTTCTGTTCCAAACCCAGGACTGACAATGACGTATGTGAAAACCATAGCAACACTGCTGTGCCCATACACTCACGAGAATGGTACACCACTCAAATAATATCTGATGAGTAGTGGTCCTTTGTTGACCCTGTGTTTTGATGGATGGGGTAGACAGCAGTCCATAAATTGTGACTAGTGTTAGTAATTGTGAACATACAACGTGCCCCTAAATTTTGAGTGTTTTTTTTGCCAGTGAATGTAGGAAAAATTCAGATACAGCTGATAAACTGGATGCTTAGTATAATGTGCAGCCTTTGCATGTAGTCGAAGCAGCCTGAAAGACAAGATTTTGGGATGCATCATAAAGGATGGTGTTGATTAGTATTTCTCTTACCCAATGCAGTAAGGTCTTGAGCTGTAAGCCTGCAACTGCTCACTTTGAGCACCTTCAGTTTGCCAATGTGCTGCATGTGGACAGTCAGAGCCTTCAGAGAGCTGCCTAGCAGGTCATTCCAGGAGAGATCCATCACCTCCAACTGAGCCAGGAATGGCAACAGGGTACCTGAGGGAGGGTTAAGCCATCAAGTAAGGATAGAAAAAAAGACATATGGTTGCTCATTGTGCTGTGAAATGGAAACACAGTAAGGAAGGTCTTAGCTCTTACCAAGCTCAACAACATCAGTGGCTGTCAGATCACAGTGAGCAAGGCTTAAGCTCTGACTGTCCAGAGTTTTGCCAAGCTTCTGGACAAACTGCTTTACCCTGCCCCATCCAACCACAGATGTGATCTCAGAGTCAGTATCACTGCTCTCTAAGAAACAGCATGTATAAGGGTGGTCAGGATAAACTGAAGCTTGATTATGGGATAAAACTAATAACCTCTGACCAGTGTGCTTGGCTACTGCAAGAAAAAACAGTACAGAGTTTATTGGACAGTGTATATGGTGAGGCACATGTAACTACTGTGAGTGTTAAGAGGTGGACCAGTAAGAAAAACATAGTAGGTATCAAGATTTAAAAACATGAATGCATGCATGAGGTCAGAATGCTTGATAGAATGAAAGAATGCAGAATACTTGTTATTATTTCATTACTCACAAAATCATCAGATTTCACCATTTTATTCTGGATTGTCCATTTATTTACATCCAAGCACCTAATGCACAGGACAAATTAATTTAACATGAAAAATCACTAGTGAAGTGATTCAGGTTTGCTCTGTGCACACCAAGTACCTGTACCAGGGCCTGTGCTATCTTTTCCCTCACTGCTCTCTGTTTCTTTGGTCTCAGGGATGTCTCCATTCTTGTCGCTGCTCACAGATGGACGGAAGAGGCGACCCATGGATGGCTTTTTCCGTTCAGTGAAGGAGGCTTTCTTGCGAATCTGGTTCATTATCAGATCCAGAGGGGACCTCTTCTGGGAGCCCTCTCGCCCTCTATGCTGGTCTGGGTTGAAGGACATTCATAAAACATGCACTTTGATAAACTGCACTTAAACTATACTGTTACAGGGACAGTTTTAATACAAGAATGGACACCTGAGTTACACTGTATATCTAAAAGCAGGCAGACACCCCATCTAATTAGTAAATTCAGATCCTTTACATTTACACGTACTGCATTTAGCAGATGCTCTAATCCAGAGCACACACACACAAGTGCTCTGCAGTCCACATCTGTTTTTCCTTCCTGTAAACTAGATCAACTGCCAACCAACAGATCTACAGTCAGGTAAAAAACATATTTCATAAACCCTGTCACTGTACAAGTCATACGATTATTTAATAACTAAATAAACACATGCTTAAAAGCTAGTAAGTAAAGGTTTTTAGTTTGTTTTTCTAAAGATCATAGGTAAGTGATGAGCATGGGGACTTGTTGGGAGTAGTAACTCCACTAGATATTCCTTAAAGAAGTGGGTCTCTAAGCAGTGCTTAAATACAGCAATGGATTCTGCAGTTCTGACAGGTGGTCAGTTAATCCCACAGTTTGTATAATCTGCCTATAAAAGCTCTGCTTATAGAATGGGAGCAGATGATCACCATGCCCACCGTCATACTTCAGGGGTATAAATATGTTCTCTGGAGTGACGGAGCTCCAACCAATACCTTTGGGATGAGCTGGAGTGGTGAATGTGATCTAGTCATTAACAACAGTACCTAATTTCACTGAGACTTTGGGGGCTGAATGCAATCAAGTCCCCACAGCAATGTTTACACATCTAATGTAAAGCCTCTGCAGAGGAGCAAAGGAAAGGATCTGGAAAACCCACTCACTAGAACTTATTTAGATTTATAAAGAACCTCCACTTGAGCAAGTATCTACAAACTTTTGGACATGATGTGCATATCTAAAGAAATGGATAAAGGTGAAAGGCTTCAATTCAGGTTAACTTCAAATGAAGACATATGTAAATGAAAAAGTTTAAAAGCATTTTAAGATAGTTTATGGTTTGCTTTTAAAGAGGTTTAGTGCATAATGTAGTTCTCAAACTGTACCTGAGTCCATGGTTGGGCAGCAGCTCTCGTAAGAATAAACCTTTAATATACTTAATTAGTTGGTCAATGAAAGAAATATAAATATTGGAACAGCTGAAGCCACACTTTGTGTCCAAAAACAAAAATTCAAAGTGAAATCTGAAAAATAAGAACCAATCCCCTGCAAAACTCAGTCTAAACAACAACACATCCTGCTCCCAACAGGATCTTCCATTCTGACGCTGTTTTTTTTCTACCTGTTTTCCCTCTTGTCCCGCCTCCTGACATGGTTGCCTAGCAGTACCGCCTCTCCTTCGCTTCGATTGGCTAGTAGTGTCCCAAATGGAAAGTCTGGCCAATAGAAACACAGACCTAGAAACGTAACCCAATCGGATTGCAAGAAACGGGTCTGCCCGGATATGGGTGGTAAAAAAATCAAAACAGGTTTCAAAGTTCTCGAAAATGTCAGCAGTCACTGCCCAATTTCAGCTTTGAGCCTGTGTTGACATTTTAAGAAGCGAATAGCTCCACCTAAAATCTTAGTTATCATTAAAATTCCAGTTACGCAGGTCTCGAGTGAGGCCGGAAGCATGAATGAACCTTGGTTTTTGAGTCATGTGGATCCCTCAGGACTTCACCATCATAGGTTTACTATCTAAGATAGTGAGTCAAATCACTGTGTAAAAAACTGCTACTGACACTAATAAATCTCTACCTTTGGTTTTTACACGATAAAGATTGTGTAAAAGAATGAATGAGTGATATAGGAATAGGTTTTATTGTCAACCCCAAAGATAAATGAGTATATCAATGCCAATGAAGTGACATACAGAAAGTTGTAGGTGTTACAATGTGGCTTAATCACAGGTGGAGGTAGGACAAAAAGTGGCATCTCGTACCATACAGACACAAGAAAGTGGCGGAAAGAAACCCAACAAAGCATCAGCACACATAACCGTGAATAGGTGGGTAAAGAAATACTCAATATATATTCATCAGGGGCAGCCTCTTTTATATATATATATATGTCTGTGTTTAATATTATACATGCACCTCTCATTCAGCTCACATGAAGAAGCTGGTAACACTTAACCCAAAAAGCAGCATAGAAACAGCACGGAGGTAATCGGAGCTCAGACTGCTAAAATACTCTATCTTTCATATATATATATATATATATATATATATATATATATAATCACCTGAGGTAGCAACATCAACTCATTTTTAAATGTTTATGTTTAAGGGATCAAAGATATTCCCTCTGATTGTCAAGAAGAGAGCCTACAATCCCATCAGATCTCAGAAAATCAGTTCACTCTCACATATGAACACACTATCTCTCTCATGGCATATGTTAAGTAAACCCTGTCTTTCTAAACGTATGACACAATGTGATATACAGTGAAAGATATCTTATATTTCCTGTGATTAATAGTAAATTCTTTGACAATATAAAGAGCATATTTATACATTTTCTACCTTTACTAATTCATTTGTTAAAAGTTGAAAAAGAAATGAAACAATATGAACAAAGTAGTTGAAAATCTGCGAGGATGTACAACATTCATAAGAAATGGTTTACAAAACATGTATGTACATAATTCTTTTCTTTTTTTTTTTTGTTTGATTCTTTTTGTTTAAATCCATACCATGGTGTAAACTTGGTTAACATATCCATATTTTAGCATACTCACATGCATACATATTCTACATTCAAACTGTGCATACATATGTAAAATATAAATGTGTCTTGCAAAGATAAAAGTCTTAAAGGTACACCAAATAGTCTTCCATTATATTTGACAGACATTATGTAAAATGAATGTGACTTTAACAGTTGGGCATATGGAATGTTAAATGGTGACAAGCTGCACAGCTTCCCAGTCATCTTTAATCTGGAAAGTGCCACATATTTTTAGTGGTCAGGGCAATCCTATATCTCCCACCTGTGTCATAGCGAGTTGTATGCCAAGGGGCATTACTAGGCGCTTGTCATTATGAGGCCTGTGTATTTTATGATAGAATCAACAAAAACTTAGCGTACCTTTAAGTTTATATGATTTTATAAAGGTTCTGCTCACATAACATTTGTCAATAAAACAATAAATACTTTTATAAACAATATATCACACATTTTTTTTAAACAATTAGAATTCAAAATGTCATTTTTTTTCTACCAGTAGTCATTGCACTGACTAATAAATTGTACTAATTACACACATGCAGGTCTAGGAATTGGGATATTCTTGCGCTCTGACGGTTTCTATTCATACAAAAGGAAACTGCTGTAGAAAAAAAGCAATTAATGCTCTGTATTAATTTAAATCTAATCAAATGGACTACCAACCTAGGATATTCATTGTTGTGTTTGTACTCATATAATGCGTTACATGAAACATTTTTTTTTTTCCTTATAAAGACACAAATCAATGAGATTTGAGGCTTTGGCAATTTCTTTAGCTACGATTAAAAGGTATTTTGGCTCTAAAATTGAGGGCCAAAAGATAGTCCCAAAACAAAACTTGGTCAGAGTTATTAAGATGTTTTAATTTTAGCTCATCTAGAGGCTAACTATGGAGCTGGAGACATCAGTGCATCAGAAGAGCTTGAAAGGGGGCTGTCCATCGTGGAAACAGACACAGACTCTTTCATTTGCTGTTTGAGCTCGGCGATGGTCCTTTCCAGCTTCTCTCTGGCTTCCCTCTCCCTACGGAGCTCCTCCTGCAGTTCTTCTCTGTCCTCTTCAGCCCGGTCCAACCTCTTGCGCAGCTCTGATAACTATCAAATATGAATCAGAAAAACTTTAACGATACAAGTTTGCTTATGTTACAACCACACAGATGGCTGAATATAAGGAATAAATATAATCATTTTTTATAAAGACAAGTTTATAGTATCTGTTGCTACATCAGTATTCCACTGTCACTTCACTACTTACTGCCATGAACCACTAACACCTCAGAGAGTCTTTGTTTCTGAGTTCTGTAATTTGTAAATACAAATACGTTATTTGTATTTATTGTATGTGATGTGATTTTTTTTGCAAAATATGCTCAATGTGTATTTCCTATTACGGTCTTTAAAAGGTGCATCTGCAAGATGAGTCTTTTAAATCTGCACAATAAATCTTTAATGACATTTTCTACATAACTGATTGAACCAAAAGTATTTCATATAATATTGCACATGGCCCTTACTGGGCTATTCAGTTTTATTTACATATTTAGTTACATAGTTATACAAAGATTCTTCTACTGTTTACAAATGCAAATGTTTTACTGAGCTTAGAATCTGCATCTCTGACAGAGTTCCTCAGCTTGTTTCAGTGAGCTATGAGTGACTCCTAATTAATATCAGTTTAGACCCTGCTTTTATCACTTGTGACTGTGGAGTTGACCACTCAGCAGAGGCAGTACTTTCCACCCAGCGTTATAGTGATATAGTGAAAACCAAAATACTTATTTATGACACATGTATTCTAAAGTACATTTGAGCATGCAGTCACATTAATGATTTTTAAATGTTTTTAATGATCAGAGGGGGGTAATTGGTGTGAAAGTGTCCTACCTGTGTGGCATAATGGCTCTCCTGTTGTTGTTCTGCCCCTTGCTGTTCTCTACACCTGCAGCCATGCTGCCTCAGCTGCTCCAGTCTGCACTTGAGCTTCCTCTGCTCCTCCTGCACTTCCCCCAGCTTTTGGGCATGCTCTGACTGCACCACCTCCAGTTCGTCGTGCAGGTGGCGCTGTTCAGCCACGTCTTCCCTTTGCAAAGCCCACAGCTCCTGCTTATCCAAAGCAAAGAGGAGGTCAGGGTTTGGGCCCAGAGCACACTGACCCAATTAACACCAGCATTCTTATAATGGCAGTCAACTTTATTCCTTTCCAGAATAAGAGACGACAACCCAAATAAACCAATGTGAATGACTGGCAACATTCTAGAACCCAGTGAATGGGGTAGATCATTCTACAACAGCTGTTTACAACAATGTTGTAAAACAAAGGGAGAACCTTTTAGGAAAGTTGAAACGTGGGGTAACATTGTAGAACAGTGTGAATGGTGGGACTGGTATGAAAAATTGTGCTTTGCTGTTTCTTTAAAGAAAGGATGCCGTGTCTATAAAGCATAATCACACACGCGCACACACACCGTGAAGTGCGACTATGACAGAGAGCGAACCTTTTCCAGCTGTTGCTGCCTGCGGAGTGTTGACTGAAGCTTTTCATGCTGAGCGTTGTACATCTGAAGCACCTCCGCCACCATGCTGTCCTTGCTCTCCTCAAGACTGCCAGTGAAAGACTTCTCACACGCGGGTGTTTCTATGGAAACTCGCGGCCACTCATCTGGACTGTTGCGTTGCAATTGGCCAGACAAACAACTTGTTTTTTTCCGACCTGTAGAAACCAAGTAAAGGAAGGAAAAAGATGGTTTTGGGAGTGAGAGATCCCAGTAATCGACCCAGTCATGAAATAATAATTTATTCATACTTCTCTCTGATTACGGACCTTTGACGGCAGTGTCTTTGGGGACAGTTTCATCCCCATTCTGAGTTTGGGCCTTGTTATCTTTGCTGCTTCCGTGTTTAAGCAGACTTCCCAGCATCTCCACTCTCAATCCCTCTGCGTCTTTCCCCGCAACACAGCCAGAATTCAGAGCCATGTTGGAATTAGCCAGTTTATCGTGCATGTAAAGATACCAACTGGAAAGGAGCACAAAAACTATTACTACTGGATCTAATTGTTCATTCCCAATAATATTTAAATAGCAATCCACTGATTATTTAAAATCACTACAGTGAGTAGCACAAAAGATTGTGTATTGATTTTGCTCTTTTACTACTGTAACTTCAAACTGTTACGGCAGTCTCAAAGGTTAAAACCTTGTAACAGTTCAATGAACGAAAAGACACATTTCCATGTGAATGTTTATAAATAAACTTCCTGTACCTTTGCCACATGAGCTCGTGCCTGGGGTCCTCCTTCAAATTGGCAAGCAAACACGGGTCAAATGCATAGGCGGGCAAAGGCAAAGCCTGCATGGGAGAGACAAAAAAAGAACCCGTTGGTCTGGTTTTGTGTCTCAACTAAATGTGCTGAAGGACGCAGACAAAGTTTATTGCAGTGAGTGCATTACCTTTCCCTCCAAGCCACTCTCGCACAGTTTCTCTTTCCCAGAACAGAGATTTAATCCCTCCTGTACTTGGCCAGTCTCCTACAGGACACAAACAGGGATAGTATGTCAGTACTGTGTGGCACAGCATGGAGGCAGGATTACTCCTGGTGATTTTGAATGTTTCCTTAAGGCGCACAGAGCTTCTGGTGGCCCTGCCATACACTGCTCTCTCTTCTTCCAGCCAGGAAGGCATGTGTGAAAAAGAGAGGTTGGGGGGAAATATAAATATAATCCATCATCCTTAAGCAGCCCGAAACTTATACAGTTTTAATGAAATGCACTAGCCACAGCACCTGACACACAAAGCAATGCTTCCCTGCACATGGCCTATCAGTTGATAGTCTTTGTTGATAGTTCCTCCAACCCCACATACAGCATTTCCTTGAAAAAAAAACAGTGTTTAGCCCTTAAGACAGTTACATCTCATACAACAATCTAGCAGATATGCAGATTGTTATCACGTGCTCAAAACCGGAATGATTTAGATTACATCCTCTGGAAACTTAACAGGCATTGCAGGTTTGAACATTTTTGGCTGCAAAGCATTTGTATATGAAGTCATGTGTAAAGACTCCAGACGACTGCTAAGCGAGCCAGTGTGTGTGTGTCTGTTTGTGTGTCTGAGTGTGTGTCTGAGAGCCGTCACGTGGACTTCGCAGCATGAGGGCTCCACACAGTTATTTACAACATGTGACGCAAGCAGTCCAGTCATTCTCCCAGCAGTAGAGCACTCACATGGCTTATCATTGACCTCGCTGAAATAGTTCAGTCGCGCCAGACCTGCCCAACGGGCCTGATCAATTAGCCTTTCCTGCTTTGGCCTCAGTTCAACTTTACAAGACCTGTCTACATTCCCAGTGTGCACAGTCTGAAGCACTCCTCTGTATGTCTATAAGACATTTATGTGAATGATAGTAGTTTGTATTCCTTGAGTCCAAGTCCAATACTCATTAATCCTGAAAATAAAGCATAAACTGTGTGGTTATTAAAATAAAGAACTGACGTATGAGCCTACATACAGGGCTAAAAGAGATTCAGCCTAGTCTAGTTCATATTTTCTAATTATAAGAAGCAGAATTATAGATTTAAAACTTTCTTCTATATTCCTGCTTTTATGAATCCGAGACTTAAACGTGACAGTTTTATCGATGTTGCTATTTGTGTCAGAAAACCCAGACAATTCCATTGCTTATCTGAGAGAATGTTAATAATGGCTGAGACAAAAATAAGCCCATTCAGTCGCTCCTTCCTACACTGTGGCGGAAAGCCAAGTCCAAAGGTCACCTGTCTGCTCTTGTTATATTTCATTTGGTGTATTTGACACAGAGGTTATCCCGTATAGTTTCAGTAAGATAAAAGTCACTCATTTTTTGTTACACATGTATTTTGTCTACTGTCTGTAGTGATTATGCTGTCAGAAGGTCTTTCAGTGTTCACTATTTAATTCTAACTAGCAGTACTGTCTGGATCCTGAGACACACAGATATGTTCCCAGAAGTATAGTCGCCGGCCACTGTTGTTTAGTCTCTGGCTAACCATTATATAATGAGATGGGAACCGACCAAGAGCTCTAACAGCTCATTGGCTGCAAGGGAGGCCGGGGCTGAGGGTCTGTGTTTTCATTGGCTGGGAGGCAGGTCCTGCGAGGTAAATACTTGACCTGTGGGGGGGTGGGGGGGGTTTCAGCAAGCTTCATGCACATGTGACAGATTACCCTGGCCTCTCTCTCTCTCTCTCTCTCTCTCTCTCTCTCTCTCTCTCTCTCTCTCTCTCTTTCCTCATCTGTGTCTTTTTCCCCCTCTCTCTCTCTCCCGCCCACTCCCCTCCCACTCACTCTCTCCTCTGTTTCTCTGCCCTGTTGCCGTGGTTCCTGCTGTTTGTGCAGACTCTGTCAGTTGGAGCTTGAGAGCCAGGCGACCCTGCCTGAACTGTGTCCAGCAGCTTCCTCTGGGGGAAACGCCTGCTCTTAACACACACACGGCCTGGCTCCGGCTCACCTAGCAGAAGTCAAAGTTTGCAGTGTAGCTTAAAGTCTTCTATGGAGACAAATGACATCTCTTGCAAATGTCCAATTGTTCTGTTGTGACAGCTTGTTTCTATAAGGACATTTTTCAGCCTCAGCATCCACAATTTGAAATGATTGATGTACAGAAAGTTATTTTCATTCTTAACATATGTTTCTGCTTCTCTAAAAAGCCATACATTATCTTACAGAACATCTACTCCCTCCTTCAACAAACTTCATCAAGAAAAATGAATACATGTGGAATGGGATTACCTATTTAACCCGTTAAATTGTACAGACTCATAATCTGTTACTTTATTTTATTCAGTATCTACTATGAATAAAAAGTGGTCTTTGAAGTAATTAACTAATAAAATAAAGACCATTTTTCAAGATAGCAAAAAATGTAATATATACCAAGTGCAAGTTTTTACGCGAACAGTTCAGCAAGCTTTATTTAATTACAGTTTACAGAGGTCTGTCTGTAGACATTTCATGATGAGCACACTTTTACTTACTCAAACTGTAAAAAAAAAACTACATATAGACACCTACCAAAATTGGGTGCTTGGCCTCCAGTTGGATTCCGTTGAACTTCATCTTCATTGTCTCCAGCAGCTGCTTCAACTTGGCCTCCTCGGCTATCCCCTGGTACCTGCTGCCGAGCTGCAGGTAGCAGGCCCACTTGGCTGAATCAAAGCCCCAGTGGCACGTCCGCTTGTCTGGCTGCCAGTGTGAGTGCATGACGAAGCGCTCAGGGCAGAAGAGCCGGCGGCACTGTGAACAGCGGATGCACTGGGAGCTGGGGCTTGCATAGAGTCGAGGCAGGAACAGGCCTTGGCACTTCCCCAAGCACTGGTGCTCTACCCAGAAGGCACCACCCTCCTCAGCATCTCTCTCTTCCTCATCCCCAATAATGTGTCCTTTAAATGAACCTGCAGGGACGTTGCTTTCGCCCAGATGGAGCAGGTTGTTGCAGAGGCGCTGAGCATCAGTTAGAGTGATGAGACCACAAGAGGGTGCCCCAGGTGGTAAGACACCTAACACTTTGAGGACATGCAGCTGGGCGGCATCACAGCGGGAGCAGTACAAGTAGAGCTGGTCACACACTGAGTTGATCTGCTGAAGAGAGAAGTCTCGCAGGACCGTGTTTAGCACCTGAGGCAAGCAAAGACGCAGTTCTCCTCCCACAGAGAAGCAAGAGATGGTTTCACTCTCCAGATTGCACACTACAAGCTCTGTGGAGCTGTCTGGAGGCACTAGCAGGGGGCCTCCACCCACACTGGCCTGGGTAAGCAAAGGAGTGAGCTTATCCTGGCTATGGTGACCAGAGAATGCAGCAGGGCCACCTAGAGAGCACTGGCTGCTCAAAGTGAACTGGGCCAGGGTGTGCCTCAAGGCTGGGCTCAGATCCAAGGCACTCTCCTGTCCATCTTTTGCCTTGGAGTCTTGCTGATAGCAGAGGTCACGGCTGAAACCCAGAAATGAGGAGTCCTTTTCCACATGTTCAGTCTTTATGATAGGCTTTGATGAGGAGGAGGAGGAGGATAAGGATGATGACTCCTTTTTACATGACAAGTTAAGGGCTGCCATCACTCGTTTCTTTATTGGGGCTACTTCCAATGGTTTCTCTCGCATCAGCCTCTTTAGTGGCACTCTGTGGAATGCCTGATCCTTTTCAGGATGCGGACGGTTATTCTGGACCATAGCCATAGTTCTTCAGCTGAGAAATCTGTGACTGATCTTCAATAGCAAAAAGCTGACTGACTGTCACTCAGGATCAGAGGATTTTTTTTAAAGGTTGAGAATCATTGTGAGGGTCGGAATTTCTTCTTCAGCTTCGAAAGAAATTCTGGAAAAAAAGGGTAAAATTCACATTGGCTTCAAAAAAACTATCCAGTTTTGGAAGTCAGAATGATCTGTTATCAAAAAATGCTGTAAGAATCTTTGTAAGAATTCCAGCCAAGGTGGAACTTTCACTTGCATGCAACTTGGCCAGTTAGAACTATTCTCAATAGTCATGAAAGCCAAGGAACACTAATGGAGTTAACCAATTTACAGATTACTGTTCTTTCTACAGCAGCTAAAATACTGTACCACCTCCATTCATGATGTTTGCTGTATTTTCAGCTGGAACCACCTCTTTGTGAGCTGTCAATCAAGTCAGATCACTTTCACTACATGATCTGAGACAAATACTGAAATGCCTAAACATATTCTCCCAACCCATGTTCACAAGACAAGCCAAATTCGGACTTTCCAGGGAAATTCTCAGGTGGGATATTACAGCTGTCAGCCAAACATTGGAGCGTGTTATTTCAGATCCACCCTGGTCAGACCCTCTGTGCATCCCTGAAGCAAGACAGATTCAGGCTGGCTCAGTTGGAAGATGAATGCATCTGTGTGTGTGTTCGCTTTACTCAAGAACATCATTAGGTTCAGCTTTGTTCAGCTGCAGCACCAGCATGACCAAATGCCACAAATGTACGTTTTACAAGGGGAAAGGCCGGCCTTTTTGTCTCTGCATGAATGTCAGTGACTTAAATGTCAAAAAAAATCTTCGTAATGATGCAGTCCTTGTCACCACATCTTTCAGAGCTTCAAAAAAATGACTCACACACAAATGTAGCTGTAAGTGCCAGACATTCCTCCCCCCTCCTACAACTGGAGCTTACTCACAGCCAGAGCTCCCCCTCCCCCCTCTGCTGTGGTAATGACATTCACCAGCCCTTTACGGGACTACCCCCCATCCAGCCTCCCCAAGACCAGCTCTGCGTTTCACAACAAATCAAGCCGCCAGCCAAACGACCATTTGTGCAAAGTTTCCTCAATCAACATTGAAACGAAGTATCAATCGCAGTGTCAAAGAAAAGCCACCCCCTCCAGCCAGCCACTGCAAAGATACACCGTGATTTTCTCAGCCTGCTGATCACACATAGCCCACCGGCCAAATGGCCCCGCTGTCGAGGAAATTCTTCGACGGAGAAGGATTTAAAACTTGAGTCCAAATAAAAATCCCAACGTTTGTTTTCAGATCAGCCCGTTCTGGATCTCTCTGGGTTTACCCCCGTTATTTACACGGTTACTAAACCCGTCACAGGACAGAACTGACAGCTATCACCAGCGCACTCTATCGTTATTTTACATTTATGAGCAGACGCTGAAGATGTAGAGGAAAAAATCAACATTTAATCGAGCCTTACCTCTTCAGCTCAGACGGTCCTCTCCTCATCTAACATGATATTCGCCATCGAGACCAGAAAAACACCGTTTTGAGCGGCCAGTACGGGTTTCCTCTCTCCGATTCAGCCGAGGCTTCGTCTCGAAATCACCGAGCCGAACACTTCGCGGTGATAGACATTGGTGTTTTTTTTAACCCAGCCCTATTCCGGCTATTCCCGCCCACCCACGTGAAGATTCGCTAGTGTGGCTCACTGTCCTGTGCTGCGATTGGTAAATGGTGCAGTCGGTGCAATGTAAGCCAATGAGCAGCCCCGATTTGAGCACATATGCCGGCCAATCGCCGCGTGGAAGGGGCGGGCTGTGCCCGGATACGGGCGGGAAACAAAGTACGCCCACAACCCGACAACCTACGTCATTCGCCCATCGCCCACTCAGCAGCCGAGACAGCAGGACTGAGGGAGAGGAAGTCTGGCTCTCAGTCTGTGGCTTTCACATTCTGCCAGACACAGACACAGGCTATTAATGAGTTTTTGTGCCTGGCCATATATATATATATATATATATATATATATATATATATATATATATATATATTCAGACCAAAAGTGAAATCAATTACTAGGAATTGAATTGGATCACTGAACTATATAACTATGACCTGAACTATAAAAGCCCTGAGCCAACACACACACATATATGTGTGTATGTGTTGGCTCAGGGCTATTATTAAGTATGTAATATTTAGTATTCGTAACTTAACCAGGTCATCTATGGCCCGTTTGGAATATTCTGGTTATTCTAAAAATCTAACATTTACTTATGTTGTAGAAGAATTTTTCACAGCCAAAATACTTTAAAATGTGTACTTATGCAGTACGTTTTTTATTGTCAATTGATTTTTTTCGCCCCAATTGAATTTACATTAAATTACAAGATATTCTGGAAAATGTAGAAAACATAAGGTGAGTTTAGAATTTTAGCTCATTTTATAGCTCAATGACTGTCTTAATACTTGCAGTAGCCACTAACACTCTTTAGTCTTTAAACCAGTTTTCCTAGAGGTGGTTCCCATGTCATCTACTCAAAAGGACATCACACCTAAAGTGTGTTAAACTCCCTTGGTGCAAACTAATCTTCTGTCTGCCTTGACCTCTCATCAAAGGCTAAGTGGTTCGTTGGGCCGCCAGTGATCCTGGTTCTTGCAATTTCCAGATTGAAACACACTGCCTACGTCAATCGCCTGTCTAAGACAGAGGATGTTATGCAAAATCACGAAATCAGACCGAGAGACAGATCATAAACAATCTGTTAGAAACTCTGGAGGTCTGTTACTGACGTCCCAACTGCTGCTCCCACAAGTATTTGCAAGTCGGTTGTGTAGCTGAGTGCTCTTTTGTTCTTCCTGTTTCTTTTTTTGTCTATTCTGTCTGCTAATGTGTCTGTATTTGTCTAGTGAGATGGCTAACTCAACCCAGGCGAGCATTTGCATTACCTTTCGTCTGATTCCCCTGTCCTATCTGTCTGTTAGCATAATGCAAATAAGCCCAATTTAAATCAGACTTTGCATTTCTATGCCACACATCTAATATAGGCTTCCACCCTGACCAGTCTAGGGTAAAGTGACTCAAAAACTCCAAAAGGAAACACCTGTGCACTGACCGGTCAAGAAATCATTATGACTTAGTGGGGTCATACTAAGAGGAATGCGTACACTGACATTACAGGATATTTGGGCCATGCACATTCACAGCCCATACATGTGTATTCAGTTAATATCATATGATCTGAAAAAGAAGATACAGGTATATAATCCCAAGCATGTATGTAATAAATAATCTGACATAAATCTTATGTGAAAGCGACAAATGGCCAGTTTGAAAAGTGAATTTCTTATGCTTGCCGACTGAGTTAATCATTTTGACAGTCATTCACATCTCTGGCAGAAGATTTGGTTTGCAAGGACGAGGCACGGGCTTCACCAGGGATTCAGGTTTCAGCTGGATAGCAGGTTCAAACGGGTGTAATTGGTTCTCCATTTTTCTCCATATTATTTGCCATGTTCTAATCTTATGAGAAGTTTTGCAGTATTCATCTTGGACAGATGGTACTGGAAGCAGACTTAATACGAACGGACTGTATCTACACTGGGGAAAAGTAAACACGGTCATTTTGACCCACTGACTGTCCTTTCATGAACCAAATGCACTGCCAAGTGACACTAGGCCTAATTCTGCACAGAGGAGACAAACAGATTCAGAGGGACATATCTAGTTAAGCGCATTTCTTTATCATTCTGTTTTTGACTGTGAACCGCATTCGGCCATAAACACACTGAGAGACGCAGTAATCTGGCGCTCAAATTGTCCACCTTTGTACATTTTTTGCTGTTCTGCTTCTGCCTATTTAGTCAAACTGCTAGGAAAGCATTAAGTCTAAAAAGGGTTCAAAGCAATAGTTACTAAAAATTAGAAAATAATTATAGATAGAAATGATTCATTTCTGAATCCACAGCAACCCGAAGAAACTGACTTGGAACTGTTACCAGGGAAATTTTCTATAACCTGAATATTTGTTTTCATAGCCATTTATTTCCATGTGGCATTAGCTACCATTAAGTAGTGCATGTTTGTTATGGTTTGCTAGATTATGCTGTAGTCATGTCACAGAATCCTAGCAATGAAATTCAATGCTTTTCCTTAAGAAAGCAAAAAAAAAAAAACAAAGAGGAAAAAAAGACAAATTGGTGGCATATCTACAGTTGAAGCTTTCTTATGAGCCAGACCATTTGGCTTTTTAAATCCTTAATTAGCATATGGTGTTTGCAGCCACGTTTTAAGCATCATTGCACTTTTACCTATTTATTATCACTTAAAAAGCATGCAGTGTAGGATATGACCCCTGGCTTGGTGAACTAACATCAATGATGCAGAGTATATTTTTCATGTATGATGAGTTGAGCAACCTTCTTCCAGTGAAGAGGGTCAAAAGTCAAATTCATAGACTGTGTACATCTCTACAAAAATAATACAGCTTTTCAGATCAGTTGTCAGATAACTATAAAACAGGATCGAAGGAAACAGATGATTAAAGTGAATGATCTTCAGTGAACATGAGATCTAATCAAATGGATTACCATAAATTCTATTTAGGATAGTTTAGGACATTGCACTTTGGCAAAATTGGCTTGTGCAGCATTGTCAAAACATTTATATAAGCAGAAACCCAGAATTAAAGGCCAGCAGTACATGGTACGTGGTACAGGCAGTGATGGGGTGGTAAAAGAGTGTAAGGCTAAACCACACGGAGGAAAAACACAGCTGGCCTTCACTGCCTGCTCCTTGGGTTTTCCATGCTCATCTCTGTAATGCACACAACTCTCTCTCTCGCTCTTTCTCTCTCTCTCTCTCTCTCTCTCTCTCTCACTCTCTCTCTCTCTCTCTCTCTCTCTTCATCTCTCTCTCTCTCTCCCTCTTTCCCAGCCAGCAGGAGACCAGTTCATATTTTTGGAAATTTTAAAGTAGACAGCACTGCACAGAGGACAAAACAAAGAGAGAAAGAGAGAGAAGTCATTGTTGCTAGGGAACAGATGAAAAACATAACACTGCGAAGACCGCAATGAACAGCATGACATAACGGAATGAATGAAACTGAATTACACATTGCGCATTTGTAATAACACTGTAATAGTACTCCTTTGTCGATATTCCTTTTCAAGGGCATACTTACTAACTATGGGACATGCCAGAATGCTACAGAGGGAGAACATTCATTCACCAAATTTTCCAAACTCAAATTTGTATAATTTATTTTATTTTACTATGGTGGATTCATGTAAGTACCTGTAACAGCAAACAATATTAGAATTGTAAGTAGCATCCTTTTCTCATTCTGTAAGTACCTATAACAACAAATGACAAACTTACAATCATTTAACAGTTCTCACAGTTTTGGATTCTGGACAGTTCAACATTACAGCACAAGTGCACTCACGTTAATTGGAAATAACATTTCTAATATTCAACAAAGTAAAAAATCATACACGCATTTAGTAAATGTCTTTAAATAAATAACTTAGATTAAAAGGAAAATAGTGCAAGTGTGCACTGAACATAAGGACACAGTATCTGAATGACAAAAGCTGCAAGGAAGTTTGATGCCCTGATCAGAACATTATCCAAACACCATGGGAGATGTTTCCAAAGCATATTTTTTCACCTGTGAAAACAAAAAAGAAAGACATTGATGACATTAGGACAGATTAAATGGGAATGATAAATGGGAAAGTAATTCATTGAATCTTCACATAGCCCCACCTGTTTTTGCCTTCTTTTAATTTGCATTTCTTGTTGTTGTTTTATTCGGACTTCCTCCAGCGTTAAGCATCCACCTGCAAATTGGAAAGACATGGCATTTCATGGCTATTTTACTATAATGTTTGCACCCTTGGCATACACAAAGACTGTGCTTCAGCATGATTTTTGACTCTTTTGACCAGTCACAGGGTTTAATGGAACCTGATAATCAATCACAAGCACAGCATCGCCACCAAGTGGACATAACGTTTACATTTACATTTACAGCATTTAGCAGGCGCTCTTATGCGTGCATGAGTAGGGGGTGAATAGCCATCATTTAAAAACAATAGATCTGGGGAAAAATCGTAGACATGAATATGATTTTCCTCTTAATCCAAAACATCTCGCCATAAATCCACACAACAAATGTAGTCAAAAAGCAAATGTAGTCGCATTACAGACCAGTGACTTACCCACAGTACTAGGTGAAATGGATACATAACTCATAGCCCGACTCAAGCGCAGGTCTTCTAGAGCCGCAAGTTCTGCCTCAGCTTCTGTATCACAGGGAAGTTACAGTGTTTACAACATTAATTAATGTATAGTCCCTTAAAATGATAACCCAATAAAGCATTATAGACTAAATCAAATTGTTTATACAACTGTAAGTCTACATATGGATAGTGAAACATATACAAACCAAAAAAAACTTACTTTTCTGAATATCTTGCCTTTTCTTTGGGTTAGGGGCAAAAACAGTAAAGGCTTTATGGCTATCAAAGAAAGAGACAAGCAGGACAAGTCAGCTATTACGCAGCTCCTTAGATAGTTAGTGTGAGAAGGTCACCGTACTCTAAGCGTTCATTTAGCAGATGTACAATCACCTAGGCCACACTACACACGGATTAGGCCAATCACCATATGGTTTGTGGCTTCCCAACCACTTTTATTCTGGATCAACAACATCAGGTTCATGCAGAACGATGAGACAGTATGAAATGTGAGATTGGGCAAACCAGGATTAATTAAGTTTCACACGACCATTCTCGGTCCCTTGTAACCCTCTCAGAATTAAACAGGCTGCCACTGTATCTGTAACACTGATATGAGCTCTGTTCTGATCTGCTATCCTGCAACTCCTGCAAAAAGCAGCCTCTGCTAAAACACTGGGCTAAAAAATCAAGACTGGTTAAGTGGATATGTGGAAATGACATCACAAAGATTATTTAAAACAGGCTGTTTTTCCAATCTACATTATATTTTTGAACTTGTAATTAAAGGCATGTACTGGGGTAAACAATAGTTACATATTACTTAAAGGCCTATTTTTTTAAGATTAATTACAATTATATTTTTTATATATACATAATATCATGTACATTAACCAGGCACAAATAATATTTACCAAAAAAAGAGAAAATAAAAATGTAATTATGCTTTATATATTTGAAACTGAAAAAAAGGAAACAAGAACAACCCAGTAAAAGGTGCACACTCGGTCGAGCAGTCAGGTTAGCATGAGTCGAAAGCACAGAATAGAATTAAAATTGGCTATGAATAAAACAGCCCGGGATAGGAGATATTTTGTAAGTGTTACGTTACGAACATGATGTTCAGTAGTTGTGAAATAGCTTGATAATGATATGAATGAAATTGAAAGGCAGTATCAGTATCGCGGTACTGATCTACAGACGGTATATTCGCCCAGCCCGACACCTTTAGACGGGTCTGAACTCCCACCTGTGTGTCTCACACTGTGTCCGGGGCTGCGCGCTCGATGGCTGCGGTTGAGCGGACGTTGGACTTTTCGCCGCCGCCTTTAACTCGCCGGTCGTCGCCGCTGTGCGTGTTTTCAGTCTCGGCTTCAACTCGGCCGTCGTCGCCGTTGTGCGCGGCTTTACCTCGCGCGGGACTGCGGCTCGTGCCTTTGATGCCGCGCGCCCTCGCGCCTCCACGGCAACGGGTACGCGCGCGTTGTCATGGTAACAGCGCGGGCAACTGGACGCCCTTTTGCCGCGGCGGCCGCGTTCGCACGCCCGCGCTCTGGGCTCCGCAGCTGCGGGCTGAAGCTTCATCGCTTTCGCGTTGGACATTTCTCTGAAGTTCGTTCACTCCCGTCTAGCTGTCCCCGGACATGTCACTGGGAGTGAAAAACACCTCTCTGTCTCCGTGCACCGTAATGGACTGACTCTGTCTCTCACCGCGCGCGGCTTTACCGCACAGCTGATCCGCTTAGTGCCGCTAAACCCAGCACGCAGCAGACAACGGAAGAATCTGTCGATACTGATCAGATCGGACTCATTGACTTGAAACCATCGATTTCAAAAAAGTACCAATAAAGAGAAGAGTTACTACACAGACAGCATACATTCACCGAACCTCCTGAATTAAACCAACCACACGAACTTTTGAGAGTACCGTTGCTATTGGCAACTTGGATTTGTGGCTAAACGTTGCTAGATGGCGTGATGTCACGGCGTTGTGACGTCATCGTGCAATAACGTGAAATTGCTCGAAAGTAATCCAATTAATGATACAAATTATAATTACAATGTTTGTTTTTTCACCACAAAGCCTATTTTTATTCATAATAATAATTCATTATTCATTCATTCATAATTCATTATTTCAAAATATTGAATTTTTAACATTTGCTCATTTACCATGAGCGGAAGCCGGAGTAATCAGTTTCAGTAAAACACTCTAAAGGTTTTGTGTTTGTAAACGTGGTTGTAGATCGTCATCGTCACTGTTTCACTGCCAGTGAGCTTGAAGCAGCAAGGAGACACTCTCACCTAACCCTGACCCTCACCCTGACCGTTACCCTGGGACCAGCTGAACGTTACTGAATCAATTCTGATGAATCTGACAAAACTGATCTCAGCTCAGTTTGCAGCGAAGTTATTTTGCAAGTAATAAGCATTGTATTTGACCTTTAACCTTTATAAACTGTGTAACAGTGTAGTAACACTATAATAGTGTATTCAGTAGTGCCTTTACGCTCAGTACTGTCTGCTCTGTGTTGGCAGTATATCTGTCTGTCTCTGTCCAGTCCTTGTGTTGTGATTGGTTGTGTTGTGTCTTTTCCACACGTGTGGATCAGCGATGGCCTAGTGGTTAGGGAGCTGGCCCCAGGACTGGAGGGTTGTGTGTTTGAATCCCAGAGCAGTAGGTTGCCCTGAGCTACACTTGAGCAAGGTACCGTAGATTCTCCCTGTTGCACGTGTGTTTGTGGGCTAAATGCAAAGGTTGAATTTTGTCATGGTTCAATGTGTGTTGTGCAGTGTATTCACAACGACGAGTTGTCACTTCACGAGTGTAGTTTTGTGGTCTTCTGTGTCGCACCCTGCTCCTGGAGGAATGTTGTCCTGTTCCACTGTGTGAAACTATTTGACTTGAGATACAGAAGATCTTTATCCTGAGAAACACTCCTGATTTCTTCTCACAGAAGAAAACTGTTTGACTCTGTGGTCCATAACATCAGTGTCTGACTACAGTATGGTGACAGGACCTCAGAGGTCTAAGATGACCATGTTTAACACACCAGATATGCATCACCAGAATATAATCCCATCTACTATCATTAAAGATCTGCTGCTGTAAATCGCTGCTTGTGTACATGAGTTTAACATGCAATCTATGTGCAATTTACTCCATGTTGAGCAGTGCTATTGAGTGTTTTTTTGGGGTTTAATTCATGTTACAACAGCTGATGCTTGTTCACATGATTTTTCTTTTACTTGTTTTTTTGTTGTTAGTTTACATCAGTGACCCTTCGCCATTTTCCATTTCTGACAGCAATGAACATTCTTTTAATTCCCACTTAACAAATGAGTGGGCACATGAAGGAGTCATTCTCCTGACACTGGACAGGACACTGAGCAGGTGTGTTTAGTCTGGTGTGGGGTTTAGCGCTTGGAGTCAGGGGCCCTTCAATGATTGAGCCTCTCTGTCCCGGGAGCGTGGGGTCCTCCTGTCCGCTGTGCGGCGCTGTAGCGGACAGAGCGGCCTGCGCGCAGCGGTTTGTTTTTTTTCTCGTTCCCTACTTTTACCTTTGACGCATTAGGACATGACGGGGCTGTGAGGCGGTCGGCGGACGGGCACTGTGCGATGGGTGATCTGCCCCGCTGACTGCGGACAGGTGGGTGCCGCGGCTCGGCTCGCCTCGGGGTTCGGGCTCGGTCCTGGTCCGGAGGAGGAGGTGGAGGAGGGGATGGTGGGGCGGGGAGGGGGGGCGGCTCGTGTTCTCCACCAGCGAGCATCCTATTCTTCTGACTTTCATTTTGTGCGGCGCGCGCGCTCGTGTGCGGGTATGTGTGTGTGTGCGCGCGTGTGGATTCGATGCCTTGGCGGCGATTTCATCTCTTTTTGCTTTTTTTTTTTTTCAAGGGTCACTGGTGCTTTATGCCTTGAAGGGAGAGCAGCGCGTGAGAGGAAGAGAAAAAGAGAGGGGGGGAAAAGAAAGAAAGGGACAGACAGAGAGGGAGAGATGTGTATGGCTCTGTCAGTGCACGCGCACGCACGCACGCACGCACACACACACACACATACACACACACACCCATTTTATTCTTGCATGATCAGAAACGAATCCTGACATCAGTGTCAGGTGATCACACGGTCGTTTGTGTCAGGTTTGGTTTTTGAAATAAAGTCTGTCCGTTCACAAACACACTACAGGACTCAGATACACACCTGACACCTGCCCCGTTGCTGCTCACTGTTCTGGCGCGTGCGCGCGCGCGTGCGTGCGTGTGTGTCATCAGGAGATGTATTGTCCACACAGAGGTGCTGATTTCTCTGATGGTCCAGTTTAGTGAGCAGCTCAACGATCCAAATATAAATAGTGTGTCTCTGTTCTCCGTTTAATCTGATAGTTACAGTTCATCCTCATCATCATCATCATCATCGTCACCAACCGATCGACGCTCTTCTCGTTTATCCCGAACCGATTCTCTTCGCTCCAACCGATTCATTCCAACCGAGTCGAATCTTTTTTGTGGATTCCACAGAGACATGGAACCATGAGCTGAATGATAGTGTGTGTTATTAATATTAATATTAATCATTATAAATACTATACATGCGAAGGGGAACTCTACTAATTGGTCGAAAATATCTGCATAATTCAATCATTAGGGTGTAAACAGAGTCATTCAGAGAGTCAGTTCACAGTGGGGGGTGAGAGAAACCAGTCTTCTGAAGCTTTCAGCATGCTTTGGGAAGTTCATTCATTCATTTCATGTTTCTGATGAAATAGGTTATAATAATAGCTGATCCCAGGTACTTTGATTTATAACAGATTTGAGAGATCCAAGTCTTTAAAAACATGCAAGGGTGGTACGCCCAGGATGAATCACTTCATAACAACCAGGATTACTCCGTTCACATCTACTCTAAGGTGGAAATGTTGAAACATCAGTGGAACTTTTCTTTACGAGCAGAGAGGTCATTTACATTTTGAGATCATTGAAATTGTCAGCGTTTGCCCTCTGCTTTTGCAATAAATTAGAGGAAAATATTATTACATTACTTTTTTCCAGTCACTTTCCTTTTCTCTTGCAGTTAAACAGGCCCTTTGGGTGCCAAGCCATAAATGACGTATGAAAACAGTCGTCCTGATTGTCTGGTCTTTATTGTTAAAAATAGCAGTGCTGGCTAAAATACCACTAGTATGAATGTGTGGAGCTGAACTGCTGAATAGGCAAATGTATTTAAGTGAGTTGCAGAAATAAATCAGGGTGATCTGTTTTTTACAGCTTAGTTTTGGGCAGGGCAATACACATCCTAAAACCCTGAAACATTAACGTCTACAAGTTTCCTCAAACCAAATTTAAGTGCACAAAAAGTGAGAATTTTGTTTCTGATAATATGGATCCTTTAACCAGTGTGGCCCCCAGTGAACTACAGTGTGAACTACAATGAGTCGTTGAGTTGGATGTGTCATTCTCTTAAAGGGCAGTAAAAAGGCAAATGTCCATCTGCAGAAAACTATTCTCATTCCAATTTGAACGTAGTTGGTCAGATATTTTACATCTGTCAGGAGACACCGAAGAGCCCAGCTGCCACTGAAAGTGAGAAAATCAGTTTAAGGTGATTTCCGAGAGGGATTTCTGCTAACAGCATTTAGTTTTCCTAAATGTAGCCAGACTTGCCCAAAGTGTTTTTACTTGTCTCTGATGTGGTCCACCATATTAATATGTCATAAACCATGTTAATGTAATGATTATCATTTGGCAGTCTGGTGATATTATGGTTATGGGGAAGAGTGCAAAGTGCAAGTCCGGGGCATATCTTTCATCACTGCTTGATGAAAAGAGAAATTGTGTATCTTTCTATACATATATCTATTCTATAGGCCTGGTTAACTGTATTAAGAACATTCGAGTGTATTAAATGACCAAGTGTCACCACTGCTTATTTTCTGTCAGATTGTGATTTTTTTTTTCTACCATATCATCCACCAGAGGTAATACTTAAATCTTTTTGGTATTTTTTGCGGTTGCCTAGTGGTTAGGGAGTTGGCCCTGGATCGGAAGATTGTGGGTTCGATTCCCCTCACCAGTAGGTTTCCCTGAGGTACCCTTGTGCAAGGTACCGTCCCCGTCACTGCTCCCAGCTGCACGTTTGTGTATGGGTGAAACACAGAGGCTAAATTTTGTTGTGTTGTGCTGTGCTGCGTTTCACAGAAGTCACTTTCACATGACCTAGACGAGAATTTTTGGACTCAAAATGTTTTTTTTTTTTATCAGTATTTCTGTGTGGCTCAGTAGCAAATGACCCACAGACCAGTACCAGTCCGCAGCCCAGTGGTTGGGGAGCGGTGATGTTTAGTAATGCGTAATTCTGTCCGCTAATATGGCTTCTTGAAATTGCAGTTTTTAAATGAGAAAGAAAAATCTTTATGGGTAAAATGAAAGCGAATAAGCTAAATGTGATTAGTTGTGATGAACTGCACAAGAAGAACAAGTGCAGCAGATAATTGGTATGTGCTCCTTTGTTCAAGAAGTTGAATGGCTAACTCTTAACCCCATTTATTTAAAAGCCACTCATTCGTTTCTTTTTTGGTTACTTCTCGTAACCATAATCTGATCTGTTCCTGTGTTGGAGCGTCTTTCTCGGCTCCACATCAGAGTTCGCTTTTTTTGGTCTGTGTGGAAAATAGAAAAGTGACTCCCGCTTTGCTTTTGCACAGATGAAATTAACAGTTTTACCACTCAACTATTGCAATAATTCATGCTGTAGACAGCACAAATTAGAAGTGTAATTGTGAGTCATTAAAGGTTTAATGAAATACTGAGTTATTTTTCCTAAACTGGCAAATCAGTGTTTCATGCATATTAATCAACAAAGCCCTTTTCAGTTAGGGTCTTTGTAAAGACTTACATGGTACATGATTTTGGCTATTGATATTAATGGCTTCTGTTGGAGTGACTGCTGTAAAGCTTGCTTTTTGTCACATAAATGCATGCACAATGCGTGCACAAAAGTCAGGTAAAAAAGGGCAACAAAGAAAATAAAAGAGACAGTGTCACATTTTGCACTTTGTGCAGTTTAGTAGCTGTAGTTTTGAGAAGTAAACTAGCTGCACACAATTGCACACTTCCTTCAAACTGATCTCAAATGAAAGTATGTATAAAAATGTTTTGATTGTCTATATCTGAGCGAAAGAACAAGTCTGCAATTCAAAATTATCATTGTATACTTTATTCTCATGACACCGGCATCTTGCCCATCTGATTTCAGCTTCGAGTGTCCAGCTAGAAGTAACGGAGCAATGGACAAGGAGCCTCAAGCCAAACCCGAGCCTGCAAAGAGTGCGAGCAGCAATGCGGCGGCCACCACCACTACTACTAACTCCACCACCACCACTACCACCTCCATGGTGACTTCTTCCCAACAAGCCAATGGCACTCCAAAAAGTACCCCAGCACTTACAGCAGTCACCACCTTCCACAATCAACCTCCACCTGCAGACAGGAAGGTTGTTCAGGTAATTGTTCAAATACCTTTTGAAACACTTAGTTCATACAGACCAATATGTCACACCATTTGGCAGTTACTCCAGAAGATGTAAGTGGCCCAACAGAAGAAGTAACATGGCACAATTCAGCAAGCCACTGCTTATCAATGCATTTGATCAAGCAACAGGTGCAGAAGGGTCTTATTTCACCCATCCACTTACACACTGATCTCCTGTCCCTGCTGCTAACCTCACATCTAACATCTCTGTGGCTTGAGTACCTGGGTTTGTTAGTACCTTGGTGGGCCACACTCTCAGGATTTTTTTCTTTTTAACGTCCATTTTAATTTTATTTTAATCAAGTTTTTTTTGTCCTTTTCCATAGAGGCAGAGTATGGACACTGTTGCTTGGTACATGAAGAGGTTGTTATAGTGCTGTGGAAAGTAGATTTTTGTCACTCTTTCTCTGTTATTAAAGCTCAAAGACCCCCCTGCATTACTTTGATGGTTTGTTAGTATATTATAGATTGTTATTAGTGCCAAATGTGTTACAGCAGAATTTTCAGGCTTTGAAAACATAGACTGCTTTCATAATTATGTAAAATAACAATTTGTTAGATACTATCCATCAGCGTATTTTAACACCGTCACAGTCTAACATACTAAAATAAACAGCTGAGGTAATAATGACTTGGTGACAGGAAGCTTCGGTTTGGTGGGTCTGGTAATGCAGCTATCAGTTAGAGATAAAATGATAAATCACTATTTAAAATGGCCACTTTGTCAAATTTCTGTTACACATCTGTTACACATCTTACACATTCTGTTACACGTCTAATAAGATTTTAAATATGGTATGAGGAACTGTTCCTCTGCTGACTAGCTAACTTTCTGCTGTCCTTAGCAAAGCTGCTCACTATAGTTAACACAGCACTGAGACTTAGAGGTTTAGAGGCCAAAGACTCAGATCTGAGGGGGGTGAAGAGAGATGTGTGTGCAGTAACTTTTTCAAACTAGTTAGCATTGGTCTAGCTTGAAGGCTTCTGGCTTCATGGGCCACAAGATAGATTAAACTCTGAAACCGGTAAAAATATTAACTAGTTAATATTCACATAGGTTTTTATTTATTCTGCAATTTTAGGGGGAGCATTTCATAAAAATGGGGGATCAAAAGCATTTAATTACTACTTCCTGGTTAGTCAGGATGCTTCATTTTTATTGTAGCTTGTGGTCTTGCCAATTCTAATTTTCCCAGTTTACCAAGAGGCTTTTATGTCTTCCTTCCACCATTCGGCTCAGCCTGCTGTGGCATCACTGTTGGCATTGCACAGGTTCATTGTATTCATTTGTATTACAGTGTGCTCCTTTCATGAACCTTTATTTTGTAATTTCCCATCAAAGATCTTTGATCTGTTTCATCACGTTTCCTGTGCAACACATTGAACATGATCAAAGGGAAATGTTAGTGCACATTTTTATTTTCCATCTTTTCCTGTCAGGTCAATCTGTTTGGGGACAGACTGGCTCCAGCCTTCTCGTCGACTGCTGTTTCATCATCGCAGCAGACTCAAAAAACGGTATATGGCAACACAAGCTCAATGGTCCTCTCCCAACTCCTTATCTCCCTTCCGAGTACTGTTTCGTCTAATCCTCAATTTGCATACAGAATGATCCCATCACATCCAACGTTCACTTGTCCTCCAGCCTGACTTCCCATCTCCCTCAGAAGTGCCTAGATTCTTTCCAATGAATTGCCAAATATTAATCTGGATAAAGGGCTACAGGCCAAAAATAAATGTTGATGTTATGTGAAATTTCATTACATTTATCCTTCTTAGGTTTTATGGAAAATTAAAATCAAAATATTAAATTAAATGAATAAAACTTGAAAAAATGTATAATTTTGGTCACAGATGTTGTTTTATGACATCTCCACCCTCTTCAGGCGATTATAATATTCAGTTTGTCAACTTGTTTTCTGATCCAATCCATTTATTCAATGACTTTCCTTCAGGTATCAGTGCCCAACATGCCAGGGTCACCACCGCTTGTCAGAGCCAGCCAGAGCTCCAACCCCACTGGCACAGCCCGCAAGATCTCCCCCCAAACTCTCCTCCTTGGGAAGAGCCCCTGCAGCCAGGCCCAGATGCTCCTAAGAGCTCAGATGGTAGGAGAATACTTATCTATTGTTCTGTTTCTTTGCTAACAACATTTGACCAGAGAATACCAGTAATAGCAGATAACATGTTGGTGCAAGAAAAAGACGTTAGCGTAATTTATTCACCATTTTTTGAATAATGCAGCCTCTGCAATCAAAAGTGGTTGCCTGTATTGCCAAGTCCTAAATGCACCAATGCTCTTAGCACCTACACTGTTTGTAGTGCCTTAAAACTCTTTCGGATTTCAACCAATTTGAGGTGGTAAGGGTGTATTTTTAGCACAAAAAAATGTGGTGCACAAACAGTCTTGTTTCCTGTTCAACTATAAATAATTCTATTTAAAATAGTATGGACAAAGGATCTCATTGACTTTCTGGAGGCGGTAAACAAACGTAGTCTTGGTCAACTGAATCATTGTATAATTTTAAGTGTGGGTGAAACTTAAAGTCTTAACTTTTAACAGTTGTGCTAGTTGGACGTGTCAGCTGTATTTATACCATTAAATGCAGTACATACACACTCCCCAGGGCACACCAAATACAGTGAAGGCCATTTGGTGAAGCTGGGTCTCATTTTCACCTTCTAATACTCCATTTGAATTCCACAGAGTGGGTCTGGTATTTGCATGTATAAAAGAATACAAATGATAGGCAAACTGTTAAACTCTCCACTGTTATGTCTCTTCCATCTTTTGCTTTATATCTCTCATAGTAATAGCAGCCAAAAATGTATCCTAACTCTTGTACTTTGCAGCATTTGCACATTATGCCTCTCATCCAGACTATTGATGCAAAATGGTTAACCTCCGAGCAGCACTTTACTAAATATACTACTCTAAAAAATATACTAAAAAGGTTTTCTAATAGTCACCTTTTTAAGATTGATTGTTCAAATAATTGAACTTTAAGATTGGTTAGTTCAAATAATAATAGATATTTTCCATCCAACTCAGTTATTAATCAAGGAAAAGCATTTAAATATCAGAAAAAAACAGTCTGCAGATTTAAGAAAAGTATATTTGTTTTCTTTTAATGTGCAGCCCATATTTTGAATCACTTTATATACTGCCTGGCTTCAAAACACTTTGTAGCAGCACAAGGTAGAACATTTTATTTTTGTGTTGCTAAACTGATAAAGTCGTGATATTGCCTCCCACACATGGAACATGAACGGGGGCTTGAAAACATACATCAAAGTAAAAAAAAAGTGAAATAGACATAGCTTGTTATTATTTTAATAGCAAAAGACTAAGCTACAATAGAAAAATTATCTTGTAATCTTTATGATGTAGTAAGATATGGTCTTAACCCTTTTACATTTGAAATACCATCAAATGTCAGTAGTTTAGCCCTGTAAGTTGACCACAGACACAGTCTTGAATATTGAACCGCTGCCAAGTCAAGGTTATATTACACCTAAATCAACCATTTATCAGATCATCAAGAACTTCAAGGAGAGAGGTTCAGTTGTTGTGAAGAGGCTTCAGGGTGCCCGTGAAAGTCCAGCAAGCAGGACCGTCTCCTAAAGTTGATTCAGCTGTGGGATCGGGGCACCACCAGTGCAGAGCTTGCTCAGGAATGGCAGCAGGCAGGTGTGAGAGCATCTGCATGCACAGTGAGGCAAAGACTTTTGGAAGATGGCCTGGTGTCAAGAAGGGCAGCAGAGAAGCCACTTCTCTCCAAGAAAACATCAGGGACAGAGTGATCTTCTGCAAAAGGTACAGAGATTGGACTGCTGAGACGTGGGGTTGAAGTCATTTTCTCTGATGAATCCCCTTTCCTATTGTTTGGGCTCATCTGAAAAACAGATTGTCCTGAGAAGATGAGAAGGTGAGAGCTACCATCACTCCTGTGTTCTGCCAACAGTAAAGCATCCTGAAAACATTCATGTGTGGGGTTGCTTCTCAGCCAAGAGAGTGGCTCACTCACAATTTTGCCCGAACAACACATCCATGAATATAGAATGGAACCAAAACATCCTCTGAGAGCAACTTCTCCCAACTTCTCCCAACCAAGAACAGTTTGGTGAAGATCAATGCCTTTTCCAGCATAATGGAGCACAAGTAAAAAGGCAAAAGTGGCTTGGGGAACAAAACATCAAAATTCTGGGTCCATGGCAGGACATTCTCCAGACCTTAATCCCATTGAGAACCTGTGGTCAGTCTTCAAGAAGCAGGTGGACAAACAAAAACCCACAAATTCTGACAAACTCCAAGCACTGATTATTCAAGAATGGGCTCCATCAGTCAGCATTTGACCCAGAAGTTGATTGACAGCATGTCAGGGTGAATTGCAGAGGTCTTGAAAAAGAAGGGCCAGCACTGCAAATTTTGACTCTTTGCAAAAACTTAATGTAACTGTGAAATGCTTGTAATTATACTTCAGTTACCATAGAAACATCTGACAAACATCTAAAATCACTGAAGCAGCAAACTTTATAAAAAACAATATTTGTGTCACTCTCAAAACTTTTGGCTAAAGATATACAGTGAAAGGCTAGGTGATTTTCACAGTTACGTCATTTAATATGAATGTCTGATTTAATGCTTTAAGGTGCAAAATGCCATAATGGGATTACATTTACATTACATTAAAATAAATAGCAAAATCTACATCAAGGAAACAATTACAAAAACATATGGGCCTACTTACGCTACATTTATTCTGTGCTATTTTCTGCTATGTCTTAATTCAATATTTTAGGTTTCAGTTCATTGTTTAACAGCATGGTTGGCATTAGCTCCGCAGGGGTAATTTTGCTGTACAGTGTTTTGTCTTTACTGTCACTTGCAAAAAGTGAATGGAAACTTTGGTTACTGGGGCTGAAAGCACTGAGAAGTGTGTAGAGCTCTGTTTGCTTGCTTGTTCCTGCCACTCTCACTGCACTTCCTCACGTCTCTTGTTTGTACCGTTTCAAGTGAGCTGTTACTTCCACGCTTTTATTAATGGGGGAGGAGAAAAGGACAATAATCTAACTGAATATCTAATGTTAGAGTAGTAACTTTCTTGTTTAATTTGGTTTGTCATTTTTTGGCATAGATTAAAAAAGCTCACACTTTGGGGTGTTGTGGAGGCCTTATGTTGGTGCATGCTCACAGGTTTTCAAGGCGGAAAGGTTCTTCTTTACCACATCAAAAGCGCTGCACTTTACTGTGAAACTCACCCTTACACCCACGCAAATACATCTCAACATGTTGGAAATGACTGACTTCTACTTCTTATAGGTTCTAGAAGCTTCTCTTTAGTTCTCCTTACTCTCTCACCTTCTTCATCTCTATATGTCTGCTACGGCAGTTGATTCTAACGTCTGCAGTGCGACCTGATGCACCTGTCCTCTCCTCCTCCTCTTCTTCCTCCTCTCCTTCCTCCTCTTCACCCCGATTTCCTTCTTCACAGGTGAGCCCTTCAATCGATTGCATCTAAAACCCTCCTATTATGTGTTCGTTTTCAGTGAAAAGGCACGGAGAGTAATATTTTTTATAAAAAAAATTTTTTTATTTTATTTATATTCTTAGGGCTCCCACAGTGATTAGATCAAAACCAACTTTCTTGTCATTACTTTTCCATTTGAATGATACACATGTTACCAGATGGTCAGTATAATGTAATGTTTAAAAGTCATAACTCAATAAGGATGAGGTATTAGCGTAAAGGTTTATGTGCATATCTGAAAGAGTGAAAAGCCACACTAGCAGGATCTCACAAATTTAATGTACATGAAGTAAAATCAATTTTTTTGTATTACTATATGTCGTAATCAATAGAATCACTGGATAAGAGTAATAAAATTCATTGTGATAGCACAAAATGTATTTTACTCCAGTATGACCTCAGTTTGGCATGCTTGTCACTTGTCTTTCGATGTTAATTTTAGTATGGTGGAACATCATCTTTATGTTAATTCTCCAGCTCCAGAGCTTGACGCTTCGCCCCCCTCCTCCTGGCACTCTGACCATCCCCCCAAACCTCCCACTCAAATCTGCTGTCACGCGCCAGCCCCCAACCCTGTCCCGGCCAAGGGCACCTACTTTCACTCTGAGGACCAGCCATCCGCCTCATGGAAAAGAGGCACCAACCAAGGCAGAGGGCACGACCCTACAGCCGCCAGCACTGACACCCAAAGCTCCACCTATACGTCATCTTACGGTCCCGCCTCCCTGTAAGTAGTTTCCCAGAATGCTTGCTGTGCTCACGAAAAGATACGTTTTTGAATATGTACAATGCAATATAAAGTTGAAAACTGTTGGCTATAATTTACGTAATGATTTTTTTACCTTATTCATCAAAAGTGTTTTATTACTGGCATGTGTAAATACGCATAAAGTTCATGAAATGTACTGCATACACATTTTTCATCGTGAATTATTAAAGCTAAGCAGTGTTTACACTATACAATATACTATATCATTGTCTATTGTTTGCAAAAAAGCAAGGAGAAGTAGCTGGTTTTCATGATATGTGATATAAGACATAGGTGCAGTTTGACACTTTACCTAGTAAATAATCAAATTCTTTCATGTGTTGCCCCCCCCCAAAAAAAAAACAACAAAAACAAAAAACTATGTATTTCCTTGTGAGTAGAATTCTGAAATGGCTATCTGTGTTCCCAGCACTGTACGCCCCAGCCCAGTCCCATGCCATGGCCAAGCAGAATCCAACCAGCAGCAGCAGCCTGAAGAGACCCCATAGCCAGATCAGCATCCCACAGCATCCGTTCCCTCAAAGACAGACGCACCCCACTTCCCCTCCGACTGCACCAAAGAAGCCTCTTCCCGAGCTAAAGCGCTGCCCGTCCACTCAGCCTTCGCAGGGTGGGTCATCGCAGGCCTCTCCAGTGGCCATCACGGTCCCCACCCCCAGCAGATCCCACCTTACACCACCCACCATGTCCCTGCCCCTCAGCTCTTCTTCTCCTGGTGGCTCCTTGCTGGCCACCAAGCAGCTACTGAGGATTGCATTGTCCTCTGCCTCTGCCCAGGCTACTACAAATGGCCAGTCAAAGGCAGCCACCATGTCCCCACCTCATGATCTTGTCCAATCAAAGCCTGTGGTTTCACCAATAATGGCTAAACCCGAGTGCCCAGTCCAGTCGCCACAGACTTCAAACACTCAGCTGGTGCAGCTTTCTCCCTCCAGGCAGACGCAAACTGCCCCACTCATTACCACCATACCTCAGCTGGCCTCCCCACAGAGAGCTTCTCCGCCCTCCCCAGTTCTCCCCTTCGTGTCCACTAATAGCAACTCCTCAGCACCCACACAGTCCCCCCTTGCCTCCCAGAGCCCATCATACACTGTGGATTTGTCCAAGGAGCTGAAAAGCTGCAAGGAGAAAAGGAAACAGGCAGATGGAATTGAGGAAGCTCCCCAAGATCTTAAACTCACAGCATCCCAAACAAAAGGCGTGGAATTGAACCAAACTGCACAGAGTGGAACTGTAGCTCCACTGGCTGGAGAAGCTGTGGACAAGTCTATGGTGGGTTGGACTGGATACTGAATTTAATTCTTAAACTCCGAGCTACATAATTTGCAAAAGAATGATATTCAATAATATGTTTTATTCAACAGCAGAATTTTTTTTTTATTAATTTATTCAAGCTTCATAAACATTAGGCAAATCTGAATCAGTCTTTAATTCAGGTACATGAGTAATACATATAAATACAAATTAATAATTCAAATATATATAAATATATATGAATTAATTCAAAGTTTGAACAAATGTCTTTTTTTTGTGTTGCTGTAAGACTTGCTGTCTTTCAATCCGACAGGTCTGTAAGAGGTTGGCAGTCTATACAGAAGATTCAAAGAGCGAGGGCCAGTCTAAGCTGTCTCAGAAGTCAGAGACACATTCTGTTTCAGTTGTAGCATCACCTGCTGAAAGGGAGGACCTGTGCGAAGACATGTCCACTCACTCAGACAATCACTCAGGTAGTTAGGGTGCATCTTATGCCTGGAGTAAACCAGTTAAACTTTCAAAATGTCTCAACAAGGAACTTTATGTTGATTAAGAGGTGTCTCCACATTAAGTCTGAATGTAAACAAACCACAGACCTATCAGCTAATGGCATGAGTCTAAATATGCACACCTTAAGGCAGGGTGTTTGAAGTATTTTACTTTTTTTTTCTATACAAAGAATTCATAATTTTATAAATATTATGTTGTATTATTATAATATATTATTATTATACAGCTATTTCCCAAATTACATTTATGTGCCATGTGCTTGATTTTGCACATCTGATTTGTCTTACAGTTTAAGATGGAGCATTTCAGGGTACATAGTTAAAGGAGATGTTAATGAAGATTATAGCAAACCTTTCCTGATCTAAGTGTGTTTTCTGTCTCTCTAGCTATATCCAGTTTGTCGTCTGACCTGTCCCCAGTCCAGTCCTCTGTGATACGACCATCAGAGGCGTCCCCAGCCAGCTGCAGTTCTCCTTCCAAATTTCCAATCATGCTGGAAAAGCAGGCTACTCAGAAGCCCTCCAGCAGCCACACGGGGCCAGAAGAAAAACAGCACTGTCCAGACAAAGCCAAACCGCTTATTCTCACCCACCTGGTGGAGGGGTTCATCATTCAGGAAGGACTGGAACCATTCCCGGTATTCCACACAACAGCATAATGTTCAGACCTAAGTGCTTCTCAGTTTTGATTTGAATCTGTAGGAATCAATTTGTTCACGTATTAACACAGATTTGGTAGAATTTGGTATATTGATTGGTAAGAACAAAACAAAATCACTGTGGTTAAAATTACTTTTAAATTAGTAGATGCATTTTTTACCCCCTTTCTCATTTCAATTCATATTGACCAGGTGAACCGGTCTTCACTCATGGTGGATCCACACTGTGGCTCAGAAGTGAATGGAATGAGTGGACCAGAATTGTTTCCCACAACTTCGGAAGCCCCAGACGACTCCACTGACTCGGATGATGAGACCGGGGTCACAAACAGTGAGTATATTCTTTCTGTAAAGAGTTACTGTATAGTAGAACTGTGAAGTGATGGTAAAAGTAACTGCATTTTCAATCTATATACAATGTGCTCTTCACTGCTGTGGTATAAATATTTAATATTCCCATTGTTAAGCAAGCTAAAGCTTGCTGAAGAGCTAGGAGAGATGCAGACCGTGCTCTTTGTCTGCTAGGCAGGAAATTATATTGCATAAACGTGTTAAGCTGCTAAAGTGCGACTGATTAAGAACCAGCTTTTTGGAGATCTAGCCAGCGTTGATGCTTATGTTTTGGGAACAGGGCTTCCAAAGGCACAACAGGGTAGGGGTTACTTTTTTTTATTTGCTGGACTTTTGGCTTTGCCAAAATCAATAGCCCCTCATTTAACATCCCAAGCAAGTCAGAGACAAGAGGCGTTTAAAGGCATTTTTCTGAAAAGCATTTCCACAGCGATAATTATTGGAAAACATCCTTCCTTTTATACAACCTTTATTTTATTACCTTTGGAGAGAAAAACAAAAAAGCAAACTTTAAATGCCAAATTTTGTTAAGGGAAACATTGTCTGTTCAACGAGTTTTAAGAAACCACTTTGGAGGTCATAAGACGCCATCAAAACACCTATGGTTTAAAATCTGGACCCAAGTGCTGGAGTGAATAAAGCACTTAGAAAACCAGGAGTGGTGAGGGTGTTGTAGTGGAGGACTGGTAACAGAACGCAAAATGTCAGGAGGACCAACTGGCCAGCTCTTAACCTGAACAAAACTAAACTTATTGGCTTCCTCAACAAAACAGGAAGGGGCACAGAAAAGGCATGTTTCTTTTGTTTTATTCATTTATTTATTTCACACACATTTTTTAATACAATCCTGAGATGCGAGGTCAACCATATCCCTGTCAACTCCCTGTCAACCAGAACTCAAGAAGAAATACAGGAATTTCCAACTGTCAGCTTGTGTGTGTCACACAACTCAGCAGCAGCACTAGTTTAAGCTGTTTGCACTATATTATTCTTTTTATGAAAAATTTTAATTATTATTTTGTTGTATACTGTACAGTGGAGTGTGAAAATCTCTTACCTTGTTTTTATATTTAAAGGCACAATTTATGATAAGCATATTTAAAACCCCCCACCCTCTCTATTTCTCTTATATATACATGCAGTACTGTGCAAATGTTTTAGGTAGGTGTGGAAAAAATTCTGTAAACAAAGAATGCTTTCAAAAATGGAAGTATTATTCATTTATTTTCATCAATCAACAAAATGCAGTGAATGAACAAAAGAGAAATCTAAATCAAATCAATATTTGGTGTGACCAAAACATGACTGTGTTTCAACCTCCGGGTGACGTTGATGATCATCAGCACCTGTTTGGTAAAACTGGTTGTTCAGACACCGACTATAATCCTACAAAATCCCTGTCTTTGTGCAAGTGTACCTAGAAGAACTGATGGTGGTTTGAAGACGAAAGGTAGTAACACCAAATATTGATTTGATTTAGATTTTTCTTTTGTTCGCTCACTTTGCATGACAGACAGATGGATTTTAATATTTAATAAAATTATTTACCATTTAATAAAATCAATAAGCCCCTTGAGTCCACCTTTCAATTCCATCCTGCCCCATCACCACTCTGATCTGCTTATCCTAATACTAATCATGTCTTTAGTCATCAGTGTTACAGTGATGTGTTGTGGTTATGCTTAGCATCACCTTTTGACCCTGGTTAAAACTATGGCTATGGCTAAAACTTTGGTTATGGCTATGCCTATGGCTATGTTGACAGAAGCTTTAATGCTACCAATGTGGCCTTTTAGAAATCCTGTTTAATTGCTAACTACTGGAAGACTGTTTGGGACAATTTAAAGGGCTCAGTTTGTTTGACATGCTCTGAAAACCAGGACTCAATGGTCTGAGACCACTTGAAATGCTAAAAGTGTAAGAAGGCCCTCTGTTTTGTTTCTGCAGATGGTGTAGGAGGAGGACACAGGCTAGTGCTGCAATGCCAGTTTTGCAAAAGGAAAGGAACTGCCCAAACATTTCCTCGCTCCAAGCGCTTCTGCTCCAAGTCTTGCGCCAAGAGGTATGGATGTTTGTAAAATCATTCACTTCACGTCAACACTTTCACATGTTAAACAACACAAATGCACACAACAAACATAAAACAGTGCAAACCGGATCCAGTATAAACATTTGTTTCTAATGGAATTTTCTCTGGTACCTTTTATTTTTACATTTCTCAGGAACAGTGGAAACATGTTCTCTAGAGTGATGAAAGGGGCAGCAGTGGCCTAGTGGTTAGGGAGATTGGATTGGAAGCTTGTGGGTTCGATTCCCTCACCAGTAGTTTGCCCTGAGGTACCCTTGAGCAAGGTACCGTCCCCGTCACTGCTCCCCGGGCGCTTTCAATAGCTGCCCCCTGCTGCACATGTGTGTATGAGTGAAACGCAGAGGTAGAATTTTGTTGTGTTGTGTTGTTGGAGTTTCACAATGACAAGGGTTGTCACTTTCACTTTCTTTTGAATCAGGCTTCGCTATCTGAAAATCTTTTGGTTGAATCTGGGTTTGACTGTTGGCAGAAGAATGTTGCCTACCAGAATGCAAGGTGCTAAGTTGGTAGAGGACCTGTAATGGTCTGGGACTTTATTTTAGGGAATGATCGGATCTCTTAACATTAGCTTTGGCTGGAAAACATGTTATAAACATCAGGAGTTTAACTAATAGTTTTGAAAATACCCATTAAAATCTTCCTTACTCTTGCCTGGCCTTAAATGTAGCAGTGTTGGATGTGACAGTTCTTCTCCCTAATAGTGTGGAGAAGTACAAAGAAACAGCAGCAAGCAGAGTAGTGTAATCTAACAAAAGACTTGTAATAGATCTCTTCCTTGATATATATAGATCTATATATATATATATATATATATAAGCCTTTAGTAGTTTTCCAGGTGTATGTCTGGGATTAGCCATAACAGAGAAACTCACAGAATTGGTCAGAACATGTATTTTGCATTTTCTTCTAACAAACTGTGTGAGTTTTGAAGATGGTACTTATTTTATCACTTTAAGACTCTCTTTTCTCTCTCTCTCTCTCTCACTCACACACACACACACACACACACACACACACACACACACACACAAACCCTTATTTATATCTACAGACTGAGACAGGATGTGGTCTGAGGTGACACACTGAGGCTTTCTCCTAGGAAACAGCTCAACTCTGGGGGTGTAAGGTCAAATAAAAATGTGCTTAGCTTAACTCCATTTTCTGCAATGCTTTTACCATTATTGTTGCTGAAATTAAATTTGAGAAACCAAGCCACAGTGACCACCAGAAGCAATTACAATTCTCTGTCAGTTTCCTCTGCCATGCTATTTTTAATTGTGTGCCTTTGGTTGTTAGGCAAATTGATTTTATTATTTTAAATAAACAAATAAACTTGAATAAATCTATTGCATTGTTAAAGGTTCATTGACTAAACATAATGAACATATTCGATTGTACATTGCTGTGAGATGATCAAATTCTTTTTATAATTAATAGTTGATCATGGTGTATTCTCGTGCAATTGTTTAAAAATGGTTTATATTGAATACTGGATGTTGCAATAATCTTACAATAATCAATTTTGCACTCATTTCTATTGTTCATTTTCTTTTCATTTTATATGGGCCCCCCTGGGCCTTAAAATCACAGAGAAAACACAAGATCTCATTACATGTGACATTTCATGTGTGTAATGTTACTCATTACACACATGGCAGGAGCGTAGCATCAGCCATTATCATCATCATACATCTGTGACTGACTTGACCTGAGGTGCCCCACTGAGTTTAAATTCAAAGTGTTCAGCTCTGTCTTCCTCTGACCTCATTTTCCCATTTCTAGGTTCAGTTACACCAAACGCTTCCGTGCCCTGAGACGCTGTGTGAGTGAAGGCGGACATCGGTCTGAGTTTAACGGAGCAGAGGACGATATTGAAGAGGAACATTTCCAACAGGTCTGTTTTTACAAACAACTCATGCTGCCTGGTTTAGCCTTTCTCAATAACTATTAGCCCATTGTTTCCCATAAAGCTCTGCATGGTGAATCACACCCACTTTAACTCGAACAGCTTCTTCATCCTTAAGAATCCTTTTGCAGCCTCACACTTTTCACTAGCCATGAGATCTAAAACTGGATTTCAGATTTCAGAAGTCATTTCCAAAAGTGTGGGAATACAAATTATCTGGAGGACACGCTTATTATTATATATATTCTTGGAAACTACGGGAAAGAAATAAAGATGAAATGAACATTTTGAAATTTAAACTGTGCACAAATAATTTTCCACAAAACAAATCATTCGACCAATAAGGCAGGTCTGAATTATGAAAAAAAATAAAACAGACTTCATAAAGCCCTGGACAGTTCCTCACTCTCATCACTACCTAACGTTATACATAGTAACTGAATAATACGTTTTAGGATTAAAAGCTGAATAATAAGCCTGTAGTTTCATTTGGCAGCAGCTGTGTACATTAGTTTTGTATTTTTCTGTTCTGTGAAGAGAATATTACCTGTTCCTTGATTTGTTTTTCTTGGTTTCAGGTGAAACATGGCACGACCGAGCAGTGGAGGATCCTTCAGCGCCCCCCACAGGAGGGGGAGGATGAAACAGCTGCTCCTATGAAGACCAGACTGCGCAGGCACACAGAGCAGGGCATTCGCGAGCGAGAAACAAGAGCCAGAGAGACAGTGGGAGAAACCAGGAGTGCACCCACTTCACCTTTAGACCCCGTGTCCCCCACTGACCTCTCCTCACGGTCCAAACCTGCGCAGTGGACCGTCGACCAAGTCTGGAGCTTTATATCCAATTTACCAGGTGAGATTAACGGAAACCCCCCCAACACAAAAGCCTCCGATTGCACACTTGAACAGACAAATTATTTTTTTTATTCTCTAGTTCTTCATTTGTTTCTTTATGTTCTTCTTCAATACTTTCCTGTTTTGTTTTTTTTTTTCCTTCTTTCAACAATTTTCTTTCTTTTATTCCTTCATTTTTTTACCTCTTTGCTCTCTTTTTCTCTCTATTTATCTATTTTTCCTTTACATTTCCTTCTTTCTGTTTTCCTTTCTTTATATAATCTTCTTTCATTTGATTGTTTAAAATTAATTCATTTCTGGTTTTTTTATTTGTTTGTTTTTTTCTTTCTTTCTTTCTTTCTTTCTTTCTTTCTTTTTCTTTCCTACTGTATTTTAATGAATATCAACCTCACGTGACCTTCCCAGGGTGTCAAGACATTGCTGAATCCTTTCGGGCGCAGGAGATTGATGGACAGGCTTTGCTACTGCTCACTGAAGACCACCTAATGAGTGCCATGAATGTCAAACTAGGGCCAGCACTCAAAATCTGCGCCCGAATCAACTCGCTAAAGGAGGGAGGGAGGTAAAGAGACAAAAATGCAGAGAACGAAAAAGAGACCCAAAAGGATACAATGGAACCTCTGGTCACGACCGTTTCTGAACATGTACAAATCGGGTTACGATCGAAAAGTTTTCACATCTGTTCGCTACCACAATTTCTGGTTGTGAACAAAACACTGGCAGCCAGTTTCCCCTCCGGTTCTCACTACGCACCAATGATTTACCCCCATTCTCCATCTGTATCCCTTTTTCTTTTGTTTGCTTAGTGTATACAGGGCCTAACAAAAACAACACACGTGTTCAGTCTCTCCCTGAACATCATTCTCCCTGATCATCGTTCTCCCTGAACATTTTTCTCCCTGAACATTGTTCTCCCTGAACATTGTTCTCCCTGAACATCGTTCTCCCTGAAAATCTTTCTCCCTGAAAATCGTTCTCCCTGAACATCGTTCTCCCTGTACATCGATCTCCCTGAACATCATTCTCCCTGTACATCGTTCTTCCTGTACATCGATCTCCCTAAACATCGTTCTCCCTGAAAATCTTTCTCCCTGAACATTGTTCTCCCTGAACTTTATTCTCCCTGAACTTCATTCTCCCTGAATATCGTTCTCCCTGAACATCTTTCTACCTGAACACCGTTCACCCTGTACATCATTCTCCCTGAACATCGTTCTCTCTGTATTAGTACTCGGTTAGATGCACGTGCATTCGCTGTGAACTCTTTGTGCTATATTTTGTGTGCTTTTGCTTTCACTTTGCAAGTAACCATGGCCTCTAAGCAAATGAAAAGCTGTAGTGTTGGTGAGAAGAAAATTGAAATCCAATTGAAGAAAGAAATCATTGAAAAGTATGAGCGTGGCATTCGTGTTACTGATCTTGCCGCCTAAAACGGCAGATTTTTCAAACTTTAATTTTTCCCTGTGCTTAAAACTCATAAATAAAGCGTTTACAGCGAACAGTTCATAAGGGACTAGCGTGAACTTGGTCTAGCACAAACTCTTGCAATATTAGTTTTCTCTGTTGTTAAAAGTTTTCTGTGTTATTCTATGTTTTTACATTTAGTTTACTATTACACTCTGTATTCTATGGTATAATTAACTATTTTTGTGCTTAAAAATCTTGAAAAAAAATACAGTTCATACGGTCTGGAATGGATTAATCGTTTTTACATACAATCTTAAAGGGAAATTACATTCGGGTCGCATCCAAATCAGGTCGCATCCAGAGTTTTGTCGTTTTGTCGAATTATGGTCGTGACCAGAGGTTCCACTGTATAGGTTTGCCCTTAATGGATGATCAGAGCACTTGCCAATAGAATAGAGCCATTTTGTGCACTTTAATCTTAAGAGATTTACGCGATAACGTCAACGTGTTGAGATAACTTGTGTGTATTTGCTTGAGCTGAACTAGCATAACATTACAGTAGCCTACCAGTAACCTTAGCCTCTGTCTGAACGCATGATAGCAATATAATGGTCTCTTTCCGTGAGCATAATACAAGATCTATACACAGTCATAGTAGGAGGGAAATGTTTTTGTCTGCTTTTTGTATGGGTTCTCATAATCAGGGTCGTCAAGTTTATATTTTTCACTGGGAGGAAAGGATCACTTCCTGTGTCTGTGGAGAAGCTAGAAAAGAATGGAAGTGCTATTATTGTGAGCATGTCCCATTGTAGATATTTTCTTATTGTACTGTATATGTGTACATGTATAACAATGCAGTGCTCTGTGTGTATAAATCTATACAAATGTTTTGTGAAGGATTTGTAATATTTAATATATTTGTCTTCTAAGGCTCTAGCAAACACAAATGCAAGCGATTTGAAATTTTTAAGCATTTTTAAGTGACGTTTGACATGCTGACCAGATTACATAGACTAAAACAAATTTTATGACTCTCCTTGGTCCAGTGGAACTGTGAAACTCCAAATACGTCAACAATACAGGGCAGTGCAGTGAACAATGTGTAGGTACCTAAATGCAGTCTCACCCAATCAAGGTACAGCAAATGTGCCTTTTCTGACATGGAGACCTTATGAAACTGCTGTAGGCATTGTACTATATAGTGTCATCAAAGTGTTGTTTGTCATTGTTACATTACCTTTCTCGTGCCATTTTTGATTATTTAATTAAACAAACTACATTTTGTTACTGAACATTGTTTATTAACTGTGTTTTTCTTTTGTTGCAATTTTATACTCTGTGAATACAGGCACTCTTTGGAGCTTTCCCATTTTTAGCTTGGTTTAGGCTGATCCTAGGCTGATTTGTTTTTTCTCTCTGTCATTTTATTCAATTAATGAATTTTTTTTTTTTCCATATTTTTTGTTTATTGCTTCCTTTACATTTTTGGACATAGTATGTAAATACTGGTAGATCGAAAATGGTGGCCTAGTGGCCACACTGTTAGAGGAGGAGCAGGGGTTTGAGTCTACAGACCAGAAGGTTGACCTGCTGTAGCCTTGAGCAAGGTGCCCCAACAGCTCTCCCTGGGCACTGGATTAATGGCTGCCCCATGTTCACTTGGTGGAGGAGTAAAAAGCAGAGAAGCATTTCGATGTGGTGCAGTGCTGTGCTGTGCTGTGCTGTGTTCACAGTGACGCTTTCACTATAAAATAGACCGACTTGTGCAGTCTGTACAGACCATTTAATAAAACAGCTACTTGTATCTTTGATGTCCCAAAAACTTACGTATTTACATTTTCATCCTGCAGCTGTTTAGCTCTGCCCATTCACACTGGCATAAGTGAAGTGAACTGAAGTGACTATTTGTCACTGTGAAACACGGCACAGCACACAGTGAAACAACTAAATGCAACCTCTGCATTTCACCCATACACACCATGCAGCAGTGGGCAGCCATATCCACCAACCGGGGAGCAGTGATGGGGACGGTACTTTGCTCAGTGGTGCCATATGGCAACCCACTTGTTTGGGATTCGAGCCCACGACCTTTCAACCCTGGGGCCGGGTGCCTAAACACTGCCCCATATAAGGAATTTTTCAGCCTTAACTACTTTTTGACTGAGATACAATGCATGGCTCTTAAACGCACAGTAATAAAATCATCCTTTTAGCTGTGAGGGATCAATGAAATATGTCAGTTCATAAGCGCAAGTGCACAAAAATGGAATAACCCAAGACACAGAATGAAGCTCCCACAAACCCATAACTCAGGCTGACCGCTAGGTGGCAGTCACGCAGAGCAGGGAAATCAGACGCGGCCAAGTCTAAATCTGTGTCCCTGTTTCTGTCCTGTAGTTCACCTGTTCACCTGCAATAAAGGCACGAATCACAGGCTGCACATCCAGTCTCCTGGAGAGGATTTAGATCTGATATCACTGAAAAACGGAACACGTGTCTGGATCTGGGAAAACACTGCCGTACAGATAGCCCAACCTTCCACCTTAAATAATACAAATCAACTGCTGAAGTATTTGTTCCAAATGGGAATTCCTCAGAAAATGATTGTGCGCTGAGACAGGCTGAGGAGCGGAAACATTCTTTTGGGGTCAGGTCCCGCCCCGCGCCAAGCGCACCGCGTTTTCATTGGTTGAAAGTTATAAAGGGGCGTGGTCATTGGGGTGAGTGTCTTATAAAACCTTAATTTGACCAAATCAACTTTTTCAGCTTTTCTCCAAGTTGGGGAAACTGGTTCAGCTCATGGGTTCATCTCCACTCAGCAGAAGAAAATGATTCCAAACTAAACAGGAGTGAATTAAAGGCGTGGAGTGTTAGAAAAGGGACTGGACTGGGGAGAGGTCAGAGGAGGCAGTAGTATGACTCAGAGCTGCCGTCTGCTCGCTGGAGTCTTTCTGGGCTGTGTTGGGTGGGTTGGCATCATCATCGCCACCTCCAGCAGCGACTGGGTGGTGACCTGTAAGTTCGGCCGGCACACCTGCAGGACGATGGACAAGCTGGAGTACAAGGGTCTGTGGGCAGACTGTGTGATCTCCACCCATATGTACCAATGCACAGCCCTCAACCAAATCCTCACCCTGCCTGGTAAGAAAATACAGCCAGTTAATTCTTTCCTTTTCATTTACCTTATCCATCTGTAAATTAGGTACATTTTATTCATTTTTAAACCTTGAGACCCCCAGACTTCCCTTTGGACCCTGCAGCATCTATTTGATATTATGCCTTTATTAATCCTGTAATGTCCATGTTTGAACTCACTAGGTTTATATGTGCTCAGGCAGGTCAATTATTAAGTTATTAAAAGTTAAGGTCAATTAAAACTCTTGGCCAAAAATAGTTTTTTGTCATTTGGCAAATTTTATCATCTTAAATTAATCATTTTGATCAACCAGGTCTCCTGATGTTTAAAATGAAGTAAAAATGCAACAAACGCTAACAATCTTAAAAAGTGTGATTAAATCTGCAGCTTGTCCGTTTCTACGATGACATCCATATTTATATATATGTGTCTGTGTGTCTGTGTGTATGTGTGTGTGTGTGTGTGTGTGTCAGGGTGGAAATGGGTTGTGATAGTTTTTTTGGGGCCTTGGGAAAGAGATACTAATGCAGTTCTATGCATTACTAAGAGATAAGCCAGAATTGAACTGTTGCCATGAATTTGTAAGCCACGGGAATGATAACTGAGAATGAGATTGCGAATTGGGAACGAGAATCTGTCTTGTTCCCACAATTTACTGATATACTGAATGGTGTCCTTACATTAGTTTCTCATTCCCACTTCTTAGCCATGGCCACACATTAGGCTTCCATTTCCACACAGTACAAATGGAACAGGAAGTCTGTTTTATAAACGAAGGATGTCAAGGAGGGCTCATTACATTTCTAATGTATATGTATGTGTGTGGTTCTCATATAGGTTGTGTGTGTGTGTGTGTGGTTCTCATATAGGTTGTGTGTGTGTGTATGTGTGGTTCTCATATAGGATGTGTGTGTGTGTGTGTGTGTGTGTATGTGTGTGTGGTTCTCATATGGGTTGTGTGTGTATGTGTGTGGTTCTCATATGGGTTGTGTGTGTGGTTTTCAAATGGGTTGTGTGTGTGTGCGTATGTGTGTGTGTATGTCTCCCTCAGCCCATGTGCAGGTGGCTCGTGCGCTCATGCTCTCTGCGTCTCTGCTTGGTCTGCCCTCAGCGTTGCTTGCGCTACTGGCAGCACCCTGTGTCACTCTGAATGACGAGCGCACAGGAACCAAACGGAAGCGCGCTGTGTTCAGTGGAGCTCTAATGCTCTTCATGGGTGAGTTTACTAATGTACACCATTAATCCTTAATGTTAACACTTAACCCACTGCTGCACGTGTGTGTATGGGTTAAATGCAGAGGTCCAATTTCATTGTGGTTCACTGTGTGCTGTGCTGTGACCTCGCAATGACAAGGGTCGTCACTTTCACCCAGAAATATCCTGCCAAGAGAAACCCAGTGGTTAGCAACTGACTGCCGATGAAAGAATAAAGGATGGCAAACACATGTAGAATGTTACTGTTACTATTCAATGCCAGAAAGTTACAGGGTAGTGGATTATAATAAAGTGGCCAATAAAGATGGGTAGCATGTGCACACAATTATCTATGCAGTGGATAACAAAAGGTTGGCCATCTATGGTCAAATGTTTGTTCTAATAAACAAAGCTCTACATATTTTACTGCAGAATTACTGCTGTGTAATATTCTGCATGATGGAGAAAATAATATACATGATTCAAAATGTAGACTATTTAAAAGGTATAGTACATTTTATGTTTTATTTTTTTCAGTATGGTAAATAAACAAATAAACAATGATTATACACTAAGAGAAGTTAATTGTGTTCTCTCAGGATGCCTTTATGTTCTCTTAAATCACGAAGATGCAGATAGACCAGTGATGTTAAAATTTCCCTGACTATTTCATGAGCATTCTGAGTAGAAGTCTTGTCTAGATTAGCAATCAATTTCAGTTAAACCGAAACCAAAGTGCAAGAAAAAACATACACAAAAGTGAATATAAAATGTAAACAGAAATAAAACAGAACAAAAACATACAAAAATCTGTACATTATATATATCTGTACATAACTATATTGAAATAAGTACATAAGGGTAATGTCCAAAAAGAAAATAAAAGCAGGAATCTTCTCAGTCAATGATGAAAAGAGTCCACGGTGTAGTTGTTCAAACAAGTTGAGATATTCACTGCACAGAAAATATATTTTCTTTCAAAATTAAAACCTCACATTTTGAGAAATGAAAAGGGGGGGGCATGAATTATTATATGAAATATTTGCAACAAACATAAAAAATATCATTTTGTATTTATTCAGAACAGGATCTGCTGTGGATCAGCATATAATTAGAAAAATTGTAAGTCAAGTCAAGTCCTGGACATCTGGCATTTCCTAAGTGAAGCTAAAAGGAGGAAGGGGTCGCTCGCCATGTGTTTGCCAACCCCTCTTCCTCTCTGGAGTCTTCTCTCAATTAACTAGCCATCATGCAGGTCACAGCAGATGGATCACACTCTTCTAAATTACTCAGAGGTTTCCTCCATCCTGTAGGAAGGGCCAGTCATGGTCAACTGTCACAGAATGACATTTTCAGGGAGGCACATTCATTTAAGATGCATTCACATGCCAATAGATCACATTAATGCAGTGCAGACTCCTTCTCAGCCCAGGTGTGTTTTGGCATTTGGTAACACATCTGGAAATTGTTTGAGTTTTTTGTCTCGTTCTACAGCTGTGTGTGGGACAGTGTCCACCGTATGGTTCCCTATCGGAGCACATCATCAAGATGACCTGATGTCCTTTGGTTTCTCCCTTTATTCTGGATGGCTAGGCTCCGCCCTGTGTTTCCTGGGGGGCTCCATTATGGTGTGTTGCTCAGGGGACGACGTTCCGGCCCAGCTATCTGAGAACCGCTTCTACTATTCCAAACAGAGCGGCCTGTCCAACTCTGTTCAGACCACAAACAACCATGCCAAAAGCGCTCATGTCTGAAAGCAGAGACATGGGCTGGACTTCAAAAGCATTCAGTCTCTTCAAATGAAGCGGAAGAATGTATCTCTCTTTCTCTCTCTCTCTCTCTCTCTTTACTCTCTCTTTATCTCTCTCTCATTCCCTCACTCGCTTATTCATACACAGATGTACATGCACACACAAAATTCATAGGGGATTTTTCCCCTGCCATGGTGTGATGGCAACTATGCAACTTAGCACAGTTCAAATCAGTTTTTATTCCAGCCAGGACACAAAGCTTTCTCTTCATGTGGACCTTTAAAAGGGAGCCAAGAAGAAAGCTCCATACAAATCCACTGCTTTTTTTCTTTTTTCCCAAAAATTCATCGCCTTTTTCTTCTTTTTTTGTCTGAATCTGTAATTATTTTAGTCTTGCATGTACTGAACAGCAATTCTTTTTTTCTTTTTCAGCATATCAGTCTGCTCTGGTATGAAATCATCAGCCTTTTTTTTACCTGGACATGTGATATACAGTTACACTAACAGCAGACTGGCAGGAAACCAGAGGCCAGGTGTCTTCTGTGTGTTTTTTCCTGCAAAAGTTCTTCACTCCATCCTGCTCAAAATTACTCAGGAAACCTGCAAACTAGGTGTGGGCGATAGGGCAAAAATCTAATATTGCGATACGTGTCTATTATGCATGATAAGTGTTGTGATATTTTCAACGGATTAAAAACCATCAGTAGTGCCACAGTTCTGTTTTTACTAACTGCACTGCAGTTAATCCATAAAATCTTTAACATTTAAGCACTAATGTATCTACAATGTGCTAAGAAAACCATACTGTGACATTATATATCAAGTTAACAGTTACTTTAAACTGGAACAGATATAATGCACCGGTCATTGTGGTACAAAAAAACATTATATATCATAAAGAATATATATAATATCATATATTCTGGCCAGAAATCAATACACTGTTTTACTTAAAGGGTTTATGCAATTTATGATAATACCCACTGTACACTCAGAAAGCATATCATGGAATAATTTATCCTGAAAGTGACGTTAAATAGATCACTCCTGCTGCAAACCCTACTCATCACCTTTATTTAATGTGTGCCGTAGTCAAACCATGATTTTAGTGGTGCAGTGCAGTGCAGGGGGGTGGAGTCATGGGAGCCAGGGATCATTATGCAAATGAGCTTTTTTTTTTTTATCCTAAAAGCCCATTGAACCTATACATGCTGAGATTCTATCTGTAATGTTGGAAACAGTAAAATAGCGATACATTTTTTGGGGAACTACTTTTGTCTTTGCATGAACTCCTTCCATTATGAACAAAATGTTGTTAAATTCTTAGAGAACAATATGTCTGAGATATTAAGCCATGTATTCATAATCTTGTAGAAGCTGAAGGGAGCTTTTAGAGCAATTAAATAGATTAAATGTTTGGTTCCAATCACGAATATGAATAATCCTACCATGGTAGATTTCTATGAAAAGTAGAACAGTTGAACTTGGGCTGGTTTGGACCTTGATCTTCAATTAAGCAGCTGTGGCCTAGTGGTTAGGGTGTTGCCCCTGCATCGGAAGATTGTGGGGTCGATTCCCCACCAGTAGGTTGTCCTGAGGTACCTTTGAGCAAGGTACCGTCCCCTTCACTGCTCCCCGGGCGCTTTCAATAGGTGCCCACTGCTGCACGGTGTTTGTGTGCATGGGTTAAAAGCAGAGGTCCAATTTCGTTGTGGTTCATGGTGTGCAGTGCTGTGACCTCGCAATGACAAGGGTTGTCACTTTCACTTTTGAAATTTGTGCAATTCAGCTTTAAACGAGGGTATTTTGTTCCATTTTTCTCACGTTGATTTGGTCCCATTTTATTCATGCTTTCATCATCCTCATGTTCTTGCCTTTAGTTGAGTGTAATGCCATACTGTTCAAAATGCAGTGTGGCAGATGCTTGGTTGCTAATCTAATCTGGCCTGAACAAGCTAGAGGAACGATGTATAAAGCAGTATTTTGGTTACATTAAAAAAGGAGCATGCTTTTACAGTCCAAAGTTAACAGACACACACACACACGCACACGTACAAAATGTAACTGTAAACTATATTCTTTTAACCATATTTATTTTAAATATATTCATATGCTCTTATCAAACAAAAATCACTCCATGTACTTGGATTTAGAATGAGTTACGCGCATAGCTGAAATATATTCACGAAATACAACCATTTTCATACACATTTGAACAGTGGAGGGGGGGAAACCACACAAGTAAAATATTCAGTAAAACACCATGGAAATAACTTGATATCGATGTTGCATGATATTAGGAAAAGGCATGTATTACGTGCTCAGCAAATGCCAGTCATAATATTTTTGTACACTGACCTTTTAAAACAAGACAGCTGTATGAATGTTAATAGTACAGAACACTCAGTGCATCTTTCACCATCTTGATCAAATGTCTGAGAACCGTCTTTTGACTTGTGTTGCTTTTCTCATGTGATCTAAGGGGAAAAAACAGAAGCATGCTTTGTGATTTTTAATTTGTTCTTTGTGGGCTCTGGTTTTGTTGCTGTAAAACATGTAGTGAGCTAGGTACTCTTGCTCCATGACACACACACACTTTCTCAGTGTCGTGCTGCCTGCAAAAGAGTTTCTGAGACCATCCATGACATTGGAATAACTTGATCTGACAAAGAGACTGGAAGGCACTAGTGAACATTTAAACAAGCCTGAAACAGCCTGAACTCCTGAACAGACACTTTAAGACTTCTTCCATCAGAAAATACAGACACAGATAAGGTCATAAGCCATATTACTCGCTGGATTAGTTTCACTTAAAGAAGGTGGTGGGTGATGTGTGTGTGAGGGGGTGAGGTTTCTATAACTTAAAGGGCCTGTACTGTACACAGTGTGCACAATTATTAGGCAAGTGAGTTTTTGACCATATTACTATTATTATATTTTTATGTACATATTCCAACTCCAAGCTGTATGAACTTGAATGCTAATTGGATTGAATCATATCAGGTGATGTGTATTTGTGTGATGAGGGAGCGTGTGGCCGAAGGAGATCAACACCCACTGACAACGGGTATAATTATGAAGAAGCTTCTTTTCCTCCTCAGGCAAAATGGACCAAAAAAGAGAGAACTGTCTCTGAAAAGTAAAAAATTATTAAAAGTATTTCAGAGGGATGCAGCAGTCTTGATATTGCTAAGATATTGGGGCGTGATCACAGAACCATCATAAACATGTTGAGAAAAAATTCTGCAAATGAACTGCTAAAGATTTGAGAAGAATAAAACGTGAAGCTACCAGAAACCCATGATCCTCCAGTGTCATATTAAAGAACTGCAACCTACTTGAAGTGCCTAACGTCAAGACTGGGCCAAGAAATCTCAAGACTTCTATCTTAATATCTTTATGGACTGATGAGATGAGAGTGACTCTTAATGGACCAGATGGATGGGCCCATGACTGGATCAGTAATGGGAAAAGAGCTCCACTTCCACTCATATCGCTTGAGTTTCTCTTCATTCACATACAAATCTTTCGCCTTTTACGAAAGGTTTCCGTGGAGGGAGACGCTGAAGAGTATGTATTTATTGAAAGCTCTGTTATTGCAGAGCTTCATTTTTGGGGGCAGTGGTGGCCTAGTGTTTAGGGACTAGGCCCCAGGATCGGAAGTTTGTAGTTTCTAATTCCAGACCAGTAGGTTGCCCCAAGTTCCCCTTGAACAAGGTACCATCCCCATCACTGCTTCCCGGGCACTTTTAAACGCTGCCCCCTGCTGCATGTGTATGGGTTAAATGCAGAGGCTGCATTTCGTTGTGTGCTGTGCTGTGTTTCACAATGAAAAGTTATCATTTTCACTTCACTCAGACACCAGCAAGGTGGAGGTGGGCTACTGGTATGGGCTGATATTATTAAAGATGAGCTAGTTGGACTTTTTCAGGTTGAAGATGGACTCAAAATCAACTCCCACACCTACTGCTAGTTTTTAGAAGACTCTTTCTTCAAGCAGTGGTTTAGGAAAATTCTGCATCTTTCAAGAAGTCCATGATTTTTGTGCAGGACGATGCCCCATCACATGCAAGGAATTTCTCCACAGCATGGGAAGTGAAGGCCTTAAGGATGAAAGAATAATGACATGCTAAATAAAAATCATTTTTCATTTAGTTGCATGCTTAATAATCGTGCAGATATGTCTCCTGAGAATGTTCACACTCACATTTCCTTCATAACACATTCAGGTCTCAGAATTATTGTTAACATCTTAGATTAACTGAAAGCACTGTATTTGTTGCGTCTCAAATTAATCCTCAAAATACTCACTTGCCTAATAATTGTGCACAAAGTGTAACGTGGGAAAATTTAATGCTTATTTCTTTCATGGAATTTTAAATGAAAGGGTTTGATGTAGTATGTAAATGCTGATAAATTCATGGCAGTCAATTAAAACTGGGATCATGTACAAACCCTTTAAGCACAATAAAATATTTAATGCTTTGAGATAATGGTTGAAGAACGGCCATGCAATCTACATTAGGCATATATGTTTAGACAAAGTCTGACACTTATCCAGCTATTGTTAAAACTGTTGTCTAGCAGTGTGTTGAGCAGGTTTTTGCCAGAGATGCAGAGTCTAGCTCTAATATTCTTGCATCTAGTCCCAGTATACTTCAGGGACACAAATGGTCTGTAAAGCAATTTTTTCTGCACACTAGGTTAGAGCAATTTAATAAAAAACGGTGTTGTAACCCTCACTAGGGGCAAAGTCTCATGTTATGTTTACACGTTCCAATTCTATTAAGGGAAAACCTAATATTGCTCCCCCTTCTGGATGTTTGCAGGTAAAATCAATCAACTTCTTAAAGCATTCTATAAGCCATAATTGGAAACAGATCAGAACTGTCCTTCTAAAATGTGTAGAGAATGTAAAATGTAGTGCATTCACTTATTTAAAACCTATTTTAACCCTGGCCCAGCATGTCAGATGACACCACAAACTCTTAAAAACATGGCTGGATTTAGAGCTAAGACTTGACCTGAAAAAAAAGAGTGGAAACTTCTTGGTTCATTTAAATGATTACCAATGGGATCCATGTTTCTACTCTTGTAAATATTTGTAAGAGTTTGAACATTGATAATCTGTAGCTGGCTTAACTGAACTGACTTCATGGTAACAAAAAGCTCCATGATTTTTACTGAGTGCCTACATGAACATCTGGCTTATAAAGCTTTGACTTATCTCTGGTAATTTGGTCAAATTTCACAGATAATATATTTCTACCTCAGTAAAACGAATCCAGCTCATCTTTTATGAGTGCACCTGTTGAGCAACTGAAAAACAAAAAAAATCAAACCAAACAAAAACTTGGTAAGGCCAAAGAACTAGAGATGTTGGACCCCAGACTAGGTGCCTTTCTGGAAAATCCCCTGTGCACTCCTCATTCAGGTGAGTATTCTGTGTCATCATTGACCAGCTCCTCAAAGCCCTTCTTCGTCCTGCCTCTGCTTCTAGATTTATGACTGTTAGAGGTAGTTGTTTGTTCATCGACTTGCTGTTGGTACTGCTGGTTCTGGTACTGGTACCCCCTGGCCTCTGCAGCCCAGCCCTGATAACAGCCCTCTTCTTGATCCTCCTGTTGCTGGAGGTCATCGTCAACCGTGAAGCTGTCGTCCACTCCAGCATCATATCTCTGATAGGAGCTGGCATGGGCCTCCTCTTCACGGGCACTCAGCTCTAGGGAGCTGTTCCACATGCCATAGCCAAAGTAGATCATAAGACCTGTGCAAGACGAGAACAGAGAAACAAACAGCAGATGTTCAATACAGTAATAAATGAGTAAACACATCAAATATAACTGACAGTTTTCCCTTTTAATCCAAATATATTAAGACATGCTCAGTATCCAAAGTTTGCCTCTCTAGTTTTGGACTGGAGCTAAAGAGATACTGTAGCTATAATCGTACATGAAATGCTGTTATCTACACAAAAGGGAAAAAAATGACTTTGCACAGTAAGGGCTCTGAACCAGGTCAAGGGATTCAAGCCTGAAAAACTGTATTAATTGCTCAGAAACAGAAATGATTATTTTAAATCTCCCTTACAGGTAAACAATGTTAGTCTTTGCTCCATACATGTAGTCCCAGCATTTTTTTAATCCCTCATGTCATTGGATCAACAGTATGTCCTGCATGCTGTATCTGCTATATTTAAGAGCAAATTACTGATCTGCAGATAGTTTGCACACCTACACACATAGGACTCCCAGCAACATTATCCTGACGCTCCAGCGTAAAAGTGAAGAAGCAAACTTCAGACCTATTTTATGTGGCCAGTCATACCTACAGCGCACCACACAGCAAATCGAACCCAGGTGATGCTGGATAGTTTGAGCATCAAGTAGATATTCACCACAATGGCAGCTGTAGGTACAAAGGGTACACAAGGTGCCATGTATGGTAACTTTTTAGGGCTTTCAGGCTGCCGTAGAATAATTATGAGCAAAACCACCATTAGGACTGCAATAGCGATGACAAGTGGTATCAGCGCCCACTGGGCACCTCCAGAGACTCGATCAAGGCCATATATGATGAGGGTCCAAAGTAGGAATGTCAGCACGAAAAGAAAGAGGACACAGGATGTGACAGTACGCCCCGTGGCAGGCGTGGGCTGGGCACCTGCTTCAGGCAGTCCCAGGCGCATCCGAAGACTATAATAGTTGGCACCCAGAATCCTTTTCAGCAGAGAGGTCAGTGCATTATCTGACTCATCGGAGTCCAGGCCTTTCTCGCCGACCCCAAATCCCGAGCTGTCTGACTGGTAGCCTCCAGAATCAGACTTGTTAATCAGCATTTCATCATCCTTTTGTGACTTAGAACCCCAAGGATTGCCACACTCATCTCCTTCACTTGTAGGTGAGTAAGCGTCTCTCTCACACTCTGCCAAAACACCCTCTTTGCCCTTCCCTGTATCACCCGGGCTGATACTGGTGAAGCCGTCCCTTTCAGGTTGGTACCGGAGCAGCAGAACACACACAGACACCAGTGTGTAGGCCAGCAACGTGCCGATGGACATCATCTCTATAAGATCCCTCAGGCTGACCAGCAAGGCCAGCAGAGCAGCCAGGAAACCAGAAACCGCACATGCGACCACTGGAGTCTCGGTGTGTGGACTCACATGGGACAGAAACCTGATACACACACATAAACCCAAGCTTTATTTCCATAGAAAACACACTTAAATTTGCAGAAAATACCATATATTATTTTCAGGCTTAACATATTGTAAAACATTTAAACTAATTGGGACAGAAAAACATAAAATACTAGGCTGTGCCACATTTTGTGCCAGCTGTATTTATCATTAATTCTGGACACAGAAAAATATATATTCACAGTTTTGTGCTTTACAAAGCACAGGACTATCATTGCATTAGAATACTCTACCATTTTATATGTACATTTGCAATTAAATTAGTTTAACATACTTGACTCAAAATTCAATTATTCATAAAACACACATGAAAGGCATAGCCTCACCTAAAAAGTAGGCCATCACCTGCCATGGCATAGATGACTCTGGGCATTGGGAAGAGGGATCCAAGTAAGCTGACTGTAAGTCCAGCAATGGCCCCTATGGCTACTATGTACTTTCCTGCCAGGAAGCCATGCACAGCGAACATCTCCATCAGGGGAGCATCTCCATCAATCAGGTTATAGGGCACCATCAGCGTAAGGATAACACTGACCTGCAACAAATTTTATGTCATTCGATTAATTAGCACTGCAAAAAAAAAAGAAAAAAACAATCTTGCAAAAAACCCAGACAGTTACAACGGAAAATCAAATGACACACTAAGCCAGAGAGAACAGCATATGCATCTTTTAAAGCTCCTCTCAGGGCCTTTAATACTGGATAGCTTTTGCGGTATGACTCACGACCAGACTTTAAGTCTTTAATAACTATGGCTGCAGAAATATTTTATGAGATGTAGAGTCTTTTTCGTTGGGCACATCTCTGTGAAAGTTCCTTGCAGATTAGCATTTGAAGGCTGAATGCTGTACAGAGAACTAACTGTGATTCATCAATATGATCAAATTTTAAATGATGTCTATACTAGAAAAAAAACAAAAGACTGTCAAACAAGAATTGATACATTACAAAAGTGGGTTTCATGTACTAAGACTCAGCAACAGATTAGCTGATAATGTCTTGAACACCAAATAAGAGGACATAAGAAAGGCATCAATGGTTCTTAGTGCATTGGGTTACTAACAGAGACATATGCTGTGAGGCAGGTCACAAGCGAGGCAGTGATTGCATAAGGGATGGAGGTGTTCGGACTTTTGGCCTCTTCTCCTGTAGTGGCAATTATATCAAAGCCAATAAAGGCATAGAAACAAGTGGCAGCCCCCTGCATTACCTGCGAAATAGAAGCACAATGTTATCGATTCACCCACTTGCAAAAACACTGAAGTCTTTAGTGGTAACAGAGTGCAAATTTAGAAAACAGTGAATTTTCTTCTTTAACATCTTAAAAGATCACAATAGGCCCACATATTATTTTTCCCATAGGTATAACAGTGAAGTTGGACAAAATTGACAGAATGTTTGCAACAAAGTCCACTCATTTCAATAAGAAATTGTGGCAAAAAAACTGGGTAAAAATATTTTTACACCAAAAGACATAGATTTAGAGATTTAGAACTGGAGAAAAGCATTGCTAACAATCACTAGAAGTCTATTTGCATCTATCCACATATTTGGTTTTTGATTTACTTTTTCATTCTATCCATGAAATTCATTGCCAAAGAATGAAAAGCAACTGTTCATCACAATATGCTGCTTGCATCGTTCCAGCACACTTAACTTTCTGTATCTACAGTTGAGGCCAAAATGATTAGCCCTCCCCCCCTTATGAAATTAGACAACACTCTTGATTTCTCCATGAAAATGACAATTAACAACAAGTGTTTGTTATTTTGGAAACAAATACACAATAAAAAACCATGTCCACTAGTTGAATTAGGATATTTTATTGATACACCGAGCTGAAACAAGAAAGGGCAAAAATGAGACATCCAAAATTATTAGCCCCCTGGCCATTAATAGTCAATAGTGTACCCTTTCTGAGCCACAACTGACAACAATCTCTTAGAGTTCTTTACTAGGCTGGCACAGGTCTCCTGAGGGATTTTCGCCCATTCTTCCATTGCTAGCTCCATTCTAGCTGGTCCAAATAGCATGGTTTCTGAGCATGGACATTAACTTTGAGCACCCACCACAGACTCTCAATAGGATTGACGCCTGGGCTCTGTGCTCCACTCCAGGATCTTGGTTTTGGTATCCTTGGGGAACTGTTGGACTAATGTACGCTTTGGTTCACTGTCTTGTTGGAAGACCCAGCGACAACCTAAGCCTAGACTACGAGCAGATTTCTTAATATTCTCCCTCAAAATGTCAACATAATTTTCTTTTTTCATGATGTTATCCACCCGAACAAGGCTCCCTCTGCCTAAAGCTGCAAAACAGCCCCACAGCATGATGCTCCCACCACGTTTAACTGTGGGAACTGTGTTCCTAGGGTTGAAGGCCTCTCCCTTTCTTCGCCAAACATAAGCAACAGGGGCAGCGGTGGCCTAGTGGTTAGGGCGTTGACCCTATGATCGGAGGATCGGGGGATCGAACACCTTCCCAATAGGTTGCCCTGAGGTACCCTTGAGCAAGGTGCCGTCCCTGTCACGCTCCTCCCTGCGATGGGCTGGCGACCTGTCCAGGGTGCGTCCCCTGTCCTCGCCCTGTGTGCGCTGGGTTGGACACCAGCACTCCCCTGCGACCCCGTTTGGGACAAGCGGCAGAAAATGGATGGATGGACATAAGCAACATCCATGTTCCAGTTTAGTCTCATCAGACCAAAGCACAGAGTTCCAAAACTCATCTTTACCTGTCAAATGTTCACGGGCTGTGATGTGTCGCTCTTTGAGCAAAGGGGTTCTTCTGGGACGATGGCCCACCACGATGAAGAGCCCTCACAACTGTGTTCCTTGTAACATCAACTCCAGAAGAGGCCAGGTCAGCAACAATCATCTTGGCAGATGTCCGGGGCTCCTTGCTGACATCTCTGACTATCTTCCTCTCCAGAGTTCTTGAAATCTTGCGCTTACGGCCACGGCCAGGTTTGTTTCTTACAGAATTTGTCTCCTTGTATTTGGCAATGATGCAACGTACAGCAGTTCTAGATGGCAGTGTAGCCTTCCTCCTTATCATGAGCCTCTACTATCTTCTTTCTGAGCTCCAGACTGATTTCCTGAATGTTGTTAGGAAGCCAATTGACTGCACAGGTGTGGTTTCAAAGCTGATTGGTTAATTACTGTAGGTGTGTTTTGAAAGCAAACATTCAGATGGGGCTAATATTTTTGACCACCCCATTTTTTACTTTATTTGATATAAAGCAAGCCCAAAAATGTGTTTTATATTACAAAATGTACCAAAAGCTACTAAATAGCTGCAAATGAATGCAAATGAAGCAAATGAATATTTGCTTATATCAAGTTTCATCAATGCTGCAAACATTGGGAAGAAGTTTAGAAAGATGTTCCATAATTCCTGGGGGGCTAATAATTATGGCCTCAACTGTAGACTGCAGGAAGTCATGCTTTGTTGTAAACCACATCCACATATTCACCTTGGACTTGAGTGTTGACCTCTACTATTGGTAAGCAAAGTTAGTTTCATAGGCCTTGCCTAACTAAAAGAAGCTATAGAAATGTGTCCTGGCCAGTTGAATACTACTAAATACTTTGAGGGAAAAAATAAAAACTATTTATTTGTCATTTATCCTCAAAGTATGCCTGTTTCCTCACTCCTCATTTTTTTTCCTTTTTTTCTATTAAGCATTTAACTTAGTAACACTTCATAGAGCTGACACACCTAATAAGTCTATAAATAATGTCAACTTAAATAAACCTACATTACCCTTTATGAAGATTTTACTCCAGAGAAAAGGACCATCAACTGATAAGTAGCTTCTTATCAGAAGCTTATCAGTGTATTGTAAATTAACATGATCTGAACTTGAATGGAATTATTCTCACCCCTGACCAGCCATAGGGCAGGAACCTGCCATCTTCCCAGTTGGCTCCAGAGAGGAAGAAAAGACTGGCAATCACCATGAACACCCACACCACCAAGTTGACGATATTTAGTGCGTTGTTGAAGCTCACAGAGTTCTTCACCCCTAAAGCTACAATCACTGTCACCACCACAGCAATGAGCAGAGCCAGCAGGTCCGGATAAGACTCCTCTCCTTTTCCTGAGCAAAGCAGAGAATCACTGGTTGCACATAATTACATTCACGATACTGTGACCATATCATAAAAAAACACCTTGCCATGCTGTGGGCTACTTAGTCTTCACTGCCTTTGAGGTTCCCTGTGCCTGTGTATATGGACCCACACTCCAACTCTAAAAAGAACTAATTAAGCTGAGAGTAATTACTAAATTATAACTACAAAAAATATAAACAACAGGTCTACACTGCAATATATATTTTACATATTAATGTCCTTTTACATATGCATGGTAGGATTTATTGAATGGTTTATAATAAACCAGAGTGTATGGAGTAACCAGAAATAGTCTCAGCCTGAGTAGCAGAGGACTGTACATTAAACCAAGTTGGCCAAAACCATGGGAACTTTGACTAATTGCCTATCCACCTGTCTGTGTTTGCACTACCACACAGTAGGTCTTATCAGTCTGAGAGGGACCAAACGTGCTACGACAACATGAGCCTTTCTTTGTTTCTTTTGACAATTCCCTTGCTCGTATGTAAGAAATTCTCACTCGCAGTCAACATGTACCAATATTTTTCCTGTGGGTTGCATCACCTGTTTCCACATGTCACTCAAAAACAATAACCTGTGGTTGTTAATATGTCAGTCAAATGGCTTTTTCCTGTCAAAGATTGTAGCTCTTGAAACCAGAAGGGTTTTCAGAATGACTGAAGTCCACACTGTGTATTACTCACAAAACAGAAACATAAGATAATGTTTGTGATAGTGATGGCTTATTCTCTGCAACCATACAAGTGAAGTGATCTCCCTGTTAACAAAAACATCTGACAGGTGAGAGGCTGATGTGTTCAATAACAGTGTTATCAGGTTACCCTTTGTGCAAAACACATCAAGGTCCCTCACCCAGGCCATTGAGAGTGCCCAGGTGGTTGATCATGTATCTGCTGATGGTGTGGTTGGCCAGGGAGTCGAACATGCTGCTAAGAGCACTGGCCCCTGCTGCTGTACCGATCAGGTACTCCAGAATGAGATTCCAACCAATGAAGAAAGCTACAAACTCCCCAACTGTCACATAGCTGTATGTGTAGGCTGAGCCGGTGGTTTTTGGAACTCGGACCCCAAACTCAGCATAGCACACTCCTGAGAAAGAAACATATCAAGCATTTAACTTGTTGAACACTAGGTTTCTGTTAACCGTATGAATTAAAGTTAAAAATAGTAGGAATCTCTATTTGGGGACTAATATAGAATCTAATAACTTTGATGAAACTAAGCAAGGGTTCCTTTTTATCCTGATGAACATTTACCTGGCAAATTAGTTGGCAATTAGCATGATGATAATGCTTATTTCAAACTCTCCTACTGATGCATCAGTCCACTACATAATAAATATGAGATTATTTGAGTGAGGAACTGAAGCATAAGCCCACATACAGGCTCACAGGGTTTAGCAGCAACTAGGCTAATAAGTGACTTTGACACATAAACCAGACAGAATTTGATCAACAGACACTGAAAAAGAAAGACAGGCAGGTGTCTGGATCAGATAAAATGAGAAATCACACTCAATACCCTGACATTTCAGAGAAGTGCTCACCCCGGTTTTCTTGCACACATTCTTCACAGTCACAAACACTGACACAACACCAGCTTGACGAAAAATTGAATAAGGACTAAATTGGCATTATTTGAGCTCCAAATGCATCATTACAAAAATCATAAAGAGAGTTTAAAATGTTTTAGCTATAACAGAGCATCAAAGACTAAGATAGAAACTAAGCTGCATAAATGATAAATAGTTTAAACTTAGTTTTAACAAATCCAATTACCTTAACGACTAATCAACATTTTGCACAAATGCACAAACCTGATAGTATGGATGCCACAGCAGCGATGATAAAGGACATGATAACTCCAGGTCCGGCCATTTCCTTAGCAACAAGCCCAGCCACAACGTACATGCCAGTGCCCACACAGCTGCCCACACCCAGAGAGACCAGGTCCACTGTGGTTAGCACCTGAGCCAGCCTGGTGCCGTGCAGGTCCACTGAACCCTCCTGCATAGAGTCCACCGGTTTGGTGCGCAGCACCCGAGAGTGGAGGCCATACCAGGAGGCCTCCCACTCAATTCGTCTGGGGTCCAGCTTTGCGAAAATGGAGCTCATCGTTGTTAAGACCTTATAAACTCTGTGAGAAATAACCTGCACTACTGCTTGGTGTTTTTCTGTAATGTCACCAATTCATGTGCTGCCTCACAGCCTTCAATTCCTTTTTTCTTTCGTTTTCACGTCACTCTTTCAGAGAGGATCCATCAGCACCTGGATCAGCATGGTGCTACTCACAAAGCTGGGCTACTCAGAGATCCTGCAAGAAAGCAAGAACAGAGGCAAAATAATCAAACTAAATTCACGAAAACTCCAAACTAAATAAACTAAAAGCAAACAAAATTAACATTCTGGATCTATGCTAGAGGCCTGTACATTCATTATGTTGAACCTGGAACTTGTACTGCTCCTGTGACTTTGAGACATAACCTGAGTGGGCCTTGGTGTACTGCTGAAAAAGAATCGCAGGTGGTTTCTCATGAAGCCTGAAAGAATTCTAAGTGGGTAAAAGCTCCATTATGGAAAATGGGGCTGCTGTGAATAAGCTATATTTGATTTGTCAAGACACTTTTCTGATTACTGTATATTTCCACATGTTATTTCAGTTTCAATGTTCACTGTTAAATTATAAAAATTAGGAGACCACTTCTATGAACAGATATGTCTACTCACTTTGTCTTTGACAAGACTAAACGTGAATCATTTAAGCATTTCAAATAAAGAACCAAACAAAAAAGAAATCCAGCTATTTATTATCTGAGCTGCTTTTCCAAACAAAATATGTGGATACCTGGAGCCTACCTCAGGGCACGTAGGGCAAAAGTAAAATAAACCCACTGGACAAGTCGCCATTTCATCTGACTTCAAATTTGCAATCAAGAAGTAATTATCATCACATTGACTGATGTCAAAATGTTGCTATGGTGCACTGTCCCATTTGGCTTTTAGATTGGGCAACGCTAATGTGTGGTGTGGTGGGGTATTAAAATAGAAATGACAGAAACAGAGTGAACACTGTTGCTGAACATCACATAGACCAATGTAGAGGTGCAATTTTAAGAGAAAGAATGGAGAAGAGAAACAATGAGAGCGTCAGGATCAGAGCCCAAGAAAGCAAATGCAGATTGATCTTGTTGCCAATATTAATGACTAACACTGAAAAAACACTTTACCTTTACTTTTATAAATTCATTCTCATGTCTCCCATCACCTCAGTTGGCAACCTTTACTTTAGACCTCCTGTTAATCATCATCATGGTATCATAGCCTGCTCTACACAAATGAGCTTTCTAACCAATCACAATAATTGGCTGAGTGCTAGGAGCAAGACAAGATCGATTCAAGGTTCGATTCCAAGGTGGGGCAGTCCGGGGACCTTCTATGTAAAGATTGCATGTTCTCCCCATGTCTGTGTGGGTTTCCTCCAGGTTTTCTGGTAAACTCCCACAGTTCAGTGACATGCTGGCAGGTGGATTGGAGATACTAAGTCGCCCCCTAGGTGTGAGTGTGTTGAGTGTGTTTGTCTGAATTTACACTGTAATGGACTGGTGAACTGTCAAGGGTGTTTCCCTGCCTTTCGGCCTGTGAGAGCTGCCATAAACTCCAGCACTACCCACAACCCTAATTAGGAACAGTGGTTATGTAAATGAGTGTGAGAGAGTAGACCTCAAAATATAAATTTACAGAGGTATATGCAATAAAAATTCAATACTAATATTGTGTCCGTATCATACAGTGCTACTATATATAGCAGCGCTATAGTTTATAGTATAATGACTCATCTATAGCAGCATTAGTGTTATTTCCTCTAACTCAGCTCTACACTTTGGTCCTTTGCTCTGATACCATCGCCATGTTTTATCCTCCAACGTGCACCTGCGGTTGACTCAGAAAAGCTCCAATTACAGCAGCTGACTGACTCCAGACCTGTCGGCTTTGCTGACAAAATGAGACGCCCCTTCTGCCTGACAGTAATTACCACTCTGTGTCCAATGGGACTCCTCCACACTCATAAAGTCAGACAACATCTCTGCCATGGATATCTTAGAAAAAAAAAAGGGTGCAGAGCTGGTGCAGAGCTATAGCCATAGAAGAAACACAGCTGTCAGGTTTTAAGTGCAGAAATCATCATTTAAAATGGTCATACTTATGTCTGATTACTGATGTATAACTTTTAGATTTATTTTTTGATTTCATATGAAGTTATTAAAGAAACGACCAAAGATCCCTATGGTTTTGGTACCATCCATTTAGAGGTTTATATTTTTAAGATGAGGATGCAGAACTCCTTTTGGAAATGTGCTATGAAGAACCATGAGGAGTCATTTTAAGAATGTTTAAAGTAATTGTGGAAACAGATTGCTTCTTTAAAGAATTATATAATAATAGGTTCTTCCAGGAGCAAAAAGTGGTTCTTTTACGACATCACTCCAAAGTAATTTAGCTTTTAGTCTGTAATTACCCTGACTGGTCTAAACTGATGACCCACTCATTTCTCAGCTCTTGTATCAAGCTCTTATTAAAGCCTGTGTTTTCACTTGCCTGAGCTACAGTTAGCCATAAGCTGAGACATTTCATCTAAACTGGAAAAAGAGGTAAAAAGCTCATTTAACTAAATATTTGCAGAAAGAGGAAAAAAATATTAACATGCTGAAAATGTCTCTGAATCAATATCATAGAAGAGCCACATTTACTACCCCAAATTTCCTATGTCTTGCCTTCAGAATATGCAAGACGTGTGTGAGGAGACTTTTACAGGAGACGGAAGAGGCTGGAGTTCAAGTCAGATGGAAAGGAGAAACATCAGACATGGTCTTCCACCCAAACACTGTTTATGTCATCACTACCATTCTATTGAAGGTTCTTTAAAGAATAGGAGTGGGAAACTCATTCATTTTTTGAGCTGCTTGTCCTAATTAGGATCGCAGTGGGTGCTGGTGCTGGACCCAGCTCACAGAGGGCGAAAGGCAGGGAAACACCCTGGACAGGTCGCCAGTCCCTCGCAGGGCAGAGTGGGAAACACCTCCAAATAATGTAAAGGGTCTAAGGCACTTCAAAAAAGAAAATAGACCTTTTTTCCCCAAAGAACTCTTGGGATAGATGGACGCATGAATGGATAACTGGATTTATGGATGGATGCTCATTGTATCTTTAAATATTACATTTCTAAGAAAAAAAGATCTTAACTTAAATATGCATTCATTTAGCTAAATTGTCATTTTAATCCAACACTTTTCTTTTGGATCATTAATCAGGAGGGTTGTCACAATGTAAAGACCAATGTTTCCAAAGGTGTAAAAATATGAAAGGAATGGATTTGAAACAGCATCAACAATAAAATATAAGATGCATTATTTTACACAATTATTTACAATCAGTAGGGAGATTCAGATAAAAAACTTCGCCCTGATCTTTAGACAAATACAAACATCAAGTCATAAATGCTGTTTTGAGGAGATGATTCATTCAGAGTACCTTGACTGATGGGGCACATTTGATTGCATTTGCTTTTTATGTGCAGACAAAGCATTGACGTCACAGCTGGGGGCCAGCAGGAGAGGGTGGGCTGAAGTGTGGAGGAGGTGAATCGAAAGCAACAGGCTTCACCGCAGCACCCTCAGGCCATTGCCCAGTTGGGGAGTGGACAGGAGAGCAGAGGAGAGCCAGAGCCCAAACCTTGGCCATTAAATGTGCAGCGTTTGTGTGCAATTTCAGATGTACCTATAGCACTCATGAGAAAAACCAAATTATAGGTTTGAGAATTAGGACTGAATGGTGCTTTCTTCTGATGCTTGCTAAGTGCAAGAAAAAAAACATAGCTGGATGAGGATGCTGAGAAACACCTATGTAGAAAGATCAGCATATCAGCATAGGAGGATCAATGTCTTCAGATCCTGGCATTTCTAAAGAATCTTTGTATAAAAATCCCATTATGGTCAATATATAATATACCTAATGGATGTTCAAATTCATCACCTACCAGCACTGATCACTTTAAACTGTAGAAATAAAAGATCTTGTGGCCCTTTTATGTGTCTATGACAAACTGTATCAGTGATAATACTGCCAGTGAGATACCAGCTTTTGTATTTGTATAAGAGCAGCAGGACACCAAGCCTCTTGAAAATTAGATCAAAGATCTAATTCTGATGGGAAAACTGGAGTGGGTCCAGGACAGGATGCTCAGTGACTGTAAATGTTCTCCTGTCAGCAGGGACTGGCTTCTGAAATGATCTGAAAGTATTATTTTATCTTCTGATATCTGATTAGGTTTTTACTGCATGTGATCCAACACTCCTAACTGCAGAAGCACCCTCAGGCTTCCACATACTGACGTGTACATGTACAGAAACAGATCCACACACTCACACACACAGAGAGAGAGATGGAGAGAGAATTAAAAAGTGACACAACCAACCAACCAAAAAGAAAAATGACAAATGAAACTGTGAATATCTGAACTCATTGTTACCCAACCTGTCTACAATCCTTCCCCACAGAGAGATGTTAGGATAGTCCAAAGTGATCTCCTCGCTGCTGATTAATGCCAGATCATTTCTTTCTAGTTAGGCTTTGTAATCACATGGTGTAGAGCAGCGCGGGTCCTAAAGAACTCAGTTTCCCACAAGTCGCTGCGGTTTTTGGAACTCGCAAGCTGTGGAGAAATTCAGCTTTTGCCAAATAAAATATTCATAAAGGTGATGAAACAGACGACAAGTCCACCGAGAGCTGGTAGAAAGGGCGTCCAGCAGCCCTCTAAATGAACAGACGGAAAGCGGCACGCTCGGGATGTCCTGGCGGTCCAGACCGGCCAGCAGGGCGAGTTCAGAAAGCAGAACCAGAACCAGAACTTACCGCTGCGCGCAGCACGGCTGTCTCTCCCGCAGAGCCGCTCCGGTCCCGGTGAGCAGGAGGGACGGAGACTCGGCGGTGAATAATTCAGCCGCTCTGCCATGTGATCAGAGAGAAATGAATAATTCAGCGCCCTGTCCCTCCATTCAGCAGCCGCGTGCGTCAACACCGGCGGATGTTTCGAAGTGGCCCGAGTCTTTTCCCTCCCTTATTCATCAACGTCCTTGTGTGTGGCTCTAAAAGCAGCATGACCATGACCGTTTAGGAGAAGGAGGTTAAAAATAATGATGCACTTGCTGCTGAAATCCTGCGCAGGTGTGCTCACCTGCAACACTCAGCATGAAGGAGACTTTTTAGGTTGATGTTTGAGTCAAATGTAAGTTGTGAGCCCCTTTAAAATCAGCTGAAGTGCTGCCCAGCCAAACAGGGCTTTCCACAAAGGAAGAAATAGCAAAAAGGAAAGTTTCTAATAAGAATTGCACAGGTGTGCTCACCTGCAACTGTTCATTAGCATAAAAATATTACATTTTGATGCATGAGCCAAATTTGATTGATTTATTATGTGTATTTAATTTGTATTTGTGAACCTCTTTATCTAAGCTGCTCAGCATAGAACTATTTTCAATCTTTGAAGCAACAAGAAGGGTGATATTTTCAGATCCTCACCACATTTCATGTGATCAGCCCAAAAAGCTCATTAAAATAGGAAAAGATTTATTGCTTTTCCTAATGGTTGAACCTGAATACAAGCCTCCTCTTTAATGTGAAATGCACAGGTGGCATCTGCAGCCATAAACATTATCAAGAGTCTGTAACAGTTCGTTCAAATCAAAAAGAAGGATCTGAGCGGAAAATATTTGTGCTTAAGAGACTAATAGGTGCTGCATTCTGTGTTTAGGCCATTTAAAGTGGCCAACCGGGCATTTTTTGTGAAGTGACATCCAAAATGTCCGGCCACAGCATGCAAATGTGTTGTAGGACTACAAAAGAGACCCAGATGAGGCTGCAACTGCAGGACGTGGATTTATTGTAGTATTTCAGCTATGAACCATGAACATGCCAGCTAATTTATTTTTAATTACCTTCCCTCTCTCTCGGCCGCCGCTTTCAAGACTCAAGTGGATCTCAGGTTCCACTCCAGACAACATGTAGCTATGGTGACAGTGTCAGAACACAGACACCGCAGGCTCACATCATGGTGCTGCACTGCAAGTGTTAGTTTCATCCACAGTTTTCCATTTAAAACACAGCAGGATAGTGTTTATAGCTGACATGGCAGGACTGATCAAGTCCGGCTATTAGAGGGACCAAAAGTTTGGTTAACAGGTTACATGAATTATAAATTAGGGCCTGCCATGCTCCTGTCATATGATGTGTCCACTTGTTCCACACCATCCTATGTATCTGAGTAGACTGTAAATATGAAAAAGAAAGCTCTAGGGTCATTAAAGTAAATCTAAATCTATTACATAAACACAAGTTTGTCTTTCAGTTAAATTGCATTTGTTAATAATTGTTGGATTGTAGAAAGAATATGAATGTCATATGAGAATGATGTTGATTTCAAATTTCTCTACATAGTAATACAAATGTCTGTACTTTGCACTCCTTACATGTTTAGTCTTGTTACTTTACTTTTAATGCATTTGTGGGAAATGATTCATTATTTTTACAGGTACCATGGTACCTCTCCTCACCAGTATACACTGATTTCAGGTTAAAAGGGCAATTACAAACTGTGCAGATCACTGCAGATCAGGCCTACATGATGTAAAATGATTAAACAAAATGAAAAAGAAGACTTGACGGTGGAGAGACATGTATTGATTGTGTTGATTGTGACCGTGTATTGATTGACATCCATGAACGGGAAACTACAAGAGACATGGCAGCTGTGAGCAGTGAAGCTAATTATTGCCAGTTATTGCCATATATATATATATGTATATATTACAGTACTGTGCAAAAGTTTTAGGCAGGTGTGGAAAAAATGCTGTAAACAAACAAGGAATGCTTTCAGAAATGGAAGTGTTAATCATTTATTTTCATCAATCAACAAAATGCAGTGAATGAACAAAAAAGAAATCTAAATCAAATCAACATTTGGTGTGACCACCCTTTGCATTCAAAACAGCATCGGTTCTTCTAGGTACACTTGCACACAGTTTTTGAAGGAACTCTGCTGGTAGGTCGTTCCAAACATCTTGGAGAACTAACCACAGATCTTCTGTGGATGTAGCTTCCTCACATCCTTCTGTCTCTTCATGTAATCCATTCACACTGGATGATGTTGAGATCAGGGCTCTCAAGCAAGGTAAAAGGTAGTAACACCAAATATTGATTTGATTTAGATTTTTCTTTTGTTCGCTCACTTTGCATTTTGTAAATTGATTAAAATAAACAATCATTATTAATATTTCTGAAAGCATTCTTTGTTTACAGCATTTTTTCCATACCTGCCTAAAACTTTTGCACAGTACTGTATATACACCATGAGGATGAGCTTGGTTTGCACAGAAATAGTGCTTTAAATGTCTTTTAAAACACTTTTCCTTGCTTTTTTAAGTGAAGGCTTTGATGTGAAATTGATCAAAATAAATATTATTACCATTGTCTGCGCAATATGGTCAGTAAGCTGCAAAGACATACACTTTTAATTAAAGGCATATGTGTTGTCATTGAACATTTATTACATATGCCCAGTCAGAGCAAAATGTCATCACCAAAACAGAGCTACAAAAATGGAGATACAATGTTTTGTTCAGACAGTTATTTAATATAAGTCTATTCTGCCTACAGCAGTTTCACCTGCCCATTTACACTTGAATTATCAGTCTGGACTTTTTTTTGAAGATGGTGCAATTCAGGGCATATGACGTTTAAATAAATTTGCTTAAGGGCAACAAAACAACCTGCTTATAAAAAAAAAAAGGTTAGAAACTAGTCATGTTAAAAATGAATTATGAAATAAGGCAAACATCATACATAGACCTGAATTTAAGTAGAGAATGTATGTTTATCTCTGTCCATTCCACCTTTATATAAATATTATTTTATAATTTTTCTATGCCTCTAGTGCAGATGAAACATCGCAAATTTAAAAGTGGTAATTGGTTGTCTCCATTTGGGCAGCAGTATCTTAAGTCTAAGCTCCTCATTTTAGTCCCACACACTACCTGTGAAGGTGTCAGTAGCAGACATAAGTCTTGGGTTCAGCATGTGCCTCATGATCCATGCATGTCAGTTCAACTCAAGTAGTGAAATTAATATAAGAAGCTTTTTCTCCTCAGCACTTTGATCCATGTGATGAGTTGCAGGAATAGCATGACTCACCAAGCTGGTCATGGCAGTCCCTGAAAAGTCTTTCGGGTGATTTTGAGTGAACAAAAATGATCATTAAAGAAATCCTGGAAAATCCCCCTGAGCACTCAAGCAATGGGGTATTTTGCTAGAAAATAAGAATGGGACTTCATTCGTTTGATAATTTGGGCATTGGTATTTCATTATAATTAAAAATTGATCGTAGATCTGAGACATTGTTCAAACAGATAAAGTACGAAACAGCTCAGCATTATTTAAAAGCTGTTGAGAACTCATTATTGCATTTAAAAGTGAAGTGAAATTTGTTTTGGACGTAGTCTATCATATCCTTCCTGCTGAAGATATCACTTGTATTTTGAATGGAGTGCAATAACGGTAGATGCAAAGCCACACTAGCGGGATAAAGCATGTCTTGCAAATTGGTAAAACAAGATTATGATAACTCCTTTTTTGTCAGGGCCTTACAGATTTGTTCATACTATCATAAAGGTGCTAAATAGCACCATCTCAAATCAACTCCAGCCTAAAAAACCATCCAGGTCAGTCAGAGTCCATGAGCAACAGAGAAATATTTCATTGTTTTCTGATCTCCACTCCTGGCTTATAGGCCACAGAGATCCGCCTTGGATGACTCACTGTTGCTATGGTTACCCTCTAACTACATCATCTCTGTAGGCATTACAAAAAGCACCATGATGGCTGTTTGTAATGTATCATAAAGGGTCATCATCTAATTGTCTAGAAGCAATTTCAACTCGATTAAGATGAAAACGGAGACATGAAGAAATTCTTAGCGTAACGTATCTGCATCATAGCACATGCCAGTGTGACTAAATTCAGCCCAGCTGCTATGTGCTGAGGTTTTAAGGTTTAGAATTGTCTATCCAGCAAAGATAGGGGAGTGGTGTGTGATTAACTGTGTGCTACAGATGCTGGGCCGAACTACAAGACTGCATTCCCGCCCTTGGCACACACTCTGTGTTCTTTTGAAGCTCATACTTTAGACTTTATATGGCCGATCTCTCTGGAGTAAAGTCTATAGCCCTGTTGAGGGATGAGGTGAGCAAAGGAACAAACCTTTTTTGAACCACTATTACAAAATCGAGGACACTTCTAATAAGATCTGATAACAGATTCAACTGAGACTGCTTGATGAATATAAGGGAAGGCAAGATTTTTGCAATCCACTGGAATAAACGTAAGATACATATGAAATATAAAGATATATATCAGCTCTGTCAAGACAAAAATATATAAAATCATCATTTATCAGCTCTGATGTTGAGAAGCCACCATAGCAAATCAGAGAGAAGGAAGACACACTGCACATGACACAACAGACAAACGCTTTTGTAGATTGTGTTTTATCCATTGTATGTACACTGAATGCAAACCCTGTTTTTCTTGCACACCTACTTTGACCAGGTCATATTTGATGCATTAGCCTTTAATGCTAGATCAAGGGATACTATAAACATATGTCTAATGTCTTACGAAGAAATATAAAAAGGTTTGACGTTTACTCACAGTGGAGCCCATAAATTTCCAGGGCAGTGGAATTTGAACAACAGAATGTTCCTCCATTTTTTTTTTGTTATTCTCCTTTTGTTTCTCTGTGATTGGAACTGAACACTAATTCCATATGCCTTGAGAGTCTGCAGTGTTGGTATAGCTGTGGTTTAGCCTGGATTTAAATATTTTCTTTGACAGTATGCCCCCTTAAATCCATTTTAGACTCCCAAGAACCAGCTTCAATCCCCAATCAGTCATGAATTCAAACATGCCACAACTGCAGGCTCTCTGGAACACGGTCAGAGACATAAAACCCCGGCTTGATAGTTTCTTTGTTATTCCAGCATGCATTTCTCAGAAAAGTGCAGCATCCCCCGGGCTGTTTTTATCTTCAGCAGCTGGAAGAGAGGGATTACCACACGTGTGAATATCTAACTTTTCCTCCAACAAAAACGAACCCCTAAGCCTTCTTGCATACTCCCATATCTCCTTTAAAAGGAAAACTTTTGGGGGGAGATAAAGTGGAGCCTTTGCCTGTGGTATGCTTTAAGTGTGAAAATACATTTGGTCTGGAGGCAGTGAAAATGTACAGCACACCCTGGCAAACGCCATACATGTTCAAAAGAGAGAGAAAAATGTGTTGATGTGTTTCCCAGGGGAAAACATTATTATTGTACTTAGGAATGTTTTCAGGATATGAACTGTGAGCGTTCTGAAGCCTCAGCCTACTTTAACCGACCTGTTTGGATCTCTGCTGACATCTGGTGGATCTTAAGTTCAAAGGATAAGCTATTGCCAGGACAATAAGACATTAAAGTTACAATAAAGACGTTATCTTCTTTGAAGTGCACAATGAATGCTCATCTAGTAAGTGATTCAATCAGAGAAAACAAAAGGCCTTTATTTGGCTTAAGTGGGAAACAAAGGCTATGCAAACTGTCCATCATCAAGCACTGACAACAAAGTACTTAAAAAGACTGGACTTTGACATCCAAGTAAACTTTGAAACACAATCTTAGATTCTGTTAAAACTTCTTTTAATTGTTTTTGTTGTTTATTACACTTTTGTTCAGATATTTATTTGGTAGCACAAGCATTTTAAAAACAATTTTAAAAACTATTGATGAAACTATTCATCTCAGCACTTAAGTCCAATATTGACTTGGTTACATTCAGAATTATATAGTACATAAATTAAAATCATTCAGGAGACAGATAAACAGTCACAATATTAGTAACAACAGAGCTGCAATGAGAAACAAGTATACTAAAGCGAATAGTTCTACAGCTATTTAATTTAATATTACACATCATCTTCCTTGCATCAGATTATGCATCATGAGATCTACTTCTCCCCTATTTAAGCTATATTATATTCATTATATATATATATATATATATATATATATATATTATATATATATATATATATATTTATATATATCATATATATATATATATATATATATATATATATATATATATATATATATATATTTCTCTATTTTTCTGCATTGCCAACCTCAGAGGAATGACCATGAAAAAGGGACCCATCTGAAGCTCTAACATTGCAGCAATAATCAAGGAATACTCCACATGGCACTGAAGTGTTATTGGTTTCCCTAAAAATATTAAGGTTGGTCAAAGCAGCTGTGTGTCTTCGCAGTCTGTTTTTATGTGTGCCAAGATGCCCTTTAAAGCCTGTATGAGCAGGCACCAAGGGACCAGCAAGCACAGCTGTAGATCCCTTGCTTTTACCCATTGAACAAGTCCGGTGGAGTGAAGCCATGCTTCTTTTTGACCATGACTGGAAACCTTCACCGTTCTTTGCTAAAGAGTAGCTCCAGGGGTGACCTTGTGCCCGCTTCAGAATGATGTCCACACACTTGCAGCTCTCTGAAGAAGCCAGCTTGCATGTCCAGCTGGACTGCAGCCAGGGCAAAGACCTGCTGGATTGTAGCTTGGAAGTAGATTCTGAATAGCAACAAGCATGATCCAAAACTCTTAGCATGGGAACAGAATCAGGTCTCAGCAATGAGCTTGAACTTCCCATGTAAGATTTCTCACTCCTTCTTCTATCCTTTTCAGGACTTTGTGGGGCATAAAGAGGACTTTGCAAGGCAACGGCATGTAGTGGACTTGGATAGCGGTAAACCTCTGACCCCTGATGACTTCTAAGATCAGAACGGTAGGAAGGTTCCAAGACCACTTGTGGTTGCAATATATCAGAAACATCAGGCCAGTGTGAGTCAGGGTACAGGTCAATCACAGAAAGAAAACCCGCTTCTGGTATCACCTCCTCTGAAAAGGCTTGATTTTCCATGCCACTTTTACTTCCACCTTCCTCTCTTTTCTTGAGTAAAGTAGCCTGCCACTGTGCCGGGTCCTCATGCCCACTGTAGCCAGCATCACTTTCAGGACCCCGGTAACATAAAGAGGCCATGGAGGAAGAGAGTAAGCTGATGGCATCAGTGTCATCAGAACAGTTATAAATGCCCCCAGAGTCACTCTGAAAAAATCCAGAGCTAGCCCTTGTGCGTCTGTCCTCAAGTACAGAGACTGGTTTCTCAAAGCAGGATAGCTTTTGTAGGTTTTCTGATGAGTGACCAGCCCTTGCCAAGTTTGGAAAGGTCTCACAAGTGTCCATCATATACTCCTGTGATAGACTACGCTTTAATTTCAACCTAAAGGAACTTTCCTCCACCCAATAGCGATGTTGGCCCTGTTGGAGTTCTTGGTTAATTGGATTACCAGGCTTTCCACATTTCCCCAGTGCTGTTTCTACCATTTCTTTGTGCCTGACCCGCAAGACCTCTAGTTCCAGGAGTCCAGCTAAAGTTGCACGGAAACGACCTCTAATGCGTTTTCTCTTCACACTTGTCCATAACTTTGCATCAGTCACTGGTTTTTGCACATCAGCAAGTGTCTCCATCGCCAGCTCTTCTGTTGTCCTGCTCATTATGCTGCGTTGGGAATAACAGGAGTGGATATTTATAAGAAGGTGGGCCATCCCCCACCCATGTAAATAGGGGCCAATACTACTCCCATTCAAATGACGAGCTGCTAAAACCGTTGATGAGATTTTTAGAGAACTTTGACCCGTCTCAGGTGAGGAACATGATGAGAGGTAGAATTAAGTGAAAGCCATCTCTTTGTGAATGTACTTCATGGGCAAAGTTAACACCTAAAGGTTTCACACCATGTTGTCTATGAAGTTAAGAAACTCTGGTTTGCCAATTCAGCACTGCAGTGTAATCATTTCTAAAATTCAACATCCACTACAAAAGCTACCTGTTACAGGTGTTAACACATTAGGTAATACAACCCATTAATCAACAAAAAACAAAAGAACACAGTAAGCTATCTCTTCAACAAGAAACTAATTTCTTTAAACTAGTGATGTTTGTAGTGACCTTGTATATCTTTAATCAAGATGCAGACTTTGCTGTAATGTTATTCTTAATTTAACAATACTCTTATCAAATCAAAGATGCCTAAGAGGTTAAGGCCCCATAATTTGAGATTTCATGCTTTAGGTTAGTAGGTTTCCTTGAGTTACCCTTGAGCAAATTACCCTCCATCACGGCTGGATTTATGGTTGTCCACATCTGCATGGTGTGTATGGATTAAATGCAGAAAAAGCTATTTGTAGTTGTTCAAGGTGTGCTGTTCTCCACATTTACAACAAATAGTTACTTTCAAATCAGCACACCCCCCAAAAAGACTTCCTGGCTAAATTGCACTCAACTGAAGTCTAATAATACCCAGATTTCAATCAAAAGTCAAAAGAAAATAAATACACTTTCAACTTGTGTGTACATCCATCCATTTATTCAAAACGGAATAATCACAGTTCACATAAAGGATAGTACTTTCTTTTTTTTTTTTTTTAGGACATCCATACACCAACATCCTCTTCATTAGATACAGCTTCATTCATCAGTTTCAGACTCGTCGTCTTGACTTATCTGGAAGTAACGCAGTTCATAGCTCTCCTTGTCAGAGGCCACTACCCTCAGCCAGTCACGAAGGTTGTTCTTTTTGAGGTATTTCTTTGTGAGATACTTCAGATACCTGAAAAACACAGACAAGGGTACTTTTAATTATACAAACTGTAAATCCTGAAAACTGTTAAGACCAAGTCACACACGCAACTGAGGCACCTCACACGCTTTCATGGATATTAACCTTCAAAATATCTATTTAAAAGGAACAATCAAGAAGCATTTTCACTCGAGTAGCTGTATGTGCAAAAATATCAGCAATGATTTTACCTCTTAGAAAACTGCTTTTCTGATGTGACGCTGATCTTGTTCTTCTGGCGAGCAATCTGAACTACATTTCCAAGATTGCCTGTTTTGCCATTGACCTTCACCTTCTCTCTTAGAAAGGTCTCCTGTTAGTGACAAAACAAAATGACCACACTAGGGAAGAGAACCCTAGGCATTAAACTAGGGAAGGGTACCCTAGTCAAGACACAGCATTAGTGATGCAAGTGCCTATAAACATCAGAGCACTAACAAAAAGTAGCAACATGTAATACTTCGTTATCACACTTACAAAGCTTGCAGAGTCTAGAATCCCATCCTCCACAGGATGTGTGCAGTCCAAGGTAAACTTCCAGGAAGCCCCCTTTTTGTTCCTTTTCACCATAGCTTGTCTAACCTAAAGAAATAAAAAATGAACAAACTCAGATGCCAAGAAGCCTCTCAAATTTACCAAACGGGTTATTGCAAATAAGGATTTCTATAGGGTACTTCATAACAACCAGACGCCTTTCTAGATATTCTTGTTTTATTGGCCATAAAGTTTCTTCAACACCAATACTCTACTGACGCTATCATTCTGAACAGGGGGAAATGTAGCAACATGGCTGCGAAAAGGGGTTTCATAATCAAACTAGGACTGCACAAATTTAAATTCTGATACCAGATCAGGCTTAATTTTTTCCTCATATAACTAAATATCTAACAGAGACATTCTAATTGGGGCATATTTTGGGGCTTTTAATATACAATCTAATAAGTAATCTAAGAGTTTGTCAATGGCCAATCAATAAATGTTTAGTCTTCAAGTCTAAAGTCTGAAAATCCTCTATATTGCACCCAGACTGTTAAGTAGATGTAAAGAGACTAATACACAGTGCTCTTTGCTTATAACACACACACACGTGAATTACTCCATATATAATATACTTACACATAGTGCTCTTTTCTTATAATAAACACACATATACACATTCCTTTATTTTTATTCATTCTTGGCGCGTGACTTTTATTAGTAGCTCTTTCTTTTTTGAGTAATTATTACTCGAACACATTCCCCAGGGGAGAATTAGTTTCTATTATATTCCATTCAGGAACTAAATTCTTGACTCTGGTATTGTCTGGAGTTAGAACAGGGAGAAAATCATCCCGTTCCGACCGAGTTATTCGTCTTAATTTTAGTTTCCACAGGACTCCCGTCCTCCGCGCTGCACGTGTCCCTTCACTCCACGTGGCAAATAAAACCCATTAAAACATGTCTTTTTACGAAAACACATGAGCAACTGTTAAGCCCTTAGTTGAGTACAGTCAGAATCACACTACACTGCAATACTGCGCTCCGAAAAAAAGAGTTCAATAAAGCAAATCTTTTAAGAAACCACCAGCCTAAATTGTACGTACCGGCGCCATATCGAGGAGGACAAGTCGAAAGAGGAAGTGACGTCACCGCGCGCGCAGCATTGTGACCTCATGTCCGTTTATCCTGCGCGATTATTCACTAATATACAGCCAAAATAAACGTCCGGAAAGAACATCACGGAATAAAACATTAATTATATAAACAGAATAGATGTCTGTGTGTCCTCTCACTGAGGGCGGATTACTTTTATGTCAGTAAAAACTCGATATTTCATTACAGCATTTTAGGCAGAACGAGTCCTCTGCTGTTTGAAGCTAGAAATGAAGATGAAATTCTCAGTTACTTAATAATCATGTATTGATACTTTCTTTTATTCCTGCATTTTTATTTATTTAGCAATATATATATATATATATATATATATATATACACACACACATGAATGAATAGGTGGTGGGTTGGTGTTTAGGGATTAGGGCCCTAGATTAGAAGCCCTTGGGTTCGAATCCCAGACCCCTGGGCTGCGCTCAAGTACCCTTGAGCAAGGTACCGTACCTGTCGCTGCTCCCCGGCCGGTGATATGGCTGCCCACTGCTGCAGTGTGTGTGGGTGAAAAGCAGAGGATGTAATTCATTGTGGTTCATGATGTGCTGTGCGGTCAACTTTCATTTCTTAACCTGTTGAATGATCATTATAAAGCCACAGATCTATGAAGTATATTATCTCATGATGATGATGGTGATGATGGTGGCATCTGAAGCTGTCCCAAGGCTGTGGTGACCAGTTAGTGCTGAATGCCTTTAGAAGTTTAGGGCTTTCTCTGGTCTAACACTTTATTTTTAAAACTGAGCACCTAATAGTTAAACTTCATGTGAGCTGAGTCATCAGCCTAGGCTCATTCATGGAAACAATCTCAGGCCTAAACATAATGACAATCAACACAGGAATATAATGCATGAGCTATAATCTTTGAGTATAAACTCCACACGCACTTGGCACAGGCTGGCATGACTCATCTTTTCTGCAGACAGCAAATGAAGACAAAGCAGGGTGGAGTCCACAGAAACAGCCCAGCTTACTTAGTTACTGAGAAACAAGGTTTAGCCCAGGCCTAATCCCAGCTGAAACAGAAAACTGTGGACAGTAACGTAGCGTAAGACACAACCCTGAAATTCATAATTGTTTTATGAAATAATTTATAGCCACATCCATCTGTTCTTACAGAGCACCAAAACCTACCTAGTTTTCTGGGCATGGGTTAAACCTGGTCTTGGACTAAATCTGAGCAGTGATTCACAACTGAAAATTCTTTATAATACACATTATGAACATTAATCCTAACAGTGAACTCTAAACACTAAATAAATTGCAAAGAAAGTTCAAACAGAGCAGACCGATTCACTAGGCCGCACTGTCCAAGAAACTCTCAAGCTTGAAATCAGCCCCTTTTCCTTCTAAAAATTATTTACCCCTTTCCTGTTTATCCCACCTGCTTACTCCAAATGACACCCCAGCTATTATTTAACCCCTTTCCACAATGAAATCTGTCATGTTTGGTTAGTCATCAGCTCCGTTATGAGGCAAAGACACTTCACAGGGACTTTTTCAAAATTTTTTTTTGTTTAAAAAGGAAAATTAAACCCTTTAAAAAGGCAGCTTGACACTCAACTGTTTTGAAAGACACTTCGACCCAACGAACATGTAGATTATACCCTTCTTCCAAAAAAAAGTGGTTACCAAAAATGGTCCAAAAAAAAAAAAAAAAAAAAAAATCCTTTCGTTGAAATCTATTTTGTTAAACTTTATTTTTGTCAACTCCAGCATGGTGACAAAGGCCTCGAGTGAGAAAAAAAACAAACAAACAAAACTTTCAACTAACACTATACCAAATACTGGGACCATCAGAAGAACCACAATGTTAATGCTGGTAAAGCATCCTTTCTATTGGAGACGAGTACAGGCTTCAACACTTTATTTAAGGTTGTCAATGACAGCCAATACTAGGCTGGCTGCTATTGCGTTACAGAGGTAATCGCACATGGCCATCACATTCATCTTTCCACTTCTATACAATTGAGACTGGCATGTAGAAATTTCTCTTAAGTTTCTGTCTTAGTGATTTTACTTAAAGAAAAAGATATGAAATGTTGCCGGTAGTACTCAAAGTACTGCAAGTACTACAAAGTGCTAACTACCAGTACACTCCTCACTTTGGGAAAAGGCATTCATATTGAAAGAAATGACCTTCGCGCGAATATGGAACAACCCATGTTAGGCTAAAGGTATGGCACCCATAAAAGGGGTGGGGATGTGGATGAAAGGGAGGGAAAAAATAGGCAAGTGTCAGTTAGGGCCTTCCCCTTATTTAAAATTCATGCATATTCTCCAGAAGGCATAAAATCTGCACCCTATGTAATATGTATATAAAAAGAGATAAGTGGATCCCGTTGTTCAACATTCAGGAATGTAAGTGGCCAGAACAACATCTTATAGGCAAAATAAAGTGGAATGAAGGGGAGAAAAAAAAAAAAAAAAAAAAAAACCTAAAATAATAAAACAATCTGACGATCCAAGAGAATGCCAACCAAACAACCTAAGCTTAAGTTGTTAAAAAGTCCAGCACAGTTTTGAGAGGAGAAAAACGGGAATACAAATCGCCCACCAAAAAAAAAAAAAAAAAAAAAAAATTGGAGGTTGCTTGTGAAGGCCATAGCTTTGGTGACAAAACAAAAACCAAAAGCAGAAGGTTTGTTAAGGTGGTGCATGTTGCAGCCTGAGCAGCCCAGTCTCTTCCTATTTGGTAATGGCCTTGATGCCCACTGCAGCCTCTTCCCCCATAGCTGAGAGTACGGTAACCTAGACAAGAAGACAATCCCATAAAATTATTAAAAAGGAGGGATAAACCACAACTTCCATAAAACATCTATTAGATTCAAGTACAACCACAGTACTACAAAAACTCCCAAACCAAGCTTGGTTTAAAGAAGGTTTAAAAAAAAAAAAAAGGTACAAACCATTATATCTTCCCCAGCTGCATGCTTAGATTCAATTTCTTTGCCCAGGTCTCCTTCAGGAACACGAAGGTCCTCTCGCACATCCCCGTTGTCCATCATAAGGGAAAGGAACCCTTCATTGATGTCAACCAGCTAGCACACAGTAAGAACACAGCATTACAAAGTATTACTTCACTTTATTCACAGCATGTAGTCAGAGATGTACAAATATAGCAAAAGATTAGTTTCATTAATCTAGCCTTAAAAGGAAAGATTTAACTTAACATGAAGTCCACAAAACCACACCCATGTTTAGTTCAACCTTCAATAAAATTCTTTAAAAATAACTTTAACTGCTATCAAGATCTTCATTAACAAGTAACTTGCATTAATGGCACTACTGAAAATGCTAAAAAACTAAAGCAATCTTGGAGTAATGTTGCCATTTCATTCCTCTGCCTTAACAAAATGCACTTGGTGGAAAACCACCAGTGATGTTACTAGATCTGAGATGAATTTAACAATTAACTCCAGTATCAGTCGAGCCAACCCAAGTCTGAGGTTAAATTCCCTGTACCCATTTCGCTTTTGTGATTTTATATTAAATTTGAAGGAACAGAAACGTTTAACATTTAGACTGCAGCTTCCTGTTCTTCTGAACACTCCTTAATATGCTAGAAAGTTTTCTCTCCTTGAAACACAGCCAATTACAGTTAATTCAGGTGTTTATAAAACTTATTTATAAAAATGGAGATATTTCAGCTCTGCAAGTCTTGTAACCCAAGATGTACGAGGCCTTCTGCTTACCAACTTCATCTCACAGAGACCCTCATGTTTGACTTATTTAAACAAAGTAAAGCCAAAACTGCACCATTTAATGACACCCTGGGCTACACATCTACACAAATCAAGACCCAGGTCACAAAAAGACACAAACACAGGCATATTGCAGTGTACAGCATACCTGGAAGTCATTTCTTTTTATATTAGGTACATCCATGTTGTGGGTAGAGGGGCAAATATCTTCATACTTCTTATTAGTGAAAATGTCAATACCAACCAGGTGAACCTATAAAAACAGGACAAATTATCCCTGTGCACAAGACCAAAAAAAAAAGTTTAAACACAACTGCTGGTAATCAAGAGACAGCAGATGAAGAGAGTCACCTTTGCATGACCGTGCTTGCCCGTTTTTGAAGTGGACATTTCAACGATTTTCGTGGGACGTCCTTTCAGGACCACAAATCCGTTCTTGCGCAGGGCACTGCACTGCTGTGGGTAGGTCTCAGAGGCCCCAGCATCACCACTAGTGAAATCAAGATCTGGATCTGCCATGATGGGATCTAATCAAGGGGCACTGCAAAACAAGACAACAAGTTTTAAAATAAAAAATAAAAAAAAAGTTTGAAGTCACCCTGATTACCAACCCTTGACTTAAGAGCAGGAGTCTTAAACCATGTGCACCATGCGGTGTTGCGAGATCAACAAAAACGAAACGTGATCAAAATTACAGAAGAGTTTTCGAGGAGTGACCGGCTCAGGGTGTGGCGTCTCTGCCCAAACAAGCGTGGCCAACTTTTGTGAGCGGCTACGTCACCCATCGCCTGCGGTCACAGCGGTCTAAAGATCAACTCCGGCTCCTCCAAACCCACTCACCCCGTCCCGTTATTCTCGTGGGCCCAGCCGCAGGACTGCTGAGTGAACTTCTGAACGAGAGTGAAGTGCTGCTCGCTAACCTGCCGCATCATGGTGCTCCGGTTTCACGCCCAAAAGGCCGGCGCCGCTTAGAGACACGAACACACACGGAGAAGGTTCGTCCGCTCGTCATCAACTCAAGCCACGTTTCGGCGATGAAGAGACTACGGTTCGCTTTCTTTAAGCACAGTGAACACGCGAGGCCAGATGCGGATAGGCGAGCCGGCTAACTCAGAAGCCGCAGCGCCTGAAGTTGGACTCGGTGGAATTTTCCGCTCCACCTTAAAAGGCTCGGGGGGCGCGCTTTGGCTCCGCGGAGTACGAGTACCGCTCCAGCGCCATTTAAGGTGGAACGACAGATTCACACAAGGAGCCTAACTTAGTCTAAGGTCTCATTACAACATTCTCAACAAAAGCAGTTTTTGAATAAAGTGTACCCAACTTTTTCCGCACACAAATAGAGATAAAGTGAGGAAAAGCAGTGGATACGTATGGTTCTCGCAAAACCGTCGGCTTTACCAAGCAATTAACTCTCGCTAAAGTTGCTAATGCTAGCCAGTCTGCTAAAACAACGGGAAGGCGATGCTCCGCCACAGGCTTGGGCGTGCTGTAGGAGTCACAGTAAATGAAGAAAACGAGCCTAAAAGTGAATTAAATGTGAAGTGTCTCTTCAGAGTGCTGACAGTGTCTGTGAACGTGACCAGGCGCCGTGCGGAAGGCCTCGTGCATGAGGCGGCTCAGCTAACTCGCTAACTGCTGCTACTGAAAACTCACTTTACACACACTTTTCAACAAATATACACCTATTTATCACATTCCAAGGCAGTGGGGCAGTTATGCATCCCCCGCCGACTGGACAACGCGCCCGGCAACAGTCTACGTGCAAATATAACAGACATTTTTTCCGTTTTTCGGAGTGAGAGAAAGGCGCACAGCGTGCTGTACTTACTTCCAAGAAAAAAAGGAATGTCAATACGCAAGCGCGCGCAATTTTACTGCGGCACCCGTACAGTGGGCGGGGCCTCCTCTCCTTCTGCACACAGACACACCGGCCCGGACAGGAGGAGGAGCTACAGCGCCCTGCCCGATTAGGAGGATAGTCCGAGCATTCATTCATTCATTCGTTCATTCATTCATTCCTACATTTCTTTGCCATGATTGGATTTGATCAAGGGACACTGCAGAAAAAGTCACAAGAGACACAAAGGAAAGAATCATATTAAATTAAAGAAAGAAAGAACAAAAAATTGGAGGATGGTGACTTAACTTTCTTTCTTTCTTTCTAGAAAGGCATAACATAATATCATGGACCTGTATACCTATGTATGGGGAAGCAGTGGCCTAGTGGTTAGGGAGTTGGACATAGGATCAGAAGATTGTTCAATCCCCTTACCAGTAGGTTTCCCTGAGGTACCCTTGAGTAAGGTACTGTCCCCGTCACTGCTACCCGAGCGCTTTCATAGCTGCCCCCTGCTGTACGGTGTGTGTTTGTGTGCATGGGTTAAATGCAGAGGTCCAGTTTCGTTGTGGTTCACTGTGTACTCACAATGACCAGAACAGTCACTCTCACCTTATGAAGTGAAAGAAGGAAAGACTGAAAGGTAGAAAGGCCAGTAGCATTGTGTTATATTAAATGAGCCAAATGTCTTTGTGAAAACACAGAAGACTTAATGGGATTTTCTGATTCACACAATATCTTGAAATAGTATCAGATTGTTCTGACATCATTTTTGATTTGGAGTTTTTTACGGTGGCTGTATGGCATGGAAGAAACACTATTACCAGTTTAACACACTGCAGCAATATTTGCAGGCAAAATGTTTGATATTTTTGGACTTTTTTTAGTATTAGTATTATTTAGTATGTAAGATCACAGCAAAGCACACAGTGAACCACAACAAAATTGGACCTCTGCATTTAACCCATGCAAACACTGTGCAGCAGGGGGCAGCTATGATGATACCTTGCTCAAGGGTACCTCAGGGCAACCTTATGGTAAGGGGTTTGAACAATCTTCTAATGCTGTGGCCAACTCCCTAACCACTAGGCACCGCTGCCCCATTGCCATCTAAAGAGTGAAATATGGTGCAAAAATATTGCTCATTAGCTTTCACAAGGCAGGGAACAAGAAAGAGCTACATTAAAAAGTTGAATGCAGTTGAACCATACTATTCTAATCCACTTGTGTTTATTTGTTTGTGTTAAGACCTGATAATTAACAAGTACATGTAGACTAATTCTGAACAATTTTATGGCTTTTAATGAAATTTTATTTCATGCACTATATTCTGTAGTGCAGTCACATTTAACAGAAAATAAGCTCATGTTAGGCAATTTCAGCTTGAATATATTTGATACTTTTTAGCCATAGTTGGTATTAATTTACGTTAAAGATTACTTCTAATTCTGAATTCTAAACATTCTAGTCCTTGAGGGTACATTATATCACACCATGGTGCTGTTTATTTAAATGATCTTTGTCCTGCAAGTGTAAGAAAGCAAAGTGGCATGATGGCACAGTGGAACTGGAGCCTCACAGGGAGAAGGTTCTGTGTTTATTTCCAGCTTGGGCAGCCTGGGTCTTTACAAGCTTCCTTCTGGTTCCTCATAGCATGTCAGATGGATTGGAGGCTTAATTGCCCCCAAGATATGACTGAACAATCAAAATTGTTTCTCTGCCTTTTGCTTGTTGAGTACTGGGATAGAATCCAGTACATACCCTGTCCCTGATTATTATAAGGGGATCAAATCCATCAAGGATATTTTTTAAATAACACAGCCAAACATATTGGCAGTAATGTTGCACAAACTTAACCCCAGGGTTTAAGTTTTATTTTTCAGAAACTAATCCCAACACAAATATGCCCCTTTCTTCTCAAATGTGTGTGTCATGCATTTAACACTCATTTAAGGTACATATTTGGACCTTAAGAAAGAAATTCACCGCAGCACTGTTTTCTTTGTTCATTATGTTGCAGTAAATCACAGCAGATATGCTTTTACTGGGTGCTGTAGTCACTATAGTAACACAACTAGAGCAAATCTGTGTGGGTTTAACCTTGGAAATCTTTCTGTTGTAGCTGCCATCTTCCTTTGTTTTAGATTAGAATAGAAAAAAAACACCAGTTTTGATTTGATACATCAATTTATTAAAAAACAGCAAAGTTCTAACGCCTTATGTTACATGGGAACAGACTGTGAATGTACTCTTCAAAGTTGGAGCTCATATGTCCGTTAATATGTCCTTTTTGTCAAGAACCCCTGAAATCCTGCCATCTGGACATCAACAATTTGAACATCTTTTTTTTTTCTACCAAATAAAGACAGAAAATACCAGAAAGTCTTATCAAAATCAGTAATACACTTTATTGCTAATAACCCTACCTTTGACCTAGCTTTACCATCTCTTAGGAACGTTTCATTGTCACGTGTACATTGTTGTTACCATTCAGCCTCTTCTTCAGACATTTATATATGATGGGTCATTTTTTCCCCCAAACCAAACCACACATTTTCACCATACAAAAGAAAAAAAGTATCAGCATTTTAATTTGGCTATATTCAGCAGTGAAACTTATTTTAAGGAAAAAGAAAGAAGGAAAGTGTCGAAAAGTACTGGGGAGCAAACAAACAAACAAAACAAACAAACAAACAAAAAAAATCAGAAATAGAATAAACTGTTATTACATAAAGCACTGATATTAATCATTTCTGACATTCTAATATAGATTTCATAGCACTTTCAGACCAACAAACTAATCCAAAATACAGCTATAGAAAAGAATCCCTTTGCAAAACCAGTAATAATACTGTTGCTTCCAAATACAACGACATACCAGAAATGAAGTACTGTACAAACCAATAAATAGGTTGGATCAGAATATCAAGCAAGTCTGGGTTCCACACAACTGGGCTGTGGCCATAAAATACTGATTTTTATGGTAACTCCGAGCTCCACATTGTGTTGGAATACAACCAAAAAAGGTGCTTTACACTGAAAGAATGAAACGGGTGAAAGCAGAGAGGTGGAAAACTGGACTAGGCACAAATTAGACGAGATCAGGACCTCCGTAAAGACCTAGCTACATTTTTTTTCTTTATTTTTCCTCACTAAAACCCATTCCTTTTTGGCAGCATTCAAAAAAATGTGGTCATATTTTAAAAAAATTAAAAAACAATATGATATTCACAGAGTGACTGAACATGGGAATGCCTGATTTCAGATGCAAATGTTAGCAGCTTCAGTGTGCTCAGGATTAAACTAGATATCTTGTCTTTTTTTGTTGGTATAAAGGTACGTGGACTTGGCTAAGGATAAGAGGGCTTTTAAACATTAGTAGTGTTTCATTAGGGTTTGCTTTAGGACCCTAGAAGCTGGGCCTCAACTGGACAATCAGCCAATCTACTGTAGGGGTGGACGAACCATTGGTGAAGAACCGATACCTATAATCTGGAAAATTGTTGTATTTTCTAAATAGCATAGTTGATGAAGTATGTTTAAAGTATGGGGGATACTGGCCTTGGCTTACTTGCTAATAGACAGAATAGACAATAAGTGAACTTGCCCATCCCTACTCTACCGTTTTCAACTTATTTCATTAAACAGAAGTAATAAATCTGTCACACAGTCATCTCTAACCTACTAAGCTGTTAGGACCAAACTGAATATCGAAGGATGTAATTACAGTGAAGACCGAGTTCATTATTAGTCCAGATTAAGACAAAGTGAGACCAAACACGCACACAGCATAATGAAAACTCCATAGAAATGAGAATAGAAATACAGAAATCCACATTTGCAAGCAGCACATGAAAGAGAGTGACACATTTCAACCTTATGTCACAGTTTTGTTTTGGTGAAGGTAAACTTGACCTTAAGATGTCGAACGGTAACAGGGGAGGCTAACTTTTCCAAACATGCAAAAACATATTCACGCTCATTCACAATTCACAGGTTAATGCTTTCCAAATGCACAGAAGGTGCGTAAGATGGCATTTAAACCACTGAGAGTGTCTAAAACTGTTGCTCGAGCCAGTTAGTCAGTGTAGAAGAACTCTTATCTCATACGTTTTTCACTCCAACAGCCACCGTTTACACACTTTCTAACTGCCCTCTCTTACGCAAACTTCCTTTGTCCAGAAATTTTCTCTGCATTGACCTCAGATGACCTTTTCACAGGTTCTGGATCATGGCACCAACAGAACATATCTATGGGAAGCCATCAGTTTTAAATTCAGTTTAAACTGGCCAAAAAGTTTATGCTACTAGTAAAAAAATAAATCTGAGATATCATTTCTAAATACAATTCGACATCTGATCCTAAAATCAGAATTCCATATTTAGGAGTTGAAATAATATTTTAGCATGCCAGAGTTCAGTCCCCACGTGCTTAAATCTTAACTCATTTTAATGGGATGAACAATTTTAATGTTTCATAAATAATACTTTTCAACAAATTATTTTTCATATGTGTAACTTATGGAAAACCATTTCATTTATTATGAAGTGTCAAAAGTCTAAATCATTTGAATTGATTTCTTACTAGTGAAAATATTAGACTTTTTCCAGCTTTTTCTAGTAAGAGATCAAGTTCAAATTGAATAGTGTTTTTCATTCCTCCCATTAAAATAATTTGGATAAAAACATGAATTCTTACTGATGAAAAAGGAAACCCCTAAGAATGCAAGTCAAGTGTCAAATTCTAGTTTTACTAGTATTAATAAATGTTACTTTTTTACTAATTGAAATGTAATATATTACAAAGCTTTTTTGATTAATAAACTAGAATAGGTCATGAGTCAGTGAATTAGCATCTTCGTCTAAATGAGTTTCACATCTAACAGTGAAAGTGAAAGACAGTCTGTGAAGTCTATTACAGAAAAAGCAGTGAACGCATTCCCCATTGTGTTTTCACACCTACGCGTGTGAAATGTGAACATTCTGTTGCCATACCAAAAGAAACAACTACCAGACATTTAAAATTCTTAAAAATTTCACAATATTCATTAACACGCTAAACGATTTCGAGGAATTCTATGAGATCTAATTCGTTATGCAGAGTATGGCTGCTATTTTATGAACTGTTTTTATTTTTATACATTTTGGCACTGGTGTTTTTAGTGAAATGGGCTCATGAATGAAATACCAAAATTGATTTTCTTTTTTGGATTGGAGTTTAAAAATGACATTGTAGCCTGTTTTTATGCAAAAAAATTAATTGGAAAATGTAAGCTAGTAGATCCAATTAGAAATCTGAATTAGAAGTCTTTTAACATCTAAGACACAGGCCCAATAAAACCAACACTTTACTCCTGCAGTCTAAATATTGCCTTGCCTTGTGTAAAGTACAAGAAAACTTTACGGCCCAAGTACAAAATTGACTGACTGGATGAAAGAAATGAGGTAGGTTTAGAGGAAGCTCGACACATGATCATTTTTTTCTTCACCTCATTTAGAACAAAAAAAAAAAAAAAAAAAAAAAAAGAGAGAGAGAGAGAGAGAGAGAGAGGAAAACAAAAACACATTTTGCTTGAAGAAGCGTTTATGTCAAACACTGCTTTCACAGAGTCACAGTTTCGCAGTGTTTTGGTGGGCAGATGCTTTGTTTGGAACTGAGGTGTGAACATTTACAGGATGAGCAAGGACACAAGAGGGTGGTGGAGAATATCACTGTAACTCGCCGATAGAAGTGATGGATCCATCTGTGGGCGAGTTGAGCACCTTAATTACAGTCATAAGCCTCCAATGGTCTCCCCTGGCCTTTATTGCACTTTGCGGAGATCGTTGAATGTCTAAATTAAAATACAAAACTCCAGAAAATTCTTTTAACAATGTGAAACTGACCTTTATTTTCTCAGAATTAAAAAAAATGACTGGAACGGCTCGTAATTCTGATGAGTTGTACAAAAAACATCCAGGCATCCCTTTCCAAGTTAGTTTTAACTACTGTTTTTTTTTGTACTTTTGGATAACATACCTTTTATTTTCAAACATACCAACCACTCACCCTTACACACACGCACATAAGACATACAGACAGTATGCATACTCGGCACGGCTACAGTGTGACATAATGCAACTGTAAAAAAAAAAAAAAAAAAAAAAAAAAAAGAGGTGATGAAATGTGTTCAACGATACTTTGGAGTGTAAAACATACATGGCTGATCGCACACACATGTACGCACGCACACACACAAACCTCTACAGAGCTTGTTTTATCTGTGAGGATTTTTCATGTATAGCCCAACAGCAATAAGTTATTGTGTTGAAAGTGTCTAAGTAGTTACAATATTTTTGTTGAATAGTCAATAGTCACTCTACACCGAAGAGTCTATCCCAGTTCAGGCCCATTCTACTGATAATAACCTTCTCCAAAAGAATGAATAAAAAATAAAATGCAAGAACCCTAGAGCCACAGCAGATTCTGGATAGAGGTTGTTCTTCACTGGCGTCCCGGTGGTCTGGGGAATCAGTCACTCACCAACTCTGGACTTGTGTCTGAGCTTTCAGATGTCTTCGGCTTTCTGGAGCAGCTTCTGGCAAGTCTTTATCTTTACGGTAACTGCTCTCCTCTACTCCACACCGTGTGGCTTTCCCTCACTTTTCAAAACAGAATTTGTCCACAGACACAATGCAGAGGGGAGGGTGTGGATGGGTTACCAGTTCATCATGGAGTTTCTGTTCAAGGTCATGAAGAAAACTTGGCTACTGCCTCCTGATCTGACTGAGGCAAAAAAGACCTGCCAAAAAAAAAAAAAAAAAAATCATTAAGGAAACGTATGTTGACAATACATTGTTATTGTTTTGTTCTGTAGAAATGGTTTTACATATTTTTTCTTCTTTATCATGTGCAATCATATTCTACAATAACATATTCAAAGACCCCTACAATTAATCTTGCGGGGTGCAAGCTTAATTGTAGGGGAGACTGTGGTTCATAACATTGTCTCAATATCCTATTAAAATACTTTTATTCTTTTATCTTATTTACTCTCCTGGTATCTTGACTCACAAACAGATTTGGTTTAGTACAATACGCACCTTTAATGGCAATGATGCATTTTTTGAGGCACAGCTAATCAGGCATAGCCACAGTCATTTGAATTTATGGCTCTTCGGAGTTGGTACTGGCAACGCATTTCTTGATACTGGTCACTTCCTACTAGAGCAATTCAGCAAAAAATAACTAAGTCAGATAATAACGCCTGTGGATACTCACTTTGTCATTTCGTTCAGAGAGAAACTTCAGTCGCTGAGCTCGCTTGTGCATGAAAACTCCGTCGAGGTGTCCCGTTTCCACTGAACGGATCTCAATGGCTTTCTCTCCCCAGCCCATGATCTGGTTGGAGTGGATGTAGGCTGCAGAAGGGAAGGGGGACACGACAACAGGACATGTGACAGGAGAGCGCTGACTCTCGATGCAGTGAAAATGCTACATGTTAAATGAGAAACACCCCATTCCTCAACGACTTCTGACAGCCAACAGCAACCTGAAACCGGCTCAGACCGAAAAAAGACAGGCTTGCCCAGGGCACCCCACACCATCAGGAGGTAATTATTGCAGCAGTTTCTGAGGAAATACATCCTGCTCGGAATCAGCAATGGCAACGACATAATTTGGTATCTCATTTTTAACCTGAATTGAGCGAGGCTTGTCAAAAAAGACCAAAGTACTCAATGTACAGAGACCCTATCCTATATATGATGCATTGTGGGTTCTTCAGACTCTAGTGAGACCTATGCTGACCACAAACAATGACATGGACTATAAAAACTGATCATTATTTTACTGATAAGAAGGAAGAACACAAGAGTTTTGCTGTGCGAATACGTGAGGGAATTGACTATCATGGTCCGAGTGCTCCACACATTGCCTGTGCTTCCTTTTCAAATCAACTGTTGCGAGCTTTACAAGCTTAATGGTGGAAAATTCACCTTAAGACAAATTATTGGCCACAGTCAGTTTTTGTCCATTTGTCTAAAAAATTATAGTGCTATTAAATGCAAATCATACTCTTTTGCATATGTGGGAAATGTTACATTGTCATGTGGAAGCTCTAAAGGATTTTAACTTCTTTTTCTTTTGCATCATTTTTTTTTTTATATTGCATGTGTTCTCATTTAAGCAAATGTTTACCATAGTTCTCATGTTAAAAGGCGCTCTGAGAAAACAAAGTTAAGTTTTCTCAAAATCTTGGGAAATTATTCAGCTTTCTACGGAAGCATTTCTGGCTTTTAGAATTTTTTATCAGCGGGAAGAACTTGGCCTTGGCTTTTATACTGTCAGCAATAGAAATCTATTAAGTACTGTGATGAACTGGCAACCTGGCCAGTTGCCTGTGAGCACTGGGACAGGCTCTAGCAACACTAGTTAGAATAAGCACTTTAGAAAATTAATTGATGGAACCTATAGGTTGACTTTTTCCCTTTCAGCTGTTTTTACAAACCAAGCTGAACGTGTAGCCTCCACATCATCAGCCACTGCAATTTCTATAATGTCTTGTGAGATTAAGAGTTTTTTGCCCATTTTCTGTAAAGTTTGTCAAACTACACAACTGTTGCTACAAAAGAAAGCATTAATGGTCCAAGTGTTGATATTTTGGAAGCGGAGAGGTAGTTTGTTTGAGCCCAAGTCACGCCCTTCAGTACTGGCAATAAAGTACATAACTGTCAAAATAAATAAATCTGAACATTCACATTCAAGAATGAGAACAAACAAACACCAAATGCTAAAAATTAACATCGTAGACACAGAAAGACCTTATTAAATGTGTGATCATTAGTTGTACAAAGACATCCTAAAAGTTAATCTAGTGTTTGCACATTTTAAACAAACACCAGAATAAGCATCTTTCATCTCACTGATGGTGGTCGCCCACAGATCTAAAATGGATCCTCCACTTTAAAGATGTGGATGAATCAACATCATTTAGGATCCATTAAGCTTTTATTTTGCTTGGCTGCAACATTTTACCATAAAAGATGCATCTGAGCTTTGAAGGACATAGAAAGACAGTAAGATAAGTTACAGATTCACACAATGAATGTGAGAACAGGTCAAAATAAAACAGCATGTTAACAAGACATGGTGTGCTGAAGCTTGTGCCAGTTAACAAACAGCTAAAGTTGGTGCTTCAAACAAAGAAGAACCAAAATGAAAGCAAAAACACAATAGAAATGATTTAATACACACAACACACAAATACCACCGCTTCATTCTACGCCAGCACATGAAGACTGGGGATGGGCCAAAGGCTGGCGATATGGGGACAGTGCGCATGGAAAGGGGTACAAGGCTGATTCTGAATTAGGTGTGCCTGGTTTGGTGAAAGCAAAAAGCTTGGAGCCCCTCCACAGGTGTCATTACTCAACCTTGGTATTAGAGCACCCCTGCTTTGCATATTTTGCAATAGAGCAAACTTTCAAAATACCAACTATTCATTGTCTCTCAATATTATTATATATTCATTGTCTCATACTGCTTTAAAAAAAATTCTTTATTGAAATCTAGCTTTAAGCCTTTCAGTGAGCGTCATATGAGTTTGACAAACCTTAAAAAATAAATGTCAAAATTTCATCCCAATTAAAGTTAATCTTACTTGGATTCATTTAACAGCCAAGAACCCTTAGGATCCTTTCTGAGAGTCTACAGGTAAATCAAATGAAATGTTCTTATGTGACTTAGATTTGCAAAGCTGCCTCCACTAACACACAAAACACACACAAGTGAGGCTTTGATCACACACATGTTGCCACATGCTGTGGAAAAAGTGCTTCTTAGGGGGATGAATTATTGCATTTGACCAGGTTGGGGGGTTAAAACTGTCTTTGTTTAAAACCTATCAGTGGTCTGCTTGGACTGCATTAGAAAACATGCATGTGTGTATTTATGTGTGTGTCCTTGTTTAGCCTAATAGGTGTTTGATTAGATGGCTGAGGGGTTTGCTCAAGGAAGCGCTGGGCTCTGGGGGCGAGTACTCCTAGCAGCTAGGTGACAGGGCTCTAAAGGAGAACAGGGGCAGTTTGTGTGTCCAATGAAAAAAACAACCACAACCTACCAACAGAGGTGGGCATCTCTCCCCATTGTAGCACCACGTCTTTAGTGATTCTGCCGTAAGTGTTCACATAGACCCCTTCATCTTCATAACACAGAAGCATCTCCATCCCGTCAGTCTTGGGGAGCACCACAATGGCGTGGGGGGTGACACTGCCCTGAATCTGGGGGGAGGGAACATGGGGGAGGGAGGGGAAGGGGTGGGTTGGGCAGATGAGCCTCTGGTGACAAGTATGAGTGGCAGTGCATTACATTCCCCTTTGCAGATGACACTCTCCCCCTTACTGGCCAGCCGTCACTTCTGCCTGTAAGAAACTGCTGCAACAATAAAGGCTCCCGCTTCCCTCAGCATCACAAAGTGACCACCCCAAATGTGCTTTGCACCATCTACGCTGGGGTGCCACGACTTTCTGGTTGCTTTGGTTCACTTCAGCAGACACTTGCTTTTTTTGGTTGGTCAAAGGTCGTAGATCGGGGAAATGTTTTGCTCTAAGGAGTAGCCTACTGCTCTAAGTGCCGCAGTACCATCCAATAGTCTGAAGACCTACACACCTACCAGTTTTCCTCATTCATATAAGGCAAAGGCATCAAAGATATGAAATATCACACATACATTTATCCAGGGTCAAAAGACTGTTGAAAAGTTTCAGTTTTTTGATATTATAAACTTGTCAAAGTTGTCCCAGCATGCCTTAAGACCTTACAAATTCTTAGCATTTTACAAATCAGCATTATGAGGAGCAACCTCTGTGATTGGATGATTTTGACTTAAAGAAGTTCCACATAAGTTGAGCAATTGTTGAGGGAGTAGTTTTAGTAAATAAATTCATCAACTTTCCTATTTCATTTCTCTTAAAAATCAATAAACATCTTTATATTAAAATGCCTTTAAGAAGATGAAAATGTTATCTTAAAGGCAACCAGGATCAAACTTTTGACTGGTACTGTATAAATCTAGCATTATAAACTAGGGCTGTCACAATTACTGCATAAAAATGAACTGAATGAAATGTTAGGAATTGGTGTAGTGATTGCAGTTTATTCTCCACAAGGGGGAGCAATTAGCACATAAATCATTGAAAGAGAGGAAACCTGCATCAGCAGCACTTAAAAATAGCATGCCTGCAGATACTGATATATTTGCTGTTATAAATTAGACGCATGTAATAATATAAAAATAGAAAATAATCACTAGCTTAAATACTTAATTCGACAGTGACAGCCCTGTTATTAGACATCATTAGAAAAAATGCAGATGTCACACTTTTTCTAACATTATAAACTTCATAACCTTTCTTTCTTGCAGAATATCTCACCTAGACTAAATTTGTTAATGAATAATGAATGTTATTAGTAGCAGTAGTGTAATAAAGCAACATTACAAACTCTTTCATACCACATACCAATAGTGTCCTTTATGAAGGAGAACGTCACAAGCCCTGCCCCTGAGTGCAGGCTGAGAAAAGGGAAAACTCCTCAACTTAGCCCACTGTCACTTACGTGGGATGGGATGTAGATATCGTACGGGTTGCCGGAGTCAACATCTATCACATGAAAGCCAACACTGGAGCCATAGATAACCTTTAACCGCTGACCTTCTTCCACTGTCAGGTCAACAAGCTGAGGTTTATGTTGTAGATCCGTGAAAGACTTTGAAAAGGATGCAAATAAATGAAAGAACAAGAGAGAGAGAGAGAGAGAGAGTGAGCGAGAGAGAAAGAGAGACAGAGATGTTATTCCCTTTAGATCTAAGTATACTCTCAGAATAGATGTGTTAGAACAACATGTGATTTCTTAACAAATTTTGTGCCATAGCACATTTAACACATAGAAGTTTCCTACAATAATGTTGTTTAATCCCACAGTTTGTATCGGATATCTATATACGTTTCTTTTTGCCTAAAAATCCCATAATAATCTAACGAAATCACATAGTTCTCTCCTTTTTTCATATTTTTCTTTTTTTTTAATTAATTGATTGTTTTCATTTATTACAATATTACAAAAATCATACTTCTTAATCAAAATGGTTTTCACGAAAGTCAAACACCAGAGGCCACTTTTCTGCCCATGAATTAAGCGTAGTCGTTGGACTAAACAGAATCCCCACTGGAGATTCTTTACAGCCCAGATGACATTTTAACCCCAATTTTATTGAAATGTTGCTAATTAACAAACCATCTCTGCAAGTGTGAAGCGGCAGCATACATCAAACATCGCCTGAACTGATCTGACAGCTAGAATTACTGTGAAATAAAATGATTCATTCAAAACGATTTGACAGCTGAGGATGCTGATAAAAATCTCATAAGACAGTCTAAATGAATCTCTCACCTTGAAAGCCATGAATTTATGATACGGTTTTGGTGCCCAGGCATAAATCTCCACAGAATTCTTCAAGGCAATCACCAAGAACTTGATCCGCTCATATTTCACTTTCAAATGCAAAGACATAGGTGTGAGCTTCGATGCAGCATAAAAAATGCATTTGGATCTAAATTGAATTTCTTTATGCAAACACGCACATCATTTCTAAATTAATGAAATAGTAAAATACCTTCCAATTTACTTACTTTTTTAAATAACTGCACCGCTACTATGCATTGTATTATAGAAACTATGTATACATTTGAATAAAAAAAGGAAAATTAATGCATTTTTTCTGTGTTTAAAGTTGTCGCGTTGTCTGAGGCACATACCGACTTTGTAATGAACACAGCCCTCCAGGTCTCCCACAGTAGTCCAGCCTTGCTTCTTCTCCACCTCCGGATCATTGTGGAGAATCCGGTTCCTGAGCCATGAAAGGTAGTAGACCCTCAGTTTGTTCTTTTTGCCTGGACGAGAGACAAACAAATAGACTTAAACATGTCTCACAGAAATTCACATCAATGTAAATGTAATTTCTTACATATCTGGAATCGTTCTAATTATGCAGGCAAATTTGGCTTCAAGAAATCTAAACAAAATGTTATAAATTATTATTATAAATGTACAGCAAAATGACAATAATACCTCTATTAATAATGACTGTCTTACCAGAGATGGTGACCAGCACATTGAGACCCTCCAGAACATCCATCTGCTGAAAGCGGCGGCGGTTGATGAGGTTGTACACCTTGCCCTGACCACTGCGGTCCAGCAACATCAGGCCATTTTCAGTTCCAACCAAGAGGTTTACCCCTATATAACACACACACACACACACACACCCACACATAGACACACACACCCGTAGCTCAACAACCACACATTAACTGTAGAAAAGAGCAGAAGTGCTTCACTCTGAAAAGTCTCACTCACCCCAAAGAGCAGCGCACAGGATCTCTGAGTTGAAGCGCTTTTTGTATTTGCGAATCTCTGGTGTGTCACTGTGCGGTCGGATGTTGGTGGGGTTCACGTTGACCACAGAGATTTTGCGTGCTTCGTTAAGCCGAGCTTGCTCTTGCTCCTGCTCTTGCCTCAACATCTCATCGGCGAAGAGAGCTGCAGAGGGGAAGGCAGAGAGAAGTTACAGTGATGAGCATATTCAGTAAAAATTCATCAATTAATAATTTTTGTTAGAAATGACAAATCAAATCAACTGTCTGCATAAAAATTTGTGAATACATTGTATTCGTTATGCATTTAAATAATGGAAGTGCACCTTTACCTTTACCTGTTCAAAGAAACAACCGTAGCAGTCATTTTAGATGTTGGCAGGCAGAGATTTGGCAGGTATAACAGCTAGAATGCTCAGTCCCTACTTTTATATGTAAAATACAATTGTAAAATGAATTTGCAGTGAGAAGCTGCTTTAAAGATTTCTATCTACGGTCTGAATTCTGTTCAGAGTTGGAGTAATCTCAACTTTGATTTCACATTGTTTACTTGGTTTAAGGTTTAAGCTGGGTTTAAACCTGCCTAATGTCTCACACAGCATTATCTGTTTGTTTTTTTTGGGTTTTTTTTTACAGATCAAACAACTGCATCATGTGATCATTTGATCATACAGAAGTAACTAGAAAGTAGAGGCATCTACTACTCTTTCGCTTTGAGTGTCATGTTTCCAGTGTGAAGCTTAAGAATTATTAAGGTGTATTATTTTGTATCCATTAATTCTAAATCTGAAACACAGAGACATTAACCTGAGGCTGAATTTTCATTATCATCTTCAGTCGGCGAGGTCTGATACACCCGAGGGTCCACGAACGGAGTGAAAGAGGCTTTGGAGCCACTCCCGAACTGCAAAAGAAAAAACTGCGTAAAAACGACATATGACAAATGACGCACAGCTGTATACAGTATAGGATCATGGAAACATGCATAGAATGTCAACATGTAAAGTTGGCATATTAATAAAGAAATTTAGAAAGTTAGGCCCTGTTGCAGCAGAAAGGTAAAGAAAGTGCATATTGAGAGGAAACCAACAGATGTTACAGAGGGTTAAGAAGCATTGTACATAAATCCCATGTAAAAGCCCGTTTTCATTGGTTCATGCATTTAAAGATGACTCAAAAATAAGCATTAACATAAGTGTGAGTAAAATAATAAAAAACAAACAAACAAAAAAAAAAAAACAAAGACTGCCAGCAAAGGAAAACATGATCAGAAGGCAAGGAAGGGTCTGGATTAGGACAAGAGCGGGGCATCCCTGAATCTACAGCCAGAAGACACAGCCAGATAAATATGTGGTTGATTTGAACTGGACTGGATGGTGATGGTTAAAGGGTTGGGTTAGAGTCAAAGGTTAGGAGTTGGAGTGGCTCCGACAGGCTGCACCGTCACCTACTTCAGCCACAGTGTCCAGGTCCTGCGCATGCAGACTGGAGTGGCGCCCCGGGCCCTCGCTGGGCATGCCCAAGGGGGAGTGGCTTTGCTGCACTAGATCGGGAAGATTGGCGTTACCAGGGAAACCGTTGCTCTCGGCGTGACCCGAGCGCTTTCTTTCCCCAAACATCTGCAGGAAAGGAACAGAGAGAGGAGAAGGGCTACGCTAGTGCTGAGCCCCACCATGCACTGCCAGTCTGGCACCTTGTGGAGAAATTCTAGGGAAATGCAACCTGAGCGCCCCCTATCAGCTTGAGCAGTGATATCCATCAAAGACAAAGTGGAGATGCTGGAAAGCCAAGAGGGTGACTGGACCGAAATAAACTGAACTAAAATGACAACTCAGAGAATGAAAAAATCAGACAAACTGACAGAGAACTGAAATAGTGACACACCAAAACAAATGGGTGTAGAAGGGTCTGCCTGAAGCAGAGTTCAAATATATATTTAATGATAAGTCAGACGTCAGAGGTCCACAGCTTCCTACCTCTCTCATCATCAGGGTGCTGTCTTTTGAGTTGTTTCCATAGGACTCTTCATTGGCATCATCTTGGCCACCCATTACACCGAATGTTTCATTGCCCCCTTGGCCAGCTGATGGCCTGTTTAAAAGATGAAAAGCACAAACACAATCATTTTATTTAGGACTTGACAGAAATCTTCCAAAAGCAAATATCTTTGCCCTTTCCTTTACATTAAACATATGATTAATCCTCTCAGCTAAGAATTTTACCAGTCTCTGCTTGTCAATTTTAGCCCACACTAAAGTATTACTTTAACATTTCACTTGCTTCTGTACACTGAGAAACTGTGATTCAGTCTGATGATTCGTGTCTGTCAAAGTGTCCCAATGTCTTGTCATGTCCGTTGAATCAGTTACACAGACACCTAACGATTGTCTTACTGGAATGTGAGAATGTGTTCCGCTCAGTAATGAAACACAGTGGAAGAATCTTTAGTGGAAGAGTGTGCTAAAATAGACAGGAACTATATATATACTGACACAATCAGGCATTAGAAAAGAAATATCAGGTAATATCAGGCCGTTTTATTTTTTTTCCCAGGAAGTTTTACACTAAAATGCAAAAATATGGGCAACATTTCTGAAATGAAATGAAACAAAGAATACTCTACACATTTCTGCACAGTTGTACACATAATTGCTGTTTATTTGCTGAATATAACATTCCTGTAGCCTATGCAAATATTTTAAAATATTTTATGTTTTCACTACACTTGAAAATAGACAAAAAATGTCCACTAAAATTATCAGAAGTGCAATATTCAACTTTGTTGGCTGGGATATACACTGTGTGCACAGATATTATGCAAGTATATCATCATTTTTATGCAAAAATTCCAACTTCAAGCTGTTTAAACTTGAATGCTAATTGGATTTAGGAAAATCAAGTGGAGTTTGCCCTATATCAAGGTTTGCAGCATTTATTAGGCAGCTTCTCTGAGCATTTCCTCAGGACAAATGGACCAAAAAAAGATAGAACTGACTCTGAAAAGTTAAAAATTGCAGTGGTTGCAGCTGCACAAAAAGTTGATTGTCAACAGGTGCCTAATAATTGTGCACACATGTTGTCCCCTGAGAATGTTCATACTCCTTTGTAAAATATTCAGGTTTCAAGGTTATTAACAGTTTTGATTGAATGGAAGCACTGGATTTCTTCCACATTAAAATACATCCTTAAAATACTAATTTGCCTAATGATTGTGCACACAGTGTATCCTTAACAAAAATATAATTTGACCAGGACTGCTCAAACCTTTGCAGTTAACTGTACACAATAAAGGAATGAAACCTTAAGTTACCAGAACTGCAAGAAAGAAACCAAGAAAGCCTCACATGATGCGTGGGATATCGCTGACTGGCACTGTTCCATCATGAGCTCCACCTTCTCCCTCCTCTTCTTCACTGCTTTCTGACTCCTCACTGGATGAAGAATAGTCAGTCACTTTGACGGGCGGCCGGTTGGTCTCCTCATTGGAGCGCAACTCCCGGAGTTCTTTGGCCAGAGCAGTGAGGTCCTGAGAGTAGAAGTTGCAAAAAATAAGAGATAATCTGGATATAAGACTTAATTTGGGCCCAAATCCTTGCTAAATAGACATTCCTCAAAGACCTAAGGGAAAGAAAATCAATACAATAATAATTTGCTAGAGGAAGAAAAACAGATATATGTGGATAATAAACAATTGAAGCAGGGAGTATTAGGCACTTGGAGCATTTCATACAGAACCAAAGACAAATAAAAGGACAGATGCTAACAAAATCAAGTCTTGACAAGGACAGAGAAGAACCCAGCCATCATTTCAGAGAATGATGCTCAACTGAGGGGACAGTCTCGTGCACAAGAGAGAACGCAGAGTGGTTGATCAGGTCGCAATATCACATGCAGGAGGGTTAGTGGGGATCAGTCTTACAAGCCTGCACCTCTTACCAGTTCCTCCTGATGCCAAGGACCAGGCAGCCAGACAGAGAGAAAATGCTGAGACACTACAATTCATTGAACGTTTTGTGCTCCAACAGGCTCAGAATTCGCATCTTTTTGCTCTGCATGAAGTATAGTATATTCTAGATATTCTTGCACTTGAGAGGTTAAATGAGTTTTACAGCTTCACCAAATTGTTTTGCAGCAACAAATACTGCATCCACCTAATATGAAAAATGTATGCAGACATGCACCATTATGACATCTGTGCTACATTTTCTGCTTAGCTAGGACAGAATAATGGTTCTGCTCATCCAATGCACACCTAATGCGCCAAAATAGCTGCTCCAAAATGGTCTAAACAGACAAACTCCAAACATATGTCTACTAAAAATATCAATGTGGTGACAAAATGACTTTTGAACAGGATTTTACCTTCATTTTGTAGAGCTCATCCAACCTCATAGCACATTTTTGAGTGGAGCAATGATAGGTCCATTTTTACAGTATGTACAGTATAGTAAGTGAGGCAGAATATACAGTATAGAAATTTAAACAACCAATAAACCATAAACAATATCAAACTGGACTCCTGGAGTTTATTGCTATACCTGCTTTAACATGTTTAAATTAGCTCATCAGCTTGCTATGACATCCTTATAAAGGCAATCATATATGTTATGACTCATTAAGTCCTGTAATGCTATGGCCATCCAGGAAAGTAAGGTCTTCTGTTAAAATCTCACTGCATCAAACTGCAAGTACTGTAAACTACATGTATCAGTGTTTGACTGCTCAAGTGCAGGACATATTTTCCGAAATATAAGAACACCACGTCTCCAAGTCTTGGAGGTTAAGCAAACACACTCCTCCTCCTCTTGCCCGAAGACCGTTGTTGCCAAGGTAACAGTGAGAACCCAGAGAAAGTGTCAGGGATTTATTGAGACTGTGAAAGAGTGTGTCAAATTAAAGCGACACGGAAATGGGCAGCTAATGAAGGTGACTGACATAGCGTGTGTACAAGCCTGTGGAGGAGAGTAACCAGTCCATTTATAACCAGCATTGAAAGAGAAGAGTGGAAGAAGGTGAGAGCGAGTGATGAGGCAGTGACTGAGTGAAGGAGCTAGTGAATGGAAGAGCAGATGACTAAGTGAATGAGTGTTGGAGGTTTGAAAGAAAGAGAGAGAGAGAGAGGGCAAAGGTTACACTGACCTCATCTACGGCTCTCTTATAACTCTGAGGGATCAGCAACAGAGAGAATGTTGGAAGAGGAGTACGGAAAGAGCAGAGAGATGGATGCAAGAAAATGGAAAATGAGAAAATGGTTAGTTGCACAGAGCTGAGGCACAAAGCAGAATGCCAGGAGATAAAGATACACAGTCCTGCATGATCAAGTCAATGATCAATTAGTACAATTAGTACTATAATACATTCATAGGCTGGACAATTTGGAGATCTGACCTGAAATTTCCTGATCATGAAAACAAAAAATTAGAGCCTGAAAGAGGATTCAGCAACCGTTCATATTCAAAATTCAGATTTGCTATTGGTTACAAAGAAAATATGGTACAACCTACAAATCAGGGGTCAGAAATAGGGAATGTAAACTGGTCACTTACAGCTGGTCGGCTGGGTCTGGTCACCTCCCTGCTCTCCTCCTGAGTCTTGGGTTTGGACTCCTGGGAAATGGCTGGGGAACCCTCAGGCTTACTAGAACCTGTGACAACCAGACCAAACACAACCAAGTTGTAAAATATAGAAAATAGTAATATGCTACCGCAGCAGGAGGGAGGCGCTATTACTTATTTAGCAGATACTCTTATCCAGAATGATTTCCAGTCCCTGACTGATAGAGGGACAATCCCCCTGGAGCAATGGGACTTGCTGGAGGTGGTATTCAAACCTGCCAGCTCTTTGTCCAAAGGCAAGTATCCAACCACTGGACCTCCAGCACCTGCACCTGTGCTTTCACTGTGTGAATGTAAGCCTTTCCCAGGCAGACTTCACAACCTTGTAGATTGTGGACATCGTTTCCACACGAATAAAACAGATTAAGACAATTATCTCAGAAAGTTTGTGAACTAAAACAAAAAATGTGCATAATTAATTTATGAAAATGAGGTACAAAAATGATTAATAAGCAAATTCACAGCATTGTCTATGTAACTGTATTTTGAGTATACTTGAGTAAGATTAAAAGAATACTGTAAGTATATTAAGCCTTCACACAAAGCTTTGCTGGGTATGCGAAAAAATGCTAAAGTAGCTCAGAGAGCTAATCGCTGTGAGTCTCTGGGTGGCTCTTACCTCCCACTCGGTTCCTCTCATTGGATCCACCCTGGGAGCTGGGCGTGCTGGAGCTGGAGGAGCTCCCGCTGCTCGTCCTCGGGAGACCCGTCTCCAAGGAAACCCGCAGGTCTGGGTTACTGCAGCAAGGAGAACCAAGAGCCAGAGGTGATTAGAAAGATTAGCAGCTTCTTGAAGGTGCTACATGTGGGGCTGAATGATCAATTAGCCTTTTGCTTCCAGAGGCTGTCAGTGTTGCTGTCAACACAAAAACGGCCCTTTTCACCTCTATAGCATTTTCATGAGTCTGACAGTCAAGGCAAGGAAAACAGAAAGGCCTTTTAACGAACGATTATTTAAGGAGCTATACTGACAAACATTGATATTATTTCATATAAGCCACCTTCATTACTTCTCCGTAATAAGACCATCATCACAGGATATGATGATTACTATCAGTTTTAATTTTTGCACATTCTAAGTGAAAGTAAGCACATCCTTTAATATACACTTTTTAATGTACTGGAAAAAATACATTTATTTAGTTTAATGTATTGAATTTATGTATTAATGGATGTCACTATGTTGTTTTGTGTAGTCTGCAAATACCTGGCTCGAATTAGGTGAGAACCAGGCCTTGGCCCAAGACCTCCTGGTCCATTCCCAGGAGAGTTCTTCCTTACCAGAGCAGGAGATATAGAAGTGGTCCTCTGAGGAACCTCAAAGAAGGCACATTGCCATTATTATGACTAAGGATAATGAACCTTTAAGAGGAACCAAATGCAGAAACAAATGCAGCATTCAAATGCAGAACCATTTTCACATTTTGTTGTCATTCTCAGATTTTGTAGTCCTTGATATGACTCAACCGTAGCAGAGGGAACACTCGAAGTTAGGTATATTATTAGGAAATGCAAAACATCCTTACAGAATAGTGTAATACATATATCAGTCATATCAGCCAGCCTTACTTTGGGTGGAACTTCCTCTTCCTGTCTTAGCCAGGAGCTGCGGTCAAACTTCTCATCGCGGCTGGTGACTCGGGGCGGTGGTATGGGTGTCTCTGAAGTGGGGTCAGAGTTTTGTCGAGGCATTGGAGGCCGGTGAGGCGACAGGCTCTCCTGGAAGGCAGAGACACCCTGGGAAGACTGATCATGCAGCGACTGGGAACCCGTCATTGAAGAACCATGAGACTTCACTGAGACCAGGTGGGCCATCTAGAAAAGCCAGGATTCATTGCTCATCACCTGATGCTACAAGGAACATTTCTATCAGGAGTTGATAGGTTACCAGATTTTAGAATAATACCTGGGGCTCTATGGAGCGATGCATGGGTGGAGTGCGGGCCTGCTGAATGCCACCACTGCTGAAAGACTCTGAGCGAGGGGGCAGTGAAGGGTCAGAAATTCGATTGGCCACTTTATGCTGCAGAGCTGGGGAACTTTGTCGATTCAGCTTGGAGCGCTCCTCCACCTGGAGAACACAGAAAATTAGCCTGAACTCTAATGAACTTCCCAGGTCCAATGTTGTGGCCCCCATGCACTTTAGAAGCATCTTCACCCAGCACCACACCTGATTCGATTGATAAATGAGTTAGAAAAGCTTGCTTTGAGTTGGATGCCATGCAAGAACTTTAAGCTTCCAACAGAGATGCATGTAGTGGCAGAAAAACAATAATACCTACAATAAATCAGTATGCAGAGCCAAAAATGTACCACATATATCTCAGATCCATTGAAAAAATACCAAATTAAACTTTTAAAAATGAATTAAACAGCTTAACATTTATCCTAAATAAATCATCAACAGTGAGGAGATATCTTAAGTCTAGGTGTCCTACATTTACAAGCCCTCATTCAAGGTTATTTTCAGAATTAAACCTGTTCAAATTTAGTCCTTCAGACTGCTAAGAGCACCATAACCTCATTGGTTATCAACCGCACAAAACACATCTTTTTCTTCACTTAAAATGTATAAAAAAAAAACAAAAAAGAAATGACTACATTTTCTGAAATTCGTTGATAAAGATCCAAAAATAACCAGAGCTCATTCACAAGAAGACAAGAAGTTAAGCACCAGAGAGGCTAAAGGCCACAATCTGAGATCATTTAATTCATATCGTCCTTGATGGAAACATTGTCACCATAAAGCTGCCAGAGGGTAAGCTTGGACAGCCATGTTTTCGTAGAAAAATGACAAGACAACCAAAGTGCCTTTTGGTTTCTAAAGTAAGCACATATTATATGGAATATGGTCTTCTCAGTAGAGGGAGATAATAACCTGAAAAAAGAAAAAAAAAAAAAAGAAAAGGGGTGGCGGTGGTCTAGTGGTAGGGTACTTGCCTATGGACCTATCAAGAGGTCCCAGGATCGAATCCCACCTCTGGCACTACCACCACTGGGTCCCTGAGCAAGACCCTCAACCCTGAGTTGCTCCAGGGGGACTGTCCCTGTAATTAGGACACGCTCTGGATAAGAGCGTCTGCTAAATGCCGTAAATGTAAATGTAAAACCCATCAAAAGGAGGAGAGAAATGTATTGTTACTGTCTGTCTTCTATTTCAATTAGCCAACAGAGGGGGTCTTATCTGGTATATTATAAAAGGGTTCAGTTTAAAAGTGACGTTTGCATACTAATAACACATGTATGTGGTGATAGGCATTATTATTAGACATTATTACATTTTTTACATTTACATTTATGGCATTTAGCAGACGCTCTTATCCAGAGCGACTTACAACAGGGCTTTATTTCCACAATAGTTCATCTTGGTAACCAGCACAGATCAGTAACTGCTGATTAGCTAGTACCACCTAAGTAACAGACTAAGAGCCACATTATTCAAGTAAGGCTGTCCCAGTGATTACCCAATTAATCCTGATGACTTGATTAAAAAAAAATCTTCTTGATGAATAGTAAGTATTTGATTATCTGCATGATAACACTTACTTTTTCTGTTTTATATCTGTTTAAAGGCTTCCTAATGTATTTTTTTTTTTACAATAAAACACTGAAATCTTTGAAAGACCATGCATAGTTAGAAAGAACAGTCGAAGGCCAGCCACACAATAAAGGAATAGGACCTACAGGAGTTTCTGCCAGAGGAAAAGGGCAAAAAAGGAAAGGGCCTTCACAGAGGAACCATCCAAAAGACCCCAGAGTGAGTAGAGGGACTTGGAAGAAATGTACAGAAATATCTTGCCAAAGGCAGCCCCTTGAACAAGGAAGACATGATTGGGCCTGCAGAAGTCCAATCATGTCCGAAGGCAGAGACGGTGAGAATGAGCCTGATTGGCTGCCAGTGGCCAGGCTTTGTTTACACTTGGCATTACCATCCATATATAAAATACAGGTTCTGCTGTTCTCACTTTGTAAAATGTTCAACGGAGGATTCCAAGTATCTGAGTTCACAGAGAAATGAAATAACGTCTTGCATAGAAGCCACAATTGCCTTACCATTATGCAGATTCTTTCAAAGCTACACAACAAGATGTGGCACAAAAGTCCATTAAACCAAGTGAAAAAATTTAGATCACAAGTTTTTGGGACAAAATACCCAAATTGTGAGTGGGTTATCAATTTCAAAACATATCCTCTCATACAACATACATGGACAACCTCTAGATACAGGCTATTTTTTATGCCAAGTGTAAACAGATTCCCAGACCAGCAAGGGCATCTGCCTCTCTACCTCATTGTTTTGTGGGAAGGAGCGGCCTGGGCTGCGGCCACGGCCTTCCTGTCCCAGATACAGGTGGGCAAGCTGGGAAAGATCCGGCTCACAGGACACCCGGATCCTGGGTACATTGGCGTTCGCACCTAGCTGCCTGAGCTGGACCTCAGCCCGCTCCCGCTGGGCATGGGTAGTGGCTGCAATAGGGTATGAAGGAGGGCGTGTGGGTATCTGGACAGGGGTGTGTTCGGGGAAGAGGAGGTGTGAATCTTGCCCCTCCTCAGTTTTTCCAGAGGAGTGCTGGTTCTTTGAAGGGAGTCGGGGCGAGTTACTTTGAGCTCGCTTCATCACCTGCATAGAGATTGGCATTGCAAATGTGACTCAACTGAAATTGATCTGACCCTGGGCAGCTGTCTTCATAGCTTTGGGACAAATGTTAAATTTTGATTTTTCAAGCCAGCAATATTCTGTACTGGAGCTGGGCAATTAAATGATGGCCATTATCTATATTTTTCTGACGTCGACAAAGCCAGTTTGAGATACTTATACAATGACTACACTGTTATGTTCTTCACTCCATATGCTGAATCAAAGACAACTGAGATGTCAGTATGCCAAGGGTTGATGTGAGCTGTTTTACATGTCAAAAGAAAAAATAACTAAATCTCATAATGCAAATAATAATTATTAAATTATTGATCAAATGATTACCCAGCACTAATGTACAAAGCTACAGTATTTCAGTGCAATGATTCAACACCAGCACCAACATTCGCACCTCTTTAGCCCAGGCAGGTTTGTCGCTTGGGTTTACAGAGTCTTTGTAGTGGTAGAGCTGCTTCTTGTCCGTGGGTCGAGGCTCTTGTTGCTGCTGTTGTTGGAGAGACACAAGGTACGCCCTCTCCTGCTGCAGCTGCCTCTGCAGCCTTTCTGCCTGTCGCTGCTCCTCCAGTTGCTTCCGCTTATACTCCTGGAGCCACAGGCAGAGAGAAACAGACCATTAAATAGACAAACAAAGAGAGAGACAGAAAGACTGCAGGTCAGGCCAAAAAAAAACACACACACACACAAATAGACAGACAAGCAGACACAGTACAGACAGACACTTTGGACCAACAGGCCCACAGACAGAAAAACCTATAAACTGGCCAACAGACAGACAGATAGATATGCCAGTAGATAGGAAGACACACTGATGGATAAAATAATACATGAAATGAAGAGATGGAAAGCACACAAATAGGTAGATTATATATATATATATATATATATATATATATATATATATATAGATATATATAGATATATTAGATATATAGACAGACAGGTATACGTATAGACAGGTTATAGGAACAGGAAATCAGGACATGTTCGACAATACTTCTGTAATCAACATTGTGGCTGTTGTGAGGTAAAACAAGGACTTTCGTTAACCAGAGGCTTCATTGGCTAATCAAAGATGCAATCTCTCAGCATTGCGAATAGATCCCTCTGCCTTTCACCACCAGCACTTCAAAACAGTGCAGTAAATCCCGGGTGGGTAGCTAGGCAGATCATCAAACTGGATGTGGACTGAGGACAGTTTTGGCTTTCCTATGAAACTTTTTAATTGAGGCCTTTTTATCTACATCCATCGTCTATGGGGAAACAATTTTATACAAACCCATTAGCTGTGTGAGATAAATCTATTGATAGCCAATTATCTCCCAACTCTAAATCTAATTTCCCCACAGCAATGAGGCACACGCTACAGAGCTGCTGCTAATCACCTCAGGGCTGCCGAAAATCAATCTGCCCGGTCGATAAGACTGCAGAGGGAACACAGGACAGCCACATACACAAGAGGCTAAAAAACACCCAACCCAAAGGGAACTTACTTACTTACAGCTGTAAAAATGCCTTTATTTAAAATAGAACGTGCTTATGACACACAGAAATTCTTGTGGCGCATTATACAATGATACAGCTTCTTTAATTTAAACACGTTTCCCCTTTTGACAGATCTGATCAGCCCAGAGGTGTTCGTTCAAAATTTGCTTTGTTGGGTTCAATTCCAGTTAATGCTTTGATTTACATTTGAAATTGAATCACAATTTGAATTCAAATTAGACGTTAACATTGTCCCTGCTGTAATAAAATTGGAAAACACAGAACGCAACTTTTCAAATTCTGTACTTTAGAATACTGAGTGATCCAAAGAAGTGAAAATGTAAGCATTAAACAGTCGCTAAAAAGGAACACTTTCCTCGCTGTATTGGTGGGTGTGGCTAACGTGACTCTATTGATCAATCAAAATCAAGGAAAATGGACAGGGTATACTGAATGTGATATTTGTGATGTGGGAACAGATTACTGATAATGTTCACTTTCACTCAATTTTTATTTATTTTATAAAAGTTAAAAAGTACTGCTTCTCAGAGTGATTATATATATATATGTGCACTTTGCCTGCTCTGCACATCAGCGGGAAGGGAGTAAGTGAAGTGAGTAAGCGGGCAGAAGGCTCATGCATAGCAAGTGGAAGGTGAAGGGTCTTGATCAGTGTTAGGGGTTAGTTTACCAAGAGGAGAGCCTGCTCCTGCAGGAGCTGCTGCTGCAAGATCTCCAACTGCCGCTGCTCTTCCTCCAGCTGACGACGGATATACTCCTGCCCGGAGCGTGCAGTGCAGAAGAAGAAGCCAGCAGAGGGAAAAAGGGAGAACAACAACAAAAGAGCAAGAATGAGGAACACAGACAAATAGTCAGATAGAAAGAGACAAGAAGAGAAAGGTAGGAGCCAACCGAGGTGGACAGACATTAAGATAAAATGAGAAAGACCATCATAGAGAATTACTCCCTAAAAAGAGAAGGCTGCGCAAATATACAGACGGGTGGATAGTCCAAAAGCAGAATACATTGCAGAGTGTCTGTAATGTAAACTGACAGAGAGGCCTAAGAGGAGGGAGCATATTCCGGCTGAGGAGTATTAGAAGTGAAAGAAGAGTGCATTAGGAGAATCGCCTTTTGTTAAAGCAGCATCTTGACGTGACAATTTTGAGAAGTGACGTGCAGAGTCATTGGAAAAAAAAGGAAGAAGAGTACAAGGCAATTGCTTCAAAGAATTAAAGGGTGAAACAAGGGTAACGCTCGTTTATTTTCCTCAAAAGTGACAAGGGCTTGGTAACTGACCCCATCAGAGCAACTCTTCATGGATACATTGTGGACGCTGTGACCTTTTCTTTTTAAGCCCTTTAAATTCCACAGTGATTGCTGTTAATATATACATTCAATATTGATTACAGACACTACATGCCAAAAGTTTTCAGATTTTTTCGAACGCTTGATATATTGCTTGATTTAATTTCTATGAATATAGATAATTAAATCATAGCTAAAACAGAGTCCTTTTACATTGAATTTGCATTCTGTAGGAACAGGTTTGATAATATTTAAGACTTTGTTATCTAAATCCAAAACTGGCAAAAAACAAAGGATGGGTTTGTTTTTCTCTGTAAAACAGGAATGTATGTATTACCATTCAACTTTTCTTCTAAAAACTTATGAAACTTTATTGACAAAAATCATTGACGTGTTTTGTTTTAAAGAAAAAAAAAAAAACTCTGGAAATTACATATGGAAATCAGGTTAAAAGTTCAGCTCATTATAGTTCTTACTCCTGACTATGGAACGGTGTGTGTGTGTGTGTGTGTGTGTGTGTGTGTGTGTGTGTGTGTGTGAGAGAGAGAGATAGAGATAGAGATGGAGAGAGAGAAAGAGAGAAAGAGAGAGAGAGAGAGAAAGATAGAGAGAGAAAGACAGAGAGAGAGAGAGAGAGAGAGAGAGAGAGACAAGATATATATATATCTTGTCTTTCTCTCTCTTTCTCTGTGTGTGTGTGTATATATATATACACACACACAGAGAGAGAGAGAGAGAGAGAGAGAGAGAGAGAGAGAGAGAGAGAGAGAGAGAGAGAGAGAGAGATATACACACACACACACACACACAGAGAGAGAGAGAGAGAGAGAGAGAGAGACGAGTGGGCTGACGTGTCACTGTGCTTCACACTTGAGCTAAAATGACTCTCACTTCAACACCTTTGTGTGCATCGACAGGGGAAGTGAACGTCCCCATAAAACTGAAACAGCACCAGACATCAGTCACTAGACATTCTGGAAGGTAAAAATTGATCATAATTGATTATATTAAGGTTCAATAAAGTGTAGAATGTGCCCATATTGACATACTGTTTCCCACTGTGTATTCCACTATAGGAGTAACCAAGTGCATGGAAAAAACACCAGCTGTTGCACTACAAACCAACTGTTTATCCCTTTTATAAACTGCATGCACATAAAACCTACTGTATATTTGTTCATACTGCACATATAACCTACATACATGTTTCCTATTTAATCCTGCCCATGCATCACATATTTGCTTCATTGCATATATAGTTATATGTATATCCTGTTCCATTCTCTTAAACACCGTACATACTGTTGCATGCAGCTTCACTTATGCTGCATTTACACGACTCCCTGCAATTCATACTGTATTCATACTGTTTTATTATACACTATCTCATTAATAATGCAGTATTTGAACCATAATTTGAACCATGATTTCATGTATGACACAAAGACTCCATTAGAAATCCAAGGGATTTCAGTGGTCCAAAAGATGCATGTGACTTCAAGGGAGCCAATGGTAGTCTTCACCCTCCCAGTTACGTTATAATGTGATCAGCAGAGTCTTACAAAGCAGCTGGTTCTAGAGAGGACTAAACTAGGCAGATAACTGGTAAAAAAAGGAATTAGGACTTTGTTTTGTGTAGTTAATAATGAATTCATTGCATTTGTCTTCATTACTCAAAGTTCAAAGTATTACTCACTCCTTAGTATGACTAGCTTCATCAGAATGTTACTTACAACAAAAATTCAATAAAAGTACATTTTAGACCATTGCAATCATAGATTTTATGATATTATCACAGGCTTTGGGCAGAAACTGCATTTGAAGGGTCAAAGGTCACCAGCATTTAATAAAATAAATATTTGATGACAAACCCTGAATGATTTCAAAGAGAATTGTAATCAAACTGGTGTGAGATCTGAATTTCACACTCTGTCATAATCCTGCACTCAGGAGGAATTCTCCTGCAGTGCTCAGCCATGGTGCACAATTGGAGCTGTGATGGGTGGTGGTGGTGGAGGGACAGGGCTGGTTCCTTCAGGAGCATGTTTTAAATATGCATTCCTTCCTGCGGAACATTCCCCTCCCTGGGGGCTGTGAGTCAGATGGAGGAGAGAGGGGGTTTATGTAAGGAAGTGGGCCATCCAAAACACTCATTTCCACATCACAGTGGTCCGTTATGGGATGCTACACTTGAGGTCATCTGAATTAAAGGCTTTATTGTCATATATTGAGGTATAAATGTGTGTCTGTTTGTCCTTTATTGGATGACCCACTTGCTGAAAGCAGTGCGTTTTGTAAAGGATCAAGAAAAGCTTTCCAAATTAAAATATTTTGAACGTAACAAATAGCTAGCAAAATATATTTAGTGTGAATGTATATGCCATTACCTATTATTGTTTTTACCCAGTATTCAACATTATTCTAATACTTTTATATTGATTCATATCATCACTATTGGCACACAACAATGTACCTCATTTCAAATGAACCAGTTGCAGGATTGCAGGATGAACGGAGCAGTAGAAATGCCCCAAATTCACTTTTGAAATAATCTTTTTACATTAACTTCCAATAAAAGCTAAGAATAATGTGTTTGTGTTTCTGCTCTGCAAAGGACTGGTGAATTGGCGAAGGTGTTACTCTGCACATCGCACTTTGAGCCCTGGGATAGGCTGCTGCACCTCCTCCAGCCTTGGTTAGGAAAACTGACTGAATTAAAAATCCTAACAAGGGTTTTCCATCCCTGACGAGAAGTTTTATTCTTACAATGACAATATATTAAACAAAAAGTACTGTATCAATACTCTCCCATCAATACATTTGACATTTTTTTATACTTTAAAAGGCATTATCTAAAATTTAGCAATGATAAATGATATGATAAACAATGATAAACATAACATACTGTATGTATTTTGTACATTTTTTTATGTATATATTACCCATTGATGAAATTGTCTTTCATCAATAAACTGTAGAAAGAACATAAAATGAATCTCTGTCCTCTGCTTCGGTCCTCGTCTTTCAGGAGACACGAACATAATGCATGTTTGTTCTTGCTTATGCATACATGTCTGCACATGTCCCTGATGTCTTGTCCTCCCAAGCATGTGTGTTTTCTCAACTTCCCACCTCCATCTACTCGCGCAAGGTGTCTGTTCAAGTGTGCAGTGTGTGCTTTTATCCCTTTCTCCTTTTTGATGCCCTTCGAGTGAGTAAATGAGTGCGTTAAACAATGGCCATCTATTTACACTCCATCATCCTAATCGGTGTGTCACAGCATTTGTGTGTGTGTGTGTACCTGCTCCCTCTCGGCGTGCCTCCTCTCTTCCTCTCTCCGCAGCTGCTCCATCTCCTCATAGCGTCTTCTCTGCTCTCTCTCCTGCTGCTTTCGAAGCTCTCTCTCCCGACGCTGTTGCTGTGAGGATATCAGTAACAGTCAGGATTTATGAGGAGCACAGTTTGCTTGTTTCATAAAGTCTAATGTTGCAATGAATCCCTTTAAGACACTTTTTTGTATAACAAAATGCCATTTTTATGAAAATTTGTCCTGCAATGTCAGAAACAACTTGACACAGTCTAAGGCTTGCGATGTCTTAAGTGAATAGTCACAGTAGTGCACAGCTGGTGCCTTTTATTTAACAGGGAATGGCCTTATGGGTGCACAGCCCTGGTCCCTTGACACCAACTAACACACACATTATGTATGACTTCCCCTTTAAATCACCTACTGACTTTACATAAGCTTCCAGTGCAAAAACTATAGAAGGAAATCTCAGACGCCAACTTGGCTGATCTACCATATTAGGAAAAAGGACAATTTGAGCAAACTGTTTCTTAGCTTTGTTCTGAAGCATCCTGAATTAATTGCAATTCCTTCGCCTCCACCAGTGGATGGCAGTATGAGTGATACAGCAAATGGGGTTAGGCAGCCATGCTGTGTGGCCTTTCTCATGCTGGGGATCGTGACAGGTGGTGTGCTGAAGCATGGCAGAATGACAGGCAAGCAGTGGGGGGATGCACGCCATGTGAGAAGAGCCGAAGGACAGGCCCCATTCATCAGGGTGGATTCTCCACTGCCCCCACTGTTAAGAAATCCCTATAACTCAACCCCAAGCAGCTACAGCACCAACTCATCGACCTCAAGCTCTGACTACACAGTCTCTCTGAAGTCTTCTCTCCATTCATTCTGTTTGAAGACATTAGGTAACATTCCTTCATGATGATCATAAAACGTCTCAGACTGGGGACATTAAACCACAGTGTGGAACTATTACACACACACACACACACACACACACACACACAGCAGAGTAAAACGTGTGCATACTTTTTTTTAGCTCAAGATTTTTTTACCCCTACTGTGTACAGAGGAATGATAGAGAGTTACTAATGAGCTAGGCTCCAATCACACTGCAGTTTTTTACAGCATGGCTTTAAGGGAACAGCAAGCAGAAAATTAAAAAAGTATATTTTAGAAGTGTATTTGAGGTTAATGAATGGTTTAGTGTACATAAGCATCCATTATTTGGCAGCAATTTGCCAAATAATTTGACACCAGCACATAACGTTAGACATCCATGTGAGATGATGTTTCTTTTGGATTTTTAAACACGCATAAGTTTGTGTTCGCTCAACTGTGTCCGTTCTGTTTTATTTACTTTTGTTCACAGAGCTGATTTTAGGGCTGTCTCAGCAATACATAAATGTGTCATGTATAACAGTCATGGCACATTTTATTTATTCCACATTCCTTAGAATGAAAAAAGAAAACAGTGCATTAAAATGTGCAGGAAAATGCATTTTTGTTCACAGTCGAGAATTTGCCAAGATCCTTTCTGCAGTCGCTCTGTCCTGCACTTTATGCCTTTTCCCTCATACCTCCTCCAGCCTCCTCCTCTGCTCCTTCTGCTCCTCAATGCGTTTCTGTCTCTCGGCCAGCAGTTGGCGTTTGTGCTCCTCGTTCTGCTGCTGTTCCAGTTGCTGTCGCCGCAGCGCTTCCGAGCGCTCCTTGTTGGCTAGCTGCAGCCGCAGGAAGTCTCGTCTCAGAGTGGACTCACCGGGGATGTTGATGATGGAACTGTGGAGGAGCCACAGCTGTGTTAGAATGTTCACATTCTCAACAAGTACATTTTTAACACACACACACACACACACACACACGCACACACACACACGTCTGCTCTACCTGGGCTCCCCAATGTCCCGCTCCTCCTCCTCTTCCTCACTTCCACTGTACTCGTATTCTGTCTCATCTATAAAAAAAGAAAAATGTGTGTAAACTAGCAAGCAGACTAGTTAGTGGCCAAAATGTGCAAGAGTGCAAATTCTGCATAAGAGTCTGGTAAAAATATTCTCCCATAATACGTTGAATATTGCAATATAAATATCATATTTAATATATTATATGCAATACATTATGAAAAGTGAAAGTGACAACCCTTGTCATTGCGAGGTCACAGCACAGCAGACAGTGAACCACAACGAAATTTGACCTCTGCATTTAACCCATGCACACAAACACCATGCAGCAGTGGGCAGTCATTGAAAGCGCCCGGGGAGCAGTGACGGGGACGGCACCTTGCTCAAGGGTACTTATCGGGAAGGGGTTCGAACCCCGATCCTCCGATCATACGGCTAACGCCCTAACCACTAGGCCACAGCTGCCCCACATATAATAGAAATATAATATAATATATTTGCATGTTATCCTTCAAGAGAAACCAAAGATATGTGGATAGAAATGCTTTTTACATCTTTTTTGTGATGCTTGGGAGTTCTATCCTTTATCTATACAGTTGCTGAGTCAAGAAAAAAAGAAAAAGAACATTTTTAGATGGTCGAGATCAAGGATGATTTCATCATTTTCAGTAGGTATTAGCCCAATGGGACAACAATACTAGGTATGCACAGACAGAACTGGCCAACATCAGCATGAACAGACTTTAGCTCCAAACATAAAGATGGCAATTGGACAATTAATTATTTTCATTTTTGCTAATATTGTTGCAATTTTCTGACATAAATAACATGTAGCAGTTAAGTGTACTCAGGCTGTACCTGCTTCTACATTTATACCAAAATATTCATTGCCTAATGATGCCTTGCTCACTGTGCTAAAAAGCCAGTTGTTTTTACCTTCGCTGTGGCACTTAATTTAATTCATACTAACTTTCAGGGTTGACGGGATGGATGGATGTAAGCATCAGAGAGTCAGAGACCTGGTTTGGATTTTTTTAACAATCGTAGCATAAAGGAAATACACAGACAAAGCAAAGTGGACAAAAAAAAAAAAAAAAAAATGGCCACTCACCCCTCTCTCCTCTTTTCTTCTTGGTACGGTCAATGTGGTCTTTTAGCTGGATGCGGACCTGCCGCTCGTTGGTCAGGTCCCGGATGAAGGGGTGTTTAAGCAGCTGCTCTGTGCTGGGCCTCTGCATGTGGTTCTTCACCAGGCAGCTGTCGATAAATGACTGGAACTTCTTTGACCTGTTGAGCAAGTCAATATTGAAGGTAAAGCTAGATAAAATCCTATACTTGTTCAGTTTCCTTTAACTACATGTTGATGTGTTTCACAGTCAACTTGATTTGTGTTATCAACACCTGGGAGGGTAAATCAAGGACAACAAACAAAAACAACAGCTACTCTGAAAGCTGCAAAAACTCAGAGGAACATCGCAACTCTAATTTATATTAACATAAATCAGTTACAGATGATTCTCCACTGACAGCAAGAAGCTCCCTGATAAAAATCCCTGTTACATCCTCGAGCAAATAAAGTGAAACATAAAACTGGTCAGAAAAGTGTGTGTGTGTGTGTGTGTGTGTGTTTGGGCCAGGAGATCTCATTATAATGATATCAAATTGTAGTTAGGAAAGATTTTTCAAGGGTGCTGTCTAAAGTGAGTGGCAGCTTCATGCTGTCTTACAAGAAAAACACAATCAGGAGTTACAGCCCTGTCAGTCACATTCTGCTCTAAAAACATTCCGTGCAGGAAAAAGGAAACACAAACACTTCATCATCTGGTTTGTTGGAACAGCTGGATTAGAGCAGGAAAAATACTGAAAAATGGAGGCCAAATAAAGATTTTCCTACTTGAATAGAGATCCTGATAGAGACGGAGCTAGAGATAGAGATGTCTCAACTACGTTTTACCTTGGCAAAAGTCTGTATAAGGCCAATTTTCTGAATAAGCCTGACTGTTCTCCCACAAAAATTTGTATAACCTGCAATTTAACCCCACAAAACCCCACAAATCTCTATAAGACTTTATAAGAAGAATAAATATAAGAATTTATAAGAATTCTGTTTAAGTCTGACTTTATCCCCACAAAATTCCATCTGTCTCAAATGTAGCCTGACAAAATCCTGTATACACCTGACTGCCCCCCCACTAAATCCTGTATAACCTGACTGTCCCCCCACTAAATCCTGTATAACCTGACTGTCCCCCCACTAAATCCTGTATAACCTGACTGTCCCCCCACTAAATCCTGTATAACCTGACTGTCCCCCCACTAAATCCTGTACAACCTGACTGTCCCCCCACTAAATCCTGTACAACCTGACTGTCCCCCCACTAAATCCTGTATACACCTGACTGTCCCTCCAAATATTCTGTATAAGCATGACTCCAGACTGACAATGTTCTATTTGAACCTGGACGTAACCCCACAAAATTCTGTTTGGGTCAGACTGAAACAAGAAAGAATTTCGCAGATATGTTAATCAAAAGGTGCCTAAGCCTGACTACAAACAGACAAAAGTTTACTCTAATCTGACTGTAGCCCAACGAAATTCTGTCTGAAAATGACTGAATTTCCACAATTCAGTCTGTCACATGACTTCGTGGACACGAAGCTACAACATCTTCAACTGACTCATGAGCAACTCCGGTAGCTGTTGTAAAATAATTCAGCTCTGTGGAGCCGAGCAGTGATGTTGCATAAGCTGTTTAAAAACGTGTTGGCATGTTTCAGGTGTCTCAGGGGAAGCAGATGCTAGCTTTCACAGTCTGGTTGCACTGTGTGAAAAAATTGATTAGAAAGGGGCTTTGACAAAATGCGATCCGGAACCTGAGCACAACTGGAACCCCAGTATTTTGGGGGTTTGTTTGGGATTTAGACAAATATTATAAGCTCTGATCCAGAGCCAGCTTTGAGAACCACTGTTCTTTGTAAGGTAAACATCCAGGATCAGCTTCATGTGCCTATATTACCATCTTAAATAGAAACCAAAAGCCAAATGTGATGCTCGATCAGTTTTTGAAGTGCAGGCATTGTGTACCACACTCTCAGCACAGCCTTTTTTTTAAGAATGCCAAAACAGCTGAAGAGATGTTTAATATGAGAAGGGATTTGGGGACGTGAGGCTCACCACTTCTTTGACTTGAGTCGAGGAGCTGGGTTTCTGGGAATGAGGAACAGTGCTCGCATCGGGTGCATATCACACAGAGCTTCAGAGACAGAGACAGAAAGTGAGAGAGATTTGTTGCTCATATGTTTGTTGGTTAGGTCTTTGTAAAAAATTTTTTTACACATTTTCCCCTTGCAGTTGGGCCAGCTCAGTCAATACATGCTTGCCATCCAAAATTCCCTTCTTTGGTTTTGCACATGACCTACAAAGTTGAATCCATTATTATTGCTATCTGAAGCAGCTACCTTCAGCAACCCGAGATAACGCACTTAAACTGTGGTGTGGCAAAGATAAATCAAAAACAGATCTGCTTATATGGTCTCAGACTCTGTAATTACACACTCTCACCTAACAAAAATGACCAACAACGTTGCACAACCTTAAAAGAGGCTTTCTTAAAACCCCCTTTAGTGGTTTATAAAAAAAAATTATTTAAAATGCCCAGCGTCTAAAAAGACTGTGACTATTGGCTTCAAATGTTTGCTCACAATAAAAGATTTGCACCTCCGGGGCTACGCTAAAGAAGTAAAATGTGCTCATCAGACATATCTGATTTACCACAAATGGGGAAAATGGAAAACTTTGGTGGTCTTCTTGCCAAAGACATTCCTTTTCTGAGTATATTGTGATTTCATTAGTGTTTAAAGAACATAGAGAAACTGCATTTTTCAGTACTATACACCCCATACACTACACACCCCATGAGCTATGGCCGATTTTTATCAAGTGCTTCCATATTTCTAGTTCAGTTTATCTTCAGTGTTGTCATTCGACATGACTGGATGATGTTATATTTCACATGATATCAAAAGAAACATTGTACAGGACTTACGAGGAGCTCCCTCAGCCATCTCAATAGCCGTGATCCCCAGAGACCACAGGTCACTCTGAAACACAGACAACAGACTGGGTTACATAGAACATAGAGAGGTAGGATCATTTTCCTATTCTTCTTTCTTCTTCTCTCTTTCACACACACACACACACACACACACACACACACATTCTGCACCTCTGAAGTAACAGTGAAAGTGTGATTAAAGAAGTCTGTGGGTTAAAATACCTTGAAGTCATATGTAGCGTCTGGATTCTCATCACAGGCTATGACCTCTGGAGCCATCCAATATGGCGTCCCAATAAACGTGTTCCTCCTACCAACAGTGCGATCCAACTGCGCACTCACCCCAAAGTCAACTGTTGAGTTTTTTATATGCGTGCGCACACACATACACACGTACATACACACACACACACACACACACACACAGTTAGAAAGCAGCACTTGGCCTTAATATGTCACTGTATGGTAACAAGCCGAGAGGTCTTTGATGAAGTGTACACGACCATCTGCCTCAGCGGCACTCTTTCCCTGTCACCACAGGCAGCGTCGTCATGGCAACCCATCACGATGGCAGCCTCAGCGGCTCAAACTAACAGAATAAAAAGGATAGCAACCCTTCAATAATTCTAGGTTGGAATGAGGGTCTGAAGGATTGACTGATTATGGATTTTGTTCTACTAGAGTTGCGCTGATACAGAATGACTCAGCTGATAATCAGAGCTGATATTCATGTAGCTGATAACGATGCCAATAATTCATATGACATCTTTGCATTCATGCTACAGCTCATCCTTGCTGACCCAGAATCATGATTCAATCCTTCATATTAAATATATATTGCGCACCTTTAGATTAGTTTACTTTAAGTCCGTAGCTGGAATTACACACCCAAACACACACACACACACTCACTAATGCATGAATGCACACATACATATAAACTAAAGCACATTTTTCACTCTTTCAGACTGTTTTACAATGCTATTTACCCAGTTTGACCTCGGCGTTCTCTGTGAGCAGGACGTTTTGGCCTTTGATGTCACGGTGGATGACCTTGTGCTGATGCAGGTGAGTCAGACCCTACAGCACAGATTCAGTAAAGCATACATTTAGTGAGCTGAAATTTTAAGGCAGGTTAATAAGAACTGAGGGCATTACATTCATAAGGCCTGCAGAGTCCCATCTAAAGGATGGGCAATATAACAGGATGTATCATCACAATGATGGAAGTCAGAAACACTTTTCTACAGATTTTATACATAGTCTGTAAACACAAAGCAGTGATACTAATTTTATATTTCCCTCTAATTTCTTCTTTAATACCTTACATTTGGTAGCTCTGAATATGCTCTGAACTCAGAGTATTTTGATGCAAAACACTCTATTCTAGTGAAACTGACCATGTCAGATTTTTCACAGCAGTTGAGATAGCAGCCAGACATTTGAAGACTTAAATACCTTTAAAAGCTCTGCACAGGTAGCTGTTAAATGAAATGGTTATAAATACAGTGCGAATACAGTGTCTGATAAATTAATTCATTAATTCATCCAACCGTTCTCTGAGCCACAAATCCAAAACATGGTCACGGGGGTGATGGAGCCTACCCAAGTATTCATAGAAGTGCATGTCTTTGGTCAATGGAAGGAAACCGGAGCACCAAGAGAAAACCCTCACAGACACAGGGAGAACATGCAAACTCCACATAGAAAGGACAAAGGTCATCCCAGCTAGGAATCAAAACTAGGACCTTCTTGTTGTAAGGTGACTGTGCTACCCACTGCGCCAGCCCATGTCCGATACATTTCTTAACAAACAGTACATGACTCCCTAAACCAAATCAGTACCCATTTGCAATTTACATGTCTGTAAATCTTTGACCATATCAAATTATGAAAAAGAATTTCTCTCAGTATTTGGCCGCACTATTGTTTTGGTGTTATATTTCATATTTATTATATTTATATTTCTGAATCAGTGTTTTTAATTATTAATCTTTTTTTATCACCTTGCCCACCCTTAGTGCCCTCTGCAGGCCGAAGGGCAGATTACTCACCCTCAGGATCTCTCTGCAGATGTAGGCCGTCCATTCTTCCTTCAGGGAGTTCCCTTTAGTGTTCTTTATCAGGTCCGTGACTGAGCCTGCACCACAAAACTCCATCACCAGCTGCGCACGCACACACACACACACACACACACACACACTTAATTTGCTGTAATATATGCGTTTCATTTTTTCATTTAACACAAGGCCTTCAAAAACACATGATCTGTCAGGGACATAAGACTAATTCAACCTTAATGGAAGGGAGCACTCAATAGGACACAATGCTGATGACACTTCAGATGGGATTGGCCTCTATCTAATAGGTATTTGTTCAGCAAAATGAACTACAATGCAGTTATTCAAGGACATCTGAACACATCTCAATGACCAGGTAAATGGTTGTGGGGTCTACTGCACGAGAGAGCTACATCGTGGATGATTTATATATGGCCAGACTAGCGGGGTAAAAACAGGGTTAGCAATTGGAGGCCTTGCGCAACCTATTGATTCTATAAAAAGGATTCAACATCCAGCCTGATAAAATACATTGAAATACACGACATCAATAAATAATTCCATTCACAAAGAATAATAATCTCAATTCCTAAACCTAGAAATGTAGGTCAACTGTTGGCTACAGATACCAAACATAATTGTCAGAGAATATCAGCATAACAGGCAATGGCTGAATGATTATGAACATGATGCATATAAGGGGGCAGTGGTGGCCTAGAGGTTCGGGCGTCGGCCATGTGATTGGAGGATTGTGGGTTCGGACCCCTTCCCAATGGGTTGCCCTGAGGTACCCTTGAGCAAGGTACCGTCCCAGTCTCGCTCCTCCCTGCGATGGGCTGGCGACCTGTCCAGGGTACGTCCCCCGTCCTCGCCCTGTGTGCGCTGTGTTGGACACCAGCACTCCCCCGCGACCCCGTTTGGGACATGCGGCAGAAAATGGATGGATGGATGGATGATGCATATAATTCAAAATTCAGATGCATTCATAGGAAGTGGGGGATTTCAGAGTGGCTTTTTAGAGAGGCACCCTTGTTACTCTTTAAGTGTAAGTCAAAGACTTTAAGTGTAAACTGAAACTGGTGTACTTAATGTAGGCAAATTAATCCAAATTTTTGGCCAACCAGGCTCCTCAATTATTAATTATATTAATTATTAAATAAGTTAGAAAAGCAAATGATTGTTACACTGAAGGGCTTAAACTGAAAGAAATGTAAGAAACTGAAACTATTTTTACCCTTAAGTTTCAGGATGTGCAACAGATGCTGACACCAGTCGCTGAGTAAGCTGCCCTTGGAGGAATATCCAAGTTTATGTCTGTGTGTCTGTGTGTGTTTGTGTAGGCACGTCTGTCTGTGTTGGCTGACCACAGACAGTAATAGTGCATATAGCTGCAGCCATGTGACACAGTACAGCATGTCATATGCCTGCAGTGTGGCCAGAATGCTAACCACAAGGGTAGAGTGTCAGTCACACAAAAACAAAGACAACACAGAGGGGTTTGTTTTGCATACTACACACTATCAGGATGTTCATGTAAACTATACATGTATATATCTATCTATCTATCTATCTATCTATCTATATATATATACACACATGTATATCTATCTATCTATCTATCTATCTATCTATCTATCTATCTATCTATCTATCTATCCATATACACATATATATATATATTTATATTGTTTTGGTGGTTGTACAGCCTGAAAATGTACATTTTTTGTCAAACAAAAAACAAAAC
>CM029389.1:7257629-7455129 GCA_017165825.1 Hepsetus odoe
CTTGTCTTCATTGCAGCTTTAACCAAACATGCAACTTTTCAAAGAAGATCATTAGCTTGTTCTCTTTGTGAATGGCTAATCCATGTATTACGTTGCTAAAAGATACTCAAAATCAGCCATGCCAGCAAATGCATCTTCTTGCTCATTCCCTTCATTATATCAGGCCTTCTCAAATACAAATGTTAATTGTTGCTGCCACAATGGTCTCTTAGGAAGACCTCCACTCCGCGCTAGTGCTTGCTGAGGTACTACAGCTCTTAGAGTGATGTTAGAGGGCATTACTGTGGTGTTTCATCACCAGCCCTGCAATTGCTTGCAGTCCCATTAACCTGATAAAAGCATGGAAGGCCAGTCTCCGCAGTGAACTGTGGCTCAGGTGATATTTGCATGCTTGTCTATGCACAGCAAGACGCAAGCTGAAACACCAAAAGAAAGAATTGTTTTTAGAATAAGGAAGGTATTCTGGTCTGGGTTTTTTTTTTTTTTTTTTTCGTTGACACTCACAGACAGAACAATAACCAAAAAAAAATACACTACTTCCTCCACTGTAGCCTAGCAACAAGCCTGGCAGGCGGAGGAGGTTGAAGATTTTCACACTTTTGGCCAGACAAGCTCGTCTCTTTGCTGAGACATGCGACCTACCATGACCCTCTCAGATTCATCTCTACAATACAGAGAAAGGTGAGAGGTTTTACAGTCTCCTCCATCCATACGCAGATGACACAGTCAACAGAACAAATGCACTGAAAGGACAAGAGAGAGAACGTCTCGTCCCTCTGTGCATCTAACTAACTTGGGCTGTCTCAAGGCCAGAATTTGGATTTCGATGCTGATAAAAAGTGCAGCGTCACACCGTCACACCACAACCCCACAATCTATTTGAACAGACAGTGCTTATAAACAAAGATAGGTATTCAGATTGTAACAACTTTTTCCATTTGGCCAATACGGTATGTGCTTCCTGTGCACAAATATAAATGATTTTCCAATCAATCAACCAATTCTTATGCAAAATGTGCTTTCACCATTCATCACATTAAAGTCAGCCTTTTATTCAAAAAAGACAACTTCTTTAACCAAAGAAAATATGTGACATGGAAATCAATTCAACCCAAGGTGAAATATATTCCATTTTTTAGGCCAAAAAGAGGAGGTCCTTTGACTTTTACCTTATTCCAAGCTCTGTGCAAGGACATTGGTTATGGGGTGGGTGACAAGGCAAGAGTATAATCTCTAGATACCTTGTATGTCAGACGATTTTTTATGATAAGGTCGAATTGAGAAGGAAGGAAGCAGTTGTGCCACAAAAAAAATTGAGTACGGTGTTATTCTTCCACACCTCACTGCACTGAACACAGTTAAACTAAACAGGCCCCCTTTGTAAGGAAACACGCAGTTGGTCAGTGGTCTTTAATTACAGATACTGCTATATGGGGCAGTGGTGGCCTAGTGGTTAGGAAGTTGCCCCTGCATCGGATGATTGTGGGTTCGATTCTCTCACCGGTAGGATGCCCTGAGGTACACTTGAGCAAGGTACCGTCCCCGTCACTGCTCCCCGGGCGCTTTCAATATTACTCAAGTGTTTGAGTACATGGGTTAAATGCAGAGGTCCAATTTCGTTGTGGTTCAGTGTGTGCTGTGCTGTGACCTCGCAATGACGAGGGTTGAGTTGCTTCTTTAAATAAATGGTAGAGAAAATTCAAAATGGCCTCATTCAATATGTTCTGAAGAGAAACTGCAAAAAATAAGAGTTAGACTGTTCATTATGTTTTATGCTGCTGGGAGCATCTAATTAATGTTGGTCATTTGCTTCAGATATTGGCAGAATAAAATTCCAACATAGTGGAAGTCTATTTAAATGAACAACTGCACTGAAAGTAAGACTATTGAATTGTTTACCCCAATGGCATATTGAAAAACATTGTTCAATACATTGTTCAGCCCTATAACCAGCATGGATCTAAATCTTGTGTCACCCTCTCTGCAGAGAGATGGAGCGGCTCCGACGTGCTTAGAGTGACCACTGCTGAAAGGCCTGGAGCACAAAGTAAAAACACAAAAGCATTCAAGCACCATTGACAAATGGCCTTTCTTTCTCAGGGCTACAGCACTAAGTCGAGTTCGCGGCAAGAAAAAAAAATTAACCATCTCTGAAAGCGTTCATCATGAAAAGAAATCGAAGTCGAGTGCAGCGAGAAGAGGCTGTCAGCTCCTTTTATTCGCCACTGTTTCTTTCTTTCTTTCAGAAAGGCTCACTTTCAAAATGCACCACATGTGAGCTGGAGACATGCGGCCCCAACGCAGCACACTCTGACCCAGAAACCATTTCTACCTCACATGGGGCACCTTTTTAATGGCTCGGCTTCAGTCTCCCAAGATGGCGCCCCATCAGTAAGGGAGCCACAAGGGATTCTGTGCAAGGACACATAGAAAAAAAATCAAGCCTAGCCTTTCCTGTCCGTTGTGGTCAGCCAAATATAGCTAACAGCACTGCTCAGTGGAGATTTTGGCTCCTTCAGTAAAGCATGACTTGCCCTCGTCATCCTGTAAGTAATTATAGTGGGTAATACAAATACAGTTCAATCCAAAACTGTACCAGTAACGGCAAAAAACACGAAACAGTCTGTAGATTGGGTGATATATCATGTGTGCATTTATACTGATAGATGAATGGTAGCCATTACTATTCACTTCTCTCATTCACTCACTCACCCACTCACTTTCTTGTCCTAAAAAAATTTTTATATAAATAAAAACGTTCTATGTATTTTGTGATTGCGTGATACTGAGGATTAGCAAAGCTGTACCACCGCTCACTAAATTTCTAAAATCTTGACATTTCTGCAACATATTCCTCTACTACTACTATATTCATGCCAAATTGTTTGCGGAACATTACGAATATAGTAAAATGAAGGTTAAACAACTTAATGTGACACCACTAACACAACCCAAACAGTATTTCAGCTCTATTAATTAATTAATTTATTTATTGTATTAATTTGAGCAGTAACCATTTACTTACTGTGAAAAACACAAACATTTATGAACATGTTGAAGTTCAGTCTGTTGTGCTGGGTGTTCACCATGTGATGGCTCAGAGAAATCTGAAACTAAATTGGTTTTATAAAATAAACTAAGTCCTAACTAAAAAAAGGAAAATGAATGAAAAGCAATCAAAGCGATGTTAGACATATAAGACAAACAGACACTTAAATATCATGTGGTCTGTAATTCAATGACATATTTAATATTGTGATGCTTCATTTTATCAGTAACTCCCAGCACTAGTGGTCAGTCAGATTGGACAGGCTGAAGCACCAGATGAAGCGAGTAGAAGCATGATCTGACCGGGATAGTCCTACAGTATGAAGCAGCCATGCTCAGATTAACCTATTTCTGAGGCCGACTTCAGCAGACGTTGCAAGTGCACAGAGCTGTTCCCGTTACGCAACAGCAGAGTGAAGCTAGGTCAGGCAAAATAGCCGATTCTATTTAGCAACCCAGCCTCAGCAAAGATAGCCATCACGCTCCACCAGGCACGGTGCAATGTGCACAATCTATTGCTGAAATACTATTATAGTCTGTAAGTGTGTCGTCCTGCCGTTTGTGCGAGTTAATGTATCGGCCTAAATTGTTTAGATTGTGTGAGTCATCTTCCTCTGAAAGCATGTGACTGTGAGAGAAAGTAAGTGGAAAAAAAATGACCACAGATTAGAATTAGTCTTATTCAAACCAGTGATTTCAGAGAACAAGCCAGTGCAGATCAGAAAAGGCCTAATTCATGACATCTGGCAGTTTGCTGTAGATAAGCACTAAATGAATTGGGAGCAAACAAAAAGGAGCAAAAAGGGGCCAGAAGCACCTCACCAGAGCCAATTAAAGACCTTTCTTAGGTCATTATTTTTTGCTTCAAAAACATCTTTCCTTACAGACCTTATTCACCCTGTTTCACAATTTTCAAGCCTGTGTTTTCTCGTGCGCGCTATGCATTCAGATAGAAATGACCAGCTGCAGCTTAAATGCACCATTGTAAAAAAAAAAAAAAAAAAAAAAAAAAACTTCAATCTGGTCTCAAAATTAGGCTATTCATCACTACGCGTATCCTCTCATGGAAAATGAACGAGCTCTGTTCTGGAGAAACCCAGTCCTTACACTGGCATGATTTGCATGCGAAACAACATCCCCACACAAATGAGCTAAAAGTCTGCTTTATGTCTTTAAAATTTTGACTGATTAAACATACAAAGCTGGCTAAGACTATGACGCTAGCTAGGCATTTTGAGCATTTTGGAAGGACTGCAGATAGAGCTCTGGTAAAAGCGGTCCTATATATAAGGTCGATATCTCTAAGCAGCGGTGCATCTGAATTAGGATGAGGATAGTGTGGAGTATGCAGAGCACAAACATGCCATTTCATGATGGGAGAATAGACAAGGTCTGGCTCAGCTGCCATGTTGACTTCAATTTATACATTCCACTGCCTGCTGATCCCCCCCTCTCCATCCATTCCTTTTCTCCTTCTCATTCTGTCTCGCATGGTTTGAGGGAGGACATGCATGTATGGGCTTGTCGACGCACTCATATCAGCTTAGAAATAGGTATCTATTCAGGTCGGCTGTCCCTTTGGTGCTTTCTGTAAATTTCCATTGAATGAAACAATGTCACTCTTTTATATCTGCCTACAGTCTTTCTAATCTTTCTATCTCAAATATTCATTGACGGCATGAGACGAACTAAACTGCGGTCAGTCTAAATCTGTTTTCAAATAGCTGAAATGCTACTTCTGGTTTTAAGCCAAAAAGGAAAATATACCTGAAATCCTCCAAAGGTTAAAAAGGTCTACATAAAGTGTTCAAACAAACTTCAATGTTAGCGAAAAAGAGGAAAGGTATTTAATCTATCCCTTCATGCATTTGCAGTTACAGGCATGTCCACACAGTGTGAGTGGCGGGAGATCAGCAGTAAGAATATCAAAATTGTGGAAAATGTTCCTGATTTCAATGTGGAATGCTAGACAACGATCTGTAGCCATTGTTCTTGCCAAGGTTCGAGAAAGAAAGGATAAACCTCAGGAACTACCCCCCAATACAGGTCCGTTACCATCTTCCTCACTGTGTGGGATCCAAAAAAAACAACAGAAGCTGAAGAAATGTTCTTCTGAGCACGTGGTTGTGAGTCACCTGTTTTGAAACGTTTATTTTTTTCATTGTCAGGTTCCACTGAAAGGACCAGTTATTCTTCCCTGTATTACTGTTCTGTTTTTTTTTCCATTTTATATCAATAAAGTGTCACAGATTATTGATATTTATGTTTTAAATTGTATAATACTTTGTTTATACATTTTATTTCATATACGTCTATTTCGGTCTTTCAGATAACATTTCTTTCGACGTCTGTAAGGTGGAAATTAGAGAGCTGCAGTCTTTCAAGTTGAAGAATCACAATAATATCAAATGGTGGCCCAAGTATCATGATAGTACTACATCATCACCTCTGTGGCGCCCTTCACCCCTAATAGCATGCCTATCCAGCATGCCCCAGTTTGTTAAAGTGTAATTTCCACTCTGTCATCACAGCAGCATCTAAATCTAAGGAAAAACAGAAACACATCATTCATCCTGCTGCCTGGTTACACTGCTGGCTCTATCAACGTGATGTCATCTTTGCTGATGACACACAGAGTGAAAACGAAGACCCGAGGTCTTCACATCCAGACCTGTCCTGTATTGACTGGGGATCAAATGTTGTTTTAAACCACAGTTGTTTCTCCTTTCAAACATGCTGCTACTATTTTACATTAACCTGCTCTTACTGCCATTTCATATCACTGCTGCTTTTGTTCACTTATTTCTTCATTTATTTTTATCAATGTAGCTATATTTAGAGAAGCCTTGCAGAATTAAGTTGTGCCTGTGTATTATAACACTGAGGATCTTTCTATTCTCTTCTATTCTATCGATGTTCTGATGTAACGTTACTGACTCACCACCTACACCAAGCCATTTTTATATTTTATACTCGCTTCAAAACTCAGACATGTTTTATTTTCATCAAACAACACTCACAACAGAAGGGTTAAGTGTTAAGGAGAAGGAAAAAGAGTGAAGCCATCCACAAGCCCTTTCAATCAAATTATTCTACAATGTTATCCGTTATTTCAGATTTTCTTAAGATAGTATTAGAATACTATTAGTGAAGTGAAAGTGACAACCCTTGTCATTGCGAGGTCAAAGCACAGCAGACAGTGAACCACAACGAAATTGGACCTCTGCATTTTACCCATGCACACTCAAACACCGTGCAGCAGTGGGCAGCTATTGAAAGCGCCCAGGGAGCAGTGACGGGGACGGCACCTTGCTCAAGGGTACCTCAGGGCAACCTACTGGGAAGGGGTTCAAACCCCTGATCCTCCGATCATGCGGCCACCGCCCTAACCACTAGGCTACCGCTGCCCAGAATTGCATTTAAGAACTTCATAGGGGATTCCGTTAAGATCCTTTAAGATTTTGCCCAGGAAAGCTATAATGAATCCAGTCTTTGGACTGATGGGGTTAAAGGCCGCTCATCAGGGAGAGGACAAGTTGGATCCCGAAGATCGTGGCATTCATCTGAACTCTCTTGCTAAGTTAGAACAGGATCATCTTTTCACTGAAATGCTTTTGGAAACCAAGCTCTGCCTGGGCCATGACACTGATTTATCTCTAATATTCCAGAGGCTCTCGAATCATAAGGCACTAAGAGGGAGACAGATGGAGGGAGGCTGAACACACAGCCTTAAAAGGTGGGAAGGAGGAACCTTTAAGAGAAACACTAACACTTGTTATAGTCCAATTAAATCCTCCATCCTGCTGCCTTCGTTTTGTAATCCCACTGGTGCTCAGAGACAGCTGATGTTCTCTGGGGTGTCACTGTTAACAGAAATGGGTCAATGTCATCTGAAAACCATCGCACTTTCGACTGGCTGCTTTGTTTCAAATAGCAATCTCGCCAGCAATCACATCTCCTTTCGGGGAAAGATCGACAGAAATGATCATGGATGATACAAACAGAGTATAAAGTGTATGGTCATGGTGGTCAGCTGAATGATTTTCTCTTAAGGTTTAAATTACGACAGTCTACACTTAAGCGTTAGCTGCTTGATACAAATCAATAGCCACCTAATCTTAGCACTGCAATCAATGGTGGACAGGTTGAGAGAGCTATAACAGTCACTGTGGGTGAGGCACAAGGAGTCATGATACACAGCGTCTGCTTTCCATTCACTCTTAATTTAAGACAAGGAAAGTGAGCAAAATGGCGGCTGATTTACGGATTTCTAGAGGACTCGTTTGCCAGAAAAATGAAATTTGGTCAGTATTCGAGCACCCAAGACATCTTCGGAGTCCAAATTGTTCTTCAGCTTTTCTGCTAAGTTACTCAGTTATTAGTCTTTACCAATATAATGAATGACAGGGTTTATCACATAATAAACCCGTTCATCCACCCATGCATCCACCCACCCAACCATAAATCCATCCTTCTTAATTTGGCATGGGTTTTGGGGCACCTATCCCAGTGGTCAACGGGCAAAGAAACAGCCTGGTCAGTTGCAGATAATGAACTACATCTACATACTTTCTATAATTCCAGCCTTCACTTCCGCAGTCTTCATGTCAAGGTATAATTAAAGAATCTTTCTTTAAACTTCTTATACTGCATGAAAAATAATTCATATCAAGCCATGCTTGTATTTTTGCTGGTGATGACTTAGTGTTAACACCAAAACTAAAAAAAAAAAAAAAAAAAAAACACGTCACTGTATGTCTTAAAGCACGTAGCCCTTTCAAACACTATGCAATCTTATAGTGTGGTAAGAAATTCAGGTAAAATGTCTCAATAAATGCAATGTTCAGGGTGCATCTGTCATTGTGACACAGGTTTGCCTGTATGTGAGAGGATAATTGAGTGGGTGAAGGTTTGTTCTTAGAAATGGCTCGAAGCGTAAGAAAACACATGGGTCCTGACACGCTGCGGCATCCCAGGCATTCAGAGCATTAGCCCAGACAGCGCTCTGACAGGTAAGCAAGCATCTGAGAGCAGAGTTTCTGAAGATAACAGCTAGAAGAGACACTGCACTTCTATTCTGAAATCTTTGATGCTGAGGCAAAAACCAGCTTTCTAGCCTTTAATCTACTTTTTCCATTTAATAATGTGATTCCTCAATACTTATTCTGAAAGGGAATCTAACAAAGCAAAAAATCTCAGCCAGAACATGAAGACGATTTTTTTTTGTTACTCTAATTAAACAAATCAATAATAAGCCCTTAGTGAGCTGACGTTGATGTATTAGGAACATGATCTTATAAAGCCAGAATTGCCTTTTACTACGTTTAGTGATTTTTAATTTAAATTATATTCTGATCAAGTACACATAAACAGAAACATAAACAGACTCCAACAATACAAGCAACATGAACATCTTTTACACAGTAATACATAACAGTGGCAAACTGTAACTTTTTGACCTAAGCTTTAAGTTCTGCTTTATACACACACACACACACACACATATATATATATATACACACAGTACTGTGCAAAAGTTTTAGGCAGTGTGGAAAAAATGCTGTAAACAAAGAATGCTTTCAGAAATGGAAGTGTGTTAATCATTTATTTTCATCAATCAACAAAATGCAGTGAATGAACAAAAGAGAATCTACATCAAATCAATATTTGGTGTGACCACCCTTTGCCTTCAAAACAGCATCAATCCTTCTAGGCACACTTGCACACAGTTTTTGAAGGAACTCGGCTGGTCGGTTGTTCCAAACATGACTGTGTTTCAACCTCCGTGTGACACTGATGATCATCAGCACCTGTTTGGTAAAACTGGTTGATCATACACCGACTATAATCCTACAGAATCCCTGACTTTGTGCAAGTGTACCTAGAAGAACTGATGCTGGTTTGAAGGCAAACGGTAGTAACACCAAATATTGATTTGATTTAGATTTAGATAAACAATCATTATTTATATTTCTGAAAGCATTCTTTGTTCACAGCATTTTTTCATTTATATATATATATATGTAGTCAAAAAACCAAACAAAAACAAGAAATGCATTTGTACTATGATGTCATTTGCTAAGAGAATTTAGTCTAACAGAACTGCACAAAAACTTTTAATAGCCATTTTAGAATAAACCTGGAGATCTGCAACTTAACATTCAGTGTTTTATCTAAAGCTACTGATAAACATGACATTATTCTAGATTCCTTCACTTGCTCTTACTTCCAGAAGGCCTAGGGAGATCATTTTCAACCCACTGAAAATAAAACCAAAACTGCTTCATACTGTTGCCACTTCCTAATTACTTCAATGGTTGATTTGAAATGGCAGGACATCAAACCGGCACTTGAAGGCGAACCGATGTGAGAGCTTACTTAAGAAAATTTGCCCACATATTAAGAACAACAAAAAAAAAAAAATCAGATTGGATCAATTTCCTGAAATATGAGTTAATCTCTGTTGTTCTGTTGAACAGATGGCCTGGAGGGATCCAGCACATGAAAAATCCATTCCAGCTACATAAGATAAGATGAGGTTATGCAATAATGTGGATTTCTTTTAACAGACAAATCACACTTGACACACACTTGAAGGTTCCTATGTTAAGCTTAGGAAGAACACTTACCTTATACACTTGTCCATATGTGCCATTTCCCACAAGCTCCACAAGCTCAAAAATGCCTGCAGGGTCCTGGGGGAAAAATGAAAAAAGAGAAAGAGAAAAAGATTAGCAGCTATTATCTTTCTCACATAAGAGAACCAAGGAGATCTGCTGGATAATCCATCCCATACAGATGCTGCTGCACATGTGTCCCTTGCATACCAGGGAAGAAACATGCACTATGCAGGAAACACAGTCACAATGAGGAAAGACCAGCTTCGTTAAGAGCCCTTAAGTATACTTTGAATGACATGAAAAATCCATAAGATTCATGTCTTTCAAGCCTGGAATAGATTCTCTTTAGCACATTTTTACTGTTAATTGATGAGGCTCATTTAGGCCCATCTCATTTAGGGTCAAAGTTGGCCATTTAAAAACAGATGCAAATGAAAACAATTAAATTTGCAATTATCGTGGTCACTATGAATTATGCTGGAAATCAAATTATCTCTGTCAATAGATCCCCTGTTTGGGATTTATCACACTTTGCATATTTAGAAGTGTATTAATCATGGTTTAAATAAAAGCTTGCAGAAAATAACAATTCCAAGCGATCAACACTGAGTTTTTAACCTAGGACTGTTCAGTAACTGTAACTGTAATTAAATATAAATGTTGAAGAATTTGTACTCGCTCTCTCACTCACTATCTTAACTGTTTGTCGTGATTGGGGTTGCAAAATATTAAATATAAAAATCTAAATTTCAAGAAATGGGAACAACTGGAGACAACTAAGGAGCAAACCATATGTGATAAACAGCTAATATGAATGCGTTTTGCTTTGCTCTGAGTCATAAGTGACTTATGGAGACTATTCAAACTGCAGGTCATGCCTTTGTAATGATCTACGGAGGCCATGTTTTTAGCCATACTGTGAACTAATTTTTGAATGATCAATTGTAATCTAGTGTATCATGATACTCAGAAAACAAACGATGCACATAATCATAAATAATTTCATTAACAGCCAGAAATGTACGACATGGTACAGCAGTGATACTAACAGACAATCAATGAATAAAAGACTCGTGGAGCAAACTAGCATTGTATTTTTTCACCCTAATCTCAATTTATCAAATCTGGAGCTCTGCTAGAAAAGATAATCATTCTGATATATTCCTCAAGAGCAATAAAAGCCAATAGGCAGCAGCTGTAGTATCTGTAGCTTCACAATCAAGTGTCAGTTCGAAAGCATCTATTTAGTGTTGCGTGGACACACAAATTACACCATATTTCCTCTTTCTTACTTTTCCATCCATCCATCCATTTTCTGCCGCTTGTCCCAAACGGGGTCGCGGGGGAGTGCTGGTGTCCAGCCCAGCACACACAGGGCGAGGACGGGGGACGCACCCTGGACAGGTCGCCAGCCCATCGCAGGGAGGAGCGTGACGGGGACGGCACCTTGCTCAAGGGTACCTCAGGGCAACCCATTGGGAAGGGGTTCGAACCCCCGATCCGCCGATCATGCGGCCAACACCCTACCCACTAGGCCACCGCTGCCCCCTTCTTTCTTACTTTTCTTTTGAAAAACCATACAAAGTACCCCAATGAATCAGCTTTTGAAGTGATCTCAAGATGCTGAACCTTGACTAAATGACTATTTAGCTAAAAAAAACAGTAAAAGCACCCTGAGACCTACCCTGCCTCCTGCCGGTGGCTGACAGACTGGTACAGTTTGACAGGAAAGTGAACAGGAGTCAATGATTCCGTTCAAGCAGAAGTGAGAAAAAAAAAAAAAAAGACATCATGGCCTCTTGTCAAAACGAAGCTTGAGTAAAAACAGTCAGCGCCATTTGCATCGGCGTGTGCAGCAGCATTTATCACAGCTGACAGAGCGGCAGCGTGCATCACTGAACACGAAGCTCATGAAAAATAAGTGAATAAATAATGCAACAAAACTCAGACAATGAGTTTGAACAGTTGCCATGGCAATACAACAATAGCTGCCATTCATGTCAGCGGAGGGGAAATCTTTTTAAAACTCGGCACCTTCTCTACAACATCAGATCGGGAAAGAGGAAAACTAAAGATGAAATTAAAAGCAAAGTTAAAAGATCATTTCAAGACTCCTGTACAGTCTGACCAATATACTGCATCATAATCTCAGCACTGAGGTTCTTTTATTAAATGGGAATTATTATGTTTTCATGTAAAAAGACAATAGGTGTGTATATTCACTGAATTCCTAAAAGGCAAATATTCTTTAAAGCAACATGCAGTTAATATTGTGGTCAAACAGCTGTACAGTCATAAACAAATCTATAAATACCTTTATTTACAATTATTAAATGAACAAGTCAACAAAAAATATTGCAGATATTCGGGTTCCCAATCAAGCCATGCAAAACAGAGCGACAAACACTGCATGGCCATCACACTTTGTAAAAGCATCTTCTGAAGCTTTGAGCGCTGCACTTCCCTTCCTCCACTGTTCACATGACAATTGATGTAGAAAGCTTGCTGCTCATGGGCTGTGTGTTACAGAAGCTTTGTGGTTTCTGCTTCAGATCTTCAATGCAAGTTCTTTAGTTGTTCGCTCATGAAAAAAAAAAAAACACACTGATAATGAAACTGGTCATATCATTCATGTGCATTACTGCAGGTGCATCGAATCGTTTGTGTTGAATCCAGGTCCCGATTTTAATAAGATTCATCGGTATAAACAATCACCAATGTTCAGTGGCTTGTTTTAATAATGAACAGCTCTAATGTGAACATCTGAGACAATGGTTTATGCTCAGTAGGACAAAGACAGAGCGGGAGTTCCAGTGAGGACAGCAGAATGGTTAGGATGCAGGGAGCAGAGATGGCAAAAGTGGAGGAGTTTAAATACTTGGGGTCAACAGAGAGGTGAAGAAGAGAGTGCAGTTTGGAATGGGTGGAGGAGAGTGGCAGGACTGATCTGGGACAAACAGATACCAGCACGAGTGAAAGGAAAGGTTTACAGGATGGTAGTGAGACCAGCTATGCTGTACAGCAGAGCTGGAGGTGTCAGAGTTAAAGATGCTGAGATTTTCGTTGGGTGTGACGAGGATGGACAGGATTAGAAATGAGTTTATTGAAGGGACAGATCAGGTTAGATGTTTTGGAGACAAAGTGAGAGAAGGAAGTTTGTGTTGGTTTGGACATGTCCAGAGCAGAGATGAGGATTATATTGGGAGGAGGATGTTGAAGATGGAGCTGCCAGGAAAGAGGAAAAGAGGAAGACCAAAGAGGAGGCTTATGGACGTGGTGAGAGAGGACATGCAGACAGTTGTTTGGTTTTTTGACATGAAAACCAAACTTAAAAACTTTGTCAAGGTGCTCCAACATTTGTAGTATTCTTACTCTTTATAATTATTACTTATTAGATTAAGACTTAAGCTTAATTTGCATTTAATAATTTGAGTTTAATAAATATGACAATTTATACTCGAAGATAATAAATCGGTACTATTTAAATGAATTTATAAGCCATTTTCAACTCTTTATAAGATCAAACTTTTATATGCAAGGACTTATTATTCAGTATCTGTATGGAAAGAAAAATTGCCTTTAATTATTAATGAATTAAAGAATTAATCAATTTATATCAGGCACTGGAATTGCCTGGCACTGGAATTTGTAGATTTAAAAAATAAATAAATAAAATTCTTAGTAGACCAAAACTCTCAAGTTTCAAAAAAAAAAAAAAATGAAGGCCCAATATCACCACACATTAGGCAGAAAGGTTTTTCCAGTAGTGTTCTCTAGACAGCTGTCAAATGCCTTGTGCGTTTCAAACAAAGACAAAGATGCTGACTGGGCAAAAGACCCCTGAAGATGGTTACTCTGAAATAAACATACGTCTACACAGATATTAAGTGAATCTTGACATGTGGAGGGTTGCTTAGAGCAGCAGGGGGTGGACGTACGGGAAAGAGCTTTGCCAGATTCTTTAAAACTGACTGTGACTTTTAACACCAGCTACGGTTTGGAAAACTAGGTCAAGCCAACCACTAGGCTCTGTTTAGGTTCCATTACTCCAGTGTGAGCTCTGGTCTGAATCAGGATGGCTTGGGCCACTGAGTAACAGCAACAGTCTAAATTGGCTTTGTGTGATCCCAAGTATTACACATCATCACATGACTTCACTGAATAAAAGCATGTTAATGACAAAACCACTAAAACAGATTCATGCAACTGAGAGTTGGAACTCAAGTCCAGCTCTATTCCTTCACTGGCATAACCGAGCCAATCTCGCTGTGGCACATACATTTAATTCAATTTCATAAGAAATTAAAAATATTATAAATATAAAAACCAAAACTGTATCGCAAGTGGCTCGATTCACATTGCCACTTTTTTCATGATTCTGATGGAAATCATTCCAGCTGAAGATTTCAGGTTAAGCGTTTGGGATGTGATCTAATAATCTGGTGTCCACATGTTTGCATACATTTAACCAGAACAGCTTTTTGAGATGGCCACACAATGCAGACATATTCTTTTGGTTCACTTATTTATAGAATTTCACCAAATGTTAAGAAAAGAAAACTGTTTCATTAAATATTTTGATCTAGCAGCAAAAAAAATAAAATAAAATGTGGGGTAGAAATATCATAATTCTTGAATGAACTGCCTCACACTGTATTATGGCTTTTCTTTACTCTGCACACCAACACTGCATGCAGCCAAATTCTGCTTTCAGCACATCCTATTCCTAAACCTCCAGCACAAACCACAGCCTTTCTTGCTGACAGCATAGCCTTGTTAAATTTGTCCCAGAATTAGTGCAGAAACACATCATGGCCTCTCTGTGACCCCTTTGTAATTCAGATACTGGAAAGAGGAAAGGAACGTGGAAGGGCGCCATGTTGGAGCATCTATTCTGGGATTTTAAACAGGGATTACAGCAACAAACATTTTTTTATTCCTCCTGCCAAATGGTGTGAATTGCCTCCAAATCACACCCACACAGACAGGTAGGCAGACTAGGAACTGTACAAACCAAACTGGTGAAGAGACTTCACCTGCATCCACACAGGCTTGGTAAAGCAAGAGCATGGCTGTGCCTCCCACGGCCAGCCGTTAACAGCCTGATTTCCCAGGGCAGTCTGGAGCCGCATTCAGCAGCCTTAAATTACACACCATTACTGCTGTTCCTTCCTCCATTACGAGGAAATAACACCATAACTCAGCCTGTTTTAAAGGTGTGCAGCTTGAAGCTTAGAACAAATGCAAGCTCGCCTTCCCCGGGTGATAACACTTCAAGCCTTTCCGAGCACATTCACCTACAGGAAGCAAGACTAGCACTGCACATTTCACCATACTACTCAGATGTAGCGTGGACCTACATATTTCATTGCATGCAGGGTTATGCAACTCATTTTTTAGTTGACTTGAACGGAATGGATTAAGTAATGCTTTCACTTTTAGAAGACGTTCTTCTTCCACAGCTTCAAGTCAGGTCTTCCGTGTTTTCTCTATTTGTTTCAAGGTCAAAGTCATTAGGCCTGCTTTTGGGGGCTATACCTTCTAAATGTTCTTTGGTCCCTCCACCCACACACATGCAAAATTATTGAGCATTATAAATTTATATCATCAACAGCTCTTCTCATCCATTCTTCCATATTCAGCCATGCCATCATGTGTCCAAGTGTTGGCATTAGGATGTGGGGGAGGACGGGCAGCAGCTGAACGCTCCAGTGGCCTCAGCAGGGGCTGCTCTATCACAGCCAGCTATACTCTTTCCTGAAGGACGTAAACTGTAAAGACAATATGCTACTGATATCTGTGTTAAGCTTTACGTGTTCAACCTAAAATCACATTAACACACTTTAGGATTATCATTAAAATAGCAAAGGACACTTAAAATGCTAATGTCATTTACAAAGCAAATGAAATATGACTCCAGCCTTAAACAATGCTGGCGAGTGTAGTAGAGGAAACGTTATGAACAGATTTCTCAGAAAGTGAATTAAAAATGGCTTTTGAATGAAACATAGTATTTAGGGCAGGTGTGAATGGGTGATTTGATTTTATGACTGTTAATGTAGCAGACATCTGTTTGAATGATGTTATTTTATATCCCTCAATTTCTCCCGCAGATGGATTTATGAAAGTCCTTGGCTGGCAGCAGCAGTCTGATTTTGGCAGTTTGAATAAAACATTTCAATGTTAAATACACGTTTATTAAAAGGAAGAGAGAGAGAGAGAGAGAGAGAGAAGAGACAGAGAGAGAGAGAGACAGAGAGAGAGAGAGAAAGAGAGAGAGACAGAGAGAGAGAGAGAGAGAAGAGAGAGATGAGAGAGAGAGAGAGAGACAGAGACAGAGAGAGAGAGAGACAGAGAGAGAGAGACAGAGAGAGAGAGGAGACAGAGAGACAGAGAGACAGTGCAGAGAGAGAGAGAGAGAGACAGAGAGACAGAGAGAGAGAGAGAGAGAGAGACAGAGAGAGAGAGAGAGAGAGAGACAGAGAGAGAATACCCTAATATATGCCAGCTTCACCAAAGAGCCTTTTTAAAAGCCTAACATATAAAGACATGGGTGTATTTTTTTTTATATTCTCCTGAAAGGCATATCCCAAGATTCCTAAGTAAAAACTAAACCCCACTTTTTCACGAATCTCTAGTGAAATCCCTGCTGCATGCATACCCAACCATTTTCCATCAAATAATAAATAAAATATATTTTCTTTTACACACACGAAAGACTGAAAGTGAAAGATCCTTGGTTGGCTTAGATCCTTTCAACCAATCTCTGTTGCAGTTTGTGGAGTACATAAAGTGACACAGTTAATTACATGGATGCTGCAGTTTTATTGGTTTGCCATGCTTCCTTTGGCTGATATACAGAAGGCATTAAAGGCTGGATCTGATGTTGTAATGTCTGCATTTTGAATAGTATTTGAATGGTATTTCACTACCACAGGAGAAAACCCAGCATGTAAAGAAGTGCTTTTCCATATCAGGCCTGGGGCTCTCTTCTTTTTTCACAGACTATTGGCACATCACGTACTATCTTGGAAATTATGCTAATCCACGTTTTCTTAATTTCTTTGTTCTAAGATTATGAGCATTTCACTGAATAGCAATAGAAATATTCTTTTTGTAGACCTTATTATAGTTTATTAGTGCCTGAGGCAGTGTTGGTATTTTAAACATGTCAGATGTGCTCTTTACCTCTTCAGTCCCAGTTTTACACCAAATCGGTGCATCAATATTTCATGAACATGTTCATTCCAGTCACATTCTTTTCTGCACTCTGCTCTACACTGCACAGTCAGTCGTCAACCAACTAGAAAGGCTCTGGGACATTTTATAAGGACATATATTTTATATGAGGACCATGTTTATATGTTTTCACTTAAAATGTACGCTCCTTCTCCGAAGTGCACACACATCCACACATCTGTTGGGACTACTTATTTTCTTTTATCTGTGCACTCTATTTAACCTGCAAAGTAAACTATATTTGATGCTTCTGCATTCAATAACCTTTGAAATCAGCCCAAAAGATAGAATCAATATAAAATGGGAAGCTTGAGAGCATTTTAATTATTAGTTAAAGTTTAGAATCCAACAGAATTCTCCTCTTGTTTCTAGTAAACCATGAATAAGCTATGCTGAGATACTAGAATATGGGCAATTCCTAACGGTTCGACATTACCGCAGTATTGGCCTCAATATGCAAATCACATGATATCTAATATGTAAATCTCGAAATGCTATTTTCTGAGTGCTGTTAGTATCCTGTTTTATTGTTGAAATCTTTGACAAATGTCCATGAGGCATTCATATGATCAAATTTAAAGAATGTAGGTCAAAATAACACAGGCTAAGTTGTCGCTCCAAGAACTCACATACAGTTGTGTTGTTAAATTATTTGAAGGCATATTGTCCTCATATGCAGAAACAGGAGTGCATTATGGTATTGTGTCCATATTTCTGCCGAGTGCTGAGTGTATGATGGACAGACTGTCATTAATTTGAATTCACTCCTGGTGTAATGGTCTGGTCATGACAGCGCACCAGAAGAGCTACATTAGCTGTGGTCATTAATAACTGCCTATGCAAAGTTAATAGGTTTTATGACTTTTGAGGTAATAACCTGAGACCAAGCTAACAAAAACACATTCCTGTTCAAAAAGCAGTATTTTAATTGTTGAGCACTTTTGACTCAATATTATACACATTCTAATGGACTTTGCTGAAGGCAGCAGAGGGAAATGTTAAATGTACCAGGGCATGATAAACATCACTATACAGTGATAATGCATCATTTTCTTTCTGTTCAGGATGAATGTTTCTTATCTGTTTCTAAGCCATTATCACCGCATGACCATAAGACTGCCTTATGGAGAAAGTTTTTCAACTTTTTAAAGCTTATCTTACTAAAGAGAATATACACACACACACACACACACACACACACACACACACAGAGTATATATATATATATATACATACATGAAGTTATATATATATATATACACATATACACATATATATATATATAATATATATATATGATATACACATATATATATATATATATATATATATATATATATAGTATATATATATATATATATATACACACACATTATATATATATATATACATTACATTATATATATATATATAATATTATATATATATATATATATATATATATACACACACATGTGCATATACACACACTAGACATGCATATATAAGAGTATATATATATATATATATATATATATATATATATATATATATATATATATAAAATACATTATATATATATATATATATATATATATATATATATATACACACACATATACATACATATATATATATATATATATATATATATATTCTCATTCTTTTCATAACTAGTATTATAATTGTAGATTTTTAGAGTTAGACTGCATCAAAGGAAGTTTTCCTATTTAACATCCAAAAACAAGAACTAACACAACTGAGAACCAACAAAACTTAGTTCTAGTTCATTTTTTTCCGCATGCAATCGCACTGCCATTTAGCCATTTCATGATCATTTGGAGCTTTTGCAGGGTGAGATATCTGTCAGGTATAATCAAGCAAAGCTAACATCTGTGCAAAAACATAATGCAATGCAAAATTTAGGCATATAATGGGGAGTTGTATTAAAAAAAAACTCAACCCTTTTTGCACCAAGATTAGCTTGTTGGGTATTTTGACGTGTCTAAAACAGGGTTCGAGCAGCATTGGTGTGTTTGATAACACCGGGCTCATAATTTGAGCTGATAAAACTCATCATAACACTATCATGTGTAATGACTCAAAAGTGTGAAAAATATTACAAATAGAGGAATCAGGATTTAGGTATTTGGCTGATTCTTTTAGAATCATGTTATAGATGGAGGTGAACGTACATTCACATTTGCAGCATTTAGCTGACGCTCTTATCCAGAGCGACTTACATGTCTTAACTACAGGGACAGTCCCCCTGGAGCAACTTGGGGTTAAGGGTCTTGCTCAGGAACCCAGTGATGGTAGTGCTGGAGGTGGGATTCGAACCTACAACTTCTTGGTCAATAGGCACCAACACCACCACCCACATGAACGCGGTGTAGCATGGCACCCGTTAAGGGGAGCATTCTCCAGTCTACTGAGGACAAGGATATCACCCACACTTGAAAAGCGACTTCAAAACCAATCTTTACAGTTCATAGAAAAGTAATATATGTTTATGGAAATAGCCATGAACAGAACATAGCATTCCAATTTACAGGGAGCTGCACTTACAAGTCATGAAAGTGTGTGGGATCTGCACCTGGAGTAAAAAACATACTAAATCGTCAATGCCTTCACAGGTCTATAGAACAAACACCTTTCCAGTTTTCTGCACCCAAAGGATCAAACGCAAAGCAAAAACAGTCCCTGTTCTTGAAGATTCCTGATGGAATCACAGACACTTTTGTTAATGTCACAGAAATTTTCACCATGGACATGCTGTGCCTGCTCTGTCAAACCATCACATTCACACGGTCTCACAAATGTTCAAAACGTTTTTAATGAGTGCCATCGTTCACCATGTCACATGGAAATGTCAGTTATTTGGAAATATCACATAAAGCGCAGTTTGTAAGTCATTATCCAGTGACGCAAATTCTCTATATTCCAGCACAATGAATTTGGCACTTGATTGGATCTGAACAGTTAAAACGCATCAGTACAATTGCCACTCCATCCTGCTCCTGTCTGCATTCATGTCATCTTTTTTTCTCCAGACTTTCTATATTCCATCATACTTGCATAAATGAATCCTAACCAGCAGGTTAATTTTAGCGAGATATAATGTTCAATAACATGTATAAAATAAAATTAATTTCACATATATTATAATAATCACTGCTCATCTACAGCTATTGAAACTAGTAGAGAAAAACTTTCATAGATGCAAATTTTGACCTTTCAGTTGATACCACATTGACAATTTATTGTCCATGGAAGATACTTGGTTATGACGGGTCTGGACGAAAATGTAATGATGTGCACACAGCTTTTAAATCAAAATCTTCCTTCATTTATCAGACCCAAACCTGTAGATACACAAGATGGATCAAATGAATCTTTGCCTATAAGTCAGGATGAGTTCTCATTTTATACCAAAAACACAATTAAACGAGTGTGATTACCTGTATATCTGTATCTCCCCATGAGGTGAAACTCTATAGTGCTATTTTAATGTTTTGAAATTATGCCGTGTGTTTTTTGGGAGGGCCTTCTATCATGACTATCCATTTGTTATTTGCTTTATATGGTACTCTTGCTCAGATCTACTTTTTCTGTATAACAGTTTGTCAGTTTCTCAAAACTGAAAGTATTATTTGATACTGTGGCTTTTGCCAGTGCTAAGCTCATCATAGGCCTGTACTTTTTAAATTAGAAACGGCAGATTTATTTTGAACTCCATTACTTTTTACATGGCCTCAGTGACTGAAGTTGACATCACACTCACACTGATTAAATCCAGTCTCCAAATAGAAATACCACTCCAGACCTTTAGTTAGCTCCACACCATGAGAACTACAGATGCAAGGACACAAAGCTGCAGAAACAGCTATCAGCTAATGCCAATTATTCTGTCAAATTGCCTTGAAACTATACGTATGGCGTGAATATATAAAAGCAGTTCAATAGCAACTAATAGCCTTCTAATCCAAGTTCCATGTCAAAGCCACTGTTTCATTGCAGCATTAATGTAAATACAGTTCAGAGCCAAACATATAACTGTTCGGCTACTTATGATCCGCTTCAACAAACGACCTGCTGGCGCATCACTCATGTAGAATCTCATGAGTTATTATAATCTACCACTGCTCTGGCTCCAGTATTAGTGTTAGCTCATTAGTTTATCCGAGGGGGTTCATATTTAATGAATATTTAATATCTGACATTACAACCTCCATGTTTTACCTGCAGTGACAAGAATCTTTTTTCATAATAATAAAAATTTGAAGCCTTTTAACATATTTTATGTGCTAAAATTAGCATGAGCCATTTTCTTCCCTGATGTTAGTTCCCCTTCAATACAGGTATTTGAATGCAACAGTTAATCAGAATGCACATTCTTGAAATATTGTGCTAAATAGGTTTTGAGATACATTGGCTGCTTTATCTCCACTCATGTGGTGACTTTCAAATGACAACGATGCTACATATGAATCAAGTTGTCTCTAGTAAGAGTCTCCAACTCCTCACTGCATCTGTGCAGTGTAAACTGTTCCTTTACAGACATATGAATCACAAGGCATGAGTCTATATCAGTGATGGGAAAAGGGATCTGAACTCATTAAGGAATACATACCTCTAGGCCCTGAATTTGTAAGTGTAATTAGATGTTAGGGAACATAAAGAACCCTTCAGGGACAATAGCAGCCATGAAAGTTAAGCAGATATTGTGCAGGTGGAGTCAAATACAACACTGGCTCATTAAGACTCATAATCCTCAGTTGTTATACCTTTAGGTATATTCATTTAACACCATTCTGATATTGTAATTCAAAGAGGAGACCCAGTAAGGTTCTCTTATGTTAGAATGTAGGTTAACAGCAAAGTAACCACCATATTACCAGAAATAAGCTCTTCTGAGTCGAGCGCTCCCAGCAGGACAGTCATTATTACACGGCAGGTCTTTTATCACTTTCACCACTAACTGTAGTATTTAACTTTTCCATTTGGACAATGTCTTACACATATCAAATGACGTGTAACCAACTAAACATCTCAATAGTTCTTCCTTTTCTTGCACAGGGTAACACTGTGCTATTCTAAAGAGGGCTCTGGTGTGATTGCATGCCCTTCAGGAGCTTTGTAGCCATAAGAATATGGCCTTGTTTTTTAGGCTTTGTAAAATATCCATAATGATGAATCCAACACTGTCTTCTAGAAGAATTGATCCATGTTTCATTTTAGGAGTTACTGTGATTTGGGGACAATTCCTGTTGAGGCGAGACCCCAAATATTGGCAGAATGACTTCAATCCATCAGTAGAACACAAACCATGCACTCATGCTACTGCCATATGGGTGTCACTGCTATTTTCTAACAAATAATATCTAATAAATGGCAATCCTATGGAAAAGGAATGGCTGTAGTACAGGGGGACAAGGTGCACCAGCAGATGGGCTGCAAATGCAACAAAGTCATCATACTAACTCAATGGATGAGAGGATGATATTAAAAGTGGGCCCAGAAAATATACAGTATCAAGCCAGACGACAGAAGGTGAAGCTATATATATAGCTGAGGTGTTTCAGTGTCTTCATAGGAATAAGACTGGACACATTCTTTTAAAGAGCGGAAAGCTCGAATCATAGTCGTAAAATTCCACATCACCAAGCCTGGCATGGTTTCCATGTCAGGAGAAACACAAACCACCGGATGCTCCTGTGCAGCAGGATCTTGCAGTAATGTGGCAATTAGGGCAATTATTAACACTCAGGCTTTGACCAAAATGAATCCCCATTTGTGATGTAGGGGCACTTTTACATTTTTTAAAGCAGGATGTCCAACAATGCACTCTATCTATAAATCGCTATTTTAGCTGAACCTTTACCTAAATGCATTGTCTCATTTAACAAAGCAATGGATGGAGCACGTTTTTGACTGCCTGGTTAAACACCCCAAACAGTCCCAGCTGCCCATTAAACAGCAGAAACACTGAACAGAATGTGTGGTAGACTGCAGCAATCATGTGCTAAGGATTTAATGTGTAGGCTAGTCGAACCTTATCCTGGTCCTCAACCCCTGCACCTTGCAAAATGGAAAAGAAGCAGACTTAAATAAAAAAAGTTCCCCCCATCTAGCCCTATAATACAGTTGAAAAATCTAATATATCATATCATATATTTATATTTACTGTGGTCACACTGTAGTGTAGCCTCTTATCCCTCAAACATATAAGCCTCTCCAGTGGAGGTGCATTACATCATTCATTCCAGGAGCATACAAACCCTTCCAGAGTGCTGACAAAACACTTGCTCAGACATGCTTGAAAGAGCTAAAACCTTCGGCTTAGCAGCCATATAACAATAAAGTGCCTCGAGAGCCTATTGACGAACTGCCTATACTCTGACCTATTGACAAGGGTCATTACGGTGATCGCGAACACATATCTGCCCTAAAATGCAAGCCCTGCTGTGTGTGTTTACTAGATAAGGAACATAAAATGGTTAAAAAATAGCAAACAGGGAAGAAAGTGACCAATAGCTGCAAAGGTCTGACACAATTTATTATCTTTATCAATTTTCAAATGTCATCAAAGGTCATTAAACTCTTCGTGAGAACAGCACACAGATTGTTTGCACGAAGACTCCATTCACCAAACCATCCACAAAAGCTATGAGAACCCCTGAGCATGGGAGCCGAGCGGCAAAGGTTTTTGAAGAGAGCAGCTGTCTTCCACGCGTGCAAAGAGAAACAGATTGCCCTCGCTGAGTCATACGCCCAAATGCGGCTCCCTAAACCGCTAGGTCTTAAATAAATCAAATGATCCGGCAGGAGCTCTAATTTAGGGCCAATTACGGCTGCACATTAGCGCATTACACCTCTACGTCTCGGCTGTCAATGCTTCGTTACTGCTCTTTTGACAGGCTCAGCTCAGGCAGCCACCGGGTCACCTTATAACAGCTCTGCCGAGTCAAATATGCCACAGTTCACATTGGCGCAATCTCAGCCTCAAGAAAAATCCTCTCTGTAGCACCAATACAGAGCGAGGATGAGAGCAGGATGAACCTCTACTCTGTGGTGATAATAGTAGAAATATGCCTCCTTCACATGCAGTCAGTAGCAATCAGAGTTCCCAAGCTAAATGTGAACATCCCTTGGATGCACTTCTGATACCAACTTTATTGTTTAACGTTTGCTACTGACCTTGCAAAGTAACTTTTGTAGTGTGAAGCCCATTTTCCAGAACCTTTAGTGTATTCAAGTGGTAAATATCACAAAGATGTCAAAAAAAACACCAGATTAGCTAACAGACTTACATTATCAGTGCATTTCCCAAAAAGGCTTTGCTAGAAATCCTCCATGTATCTAACAACAGAGCACTTGAACAAAAAGGCTTCTAATTACAACTTAGCCCTTGGTAAACAGGACCATCCGACAAGCATGTGAAGGCAGTAACAATCCAGAGAGGAACTGGACGTCAAGTGACTGTAGTCTGGCTCTGACAGCCACCCACGTACCACACATCACAGGAACGTTTCGCCTCCAAAGCACAAAGCCAAGGCCGACTTGGCGCTGCTCAGCGCTTCAGTAAAGCTGCCCCAGGGCCCAAGGCTCCAGAGCCACCAACCGGAATGAAACATGCAAGATAAATATGGCCGACACTCCACTTTCAAGCGCTCGGCTTGATGTGTCCCCGGGACGAGCGCTTTATTCAGCATTAATTATTGACAGAGCAAAACGTCAGGCAGACCTTTTGTGTTTCTTCTTCCATGTTGCCTTCGTTATACTCTAAATGCACTCAAGGCTCATGAAGGATGTGAGCACCATCAGAAAAACCAGAAAAAAAAAAAAAAAAAAGATTCACATTCACATCTACTGGGCTTTAGGTGTTTATGCATGAAGCTGCGTTACTGCAGTATTCCTCCTGATGTGATTTCAACTTCCCAGCTGGGAAATGCTGAAACACTGCCACGGCCCCCTTGGGATTAGCTTTGAGCCTCTTGATTAGAGGCCCTTTGCAAATGCAACGTGTTTTTAGCAGGTGCTGTCTTGTTGTGGTATTGTTGTTTAAAAGCCTTTGTTGTTGGCAAAAGCTAGATTCTGGTTTCAGACATCATAACCCTCCCTAAGCCGATGACTTCATGCAGAGGAGCTTTGCAACAAGCAACAATGTCCGCCTTTGCTTCTAAGGCAAATCCCAAATGATGTTATTTGAGGTGAGATTTCTTACATGCAGGAGCAGCAGATGCACCTTCATCAAATGAACCGAAAAAGAGGCACCAGAAGGTACGACAAGAGATATCAGCTTGGGCGCCCAGATCCGTGCAAGCGAAACGTGCAGCACAGATATGCTTCCCCAGCGAGGCAAGACCATGCACACTGCACTGGGTGACCTAATTTCAGGCACAAGGGACCCTGGGAAAGCGAGAGGCTCGTGGCTAGGCACGAGGAAGATGCTTTTGCCCATGGGTGTGGTGGTGGCAAAGGAAATACAGCATCCAAGACACCTGAACAACGTCAAGGCTGGAGAAAAGCAGACATAATGGGCTACAGTCTCATATTTAGCACACAGCATATTTAGGGCGTGCACAATTTTGAAGAACTACTCAGTATTTTCCTACATAATTTAACTGCAGTATGTCTTTATAGTAAAAATTGAATAAACATTGTGATGTGTTATACAGGTCTGCATTATTTGCATCTAAATGCTTTTCATTATGCTGAATAAAAATACCTTAAATCATTACAAAACCCTCCACAGGAGCACTCCTCTGATTGGACAGAATGCTCACAGTACACAACCAAAACGCTGTAATTGGTCAGAGGGCTCATTTGCATATTAAAGCAGCAATAATAGGTAACGGTTATGGTTATGATTAACTATATTCTGAGCTCTGCTGTACAAAGGCTGCTCTAAAATCAGACATGCAGACACTGCTATAAACTGAATCACGGTCAATCAAACTAGGCAGGCGGTGACAACGACATGACCTCCCTCTTCCTAGGCCGAGACTGAGTAGGGGAAGACAGAAGAAGGGCATGGTTCATTCCAAGCATGACCCAAATCAGTGATATGTCCTGCAGACTGGCCATCAAGCTTCGAAAGACTTAATCTGTATTTTCAGAGCAAATCTTCTTTCTTAAAGGAGAAATCCTGTGAAAGGCAGACGTCTACACAGAAGCAGAGCAATATCAGCACCATGAAGGCCCTCATCAGATGCTAAATCGTGATCACTATCGTGACATTTTCCATTCCTGCACACTAGCCAACAATTTTATACCCGCTATTAAAAAATGACAGTTTCTGTATTTTCAGTGCTGGTTTAGGTGTCTATAAAAGGCAGAGTCTTTTAGTCCACCGTTTTCTTTTTCTATTGTAAGGAAGCGTGTAGCAGGAGTTTAACACGGCTGGTAAAAGCTCAGTGACCAGATCCATAAGGGTGTAACACTCTCAGAACAGCATCATTTAAAAAGTGTATCTAAATTTAAAATTGCATTGCTGATCCCATCTGAGGGTCTGTGTTTTCAAGAAAGCTACAAGCCAACAAGGCACTACTATGGAGTACTGTCAGGAAAAGGGTGCAGATCAGGGTGGGGCTTGTGCTAAGGACACACCCATGCTTAAATGACAAGCCTTTACTTCTCTATGCCCATAAAAACTGAAGCTGGCCCTGCAGCCACTCAGAAAGTTTCATTTGGGAACTCATTAATCAAGAGTCATACCAGTCTGTCGGGATCTCTGCAGAATGAGGACATTTTAACTCTAATCTTTCTCTTGGTAAAAATAATTATACTTCTATATACTTAAAAATAAATATATAGTCTTGAGATGGAGTGAAACTAAATATCAATCCGGCAGTGTACTGTATTACATCATTTCGTAATCTGATATCAATACACTGGTGCCAAATATGGATCACTTTATTGAAATGTTAAATTCTATATTCTTATTCTAAACGGACTCACCTGCCAATTTGAGTCACTACTTCATATATCCTCGTCGTGCCACAAGACAATTTACGGGGGGTAAAGTTACGGTATAGAAGAAGAAACAGTATGATAATGGTAGACGGCGTGGATTAAAGAGCCACCGTCGAATCCGAAGCCAAAGTGTGGGCCTGTTTCGGGTTTGACGACACTGATCGCGCGAACGAATCGAACAAATAACACACGATCTGCAAAAACACCTTGCTTGTCAGCCGTGAACAAAAAGTCAGCCTGCAATTAATACAGTGCTAAAAGTTAAGGCTCCATTTATGTCCCAGAAGGCTTTCAGTATGAGCAGGTCCACTGGGTTTATTGAAAACGTGTTCTTCTACACTAAGCTAAGAGTAAAAGCCCTTTTACACCCTATCAGGACGAGTCATGTTTCAGTGTGTCGGGTATAGCAGGACTGTGATCCTATGGTGAGTATCTGTGATCCCCACCCCCTATTAATGACCCTGTCTCCCTTCACCCCTCCATCCTGGCTCTACCTGCTCTGCCTGCTCTCCCACCAGGTCCCTTTTCAAAGAGAAAATCCTGAGACAGAGACAGAGCACTATCAGCACCATGAAGACTCCCAGATCAGATTCTTCATTACTGGGCACCTTATCAGGCTCTTGATCCTAAGGAGAGGTCTAACCATCAAGAAGCCCCAAATTAGTCAGCACCATTAAGAAAGGTCACCTGAACGAGCAGAGAGGTGAACGGTGAGTAGCTTGCACGGCCCAGTCACCCCACACCCCCCCTGCACTGAAGCAGGCCCGACACTGAGTCTGAATCAGCTCTCTTCATGTCCAGGCTTGACTGAGGCGCTGCAGGTTGGATCACGTTGCAGATTTTTTTCCGATCGCACAGACTGCAACCATAAAACCGCGAAATGGCGGAACCGCCGCGGTGCACACACACACACACACACACACACACACACACACACACAGAGAGAGAGAGAGACACGCGCGCGCGTCTCGGAGAGAAGGGGCTGAGGAGACGACAAAGCCTACAGTGCGAATGTCACAGCCGACACGGCCGGAGAGCCGCACAGCAGCGCGCTCCAGTCTGCAGGGGGGTCTCTATTGTTCTGGGGCTCATAATAATCCCCTCCTTATTGCTCAGCGCATGACAGAGACATCAGAGAGGTGAGGACGAGCACTGCAGGATCCCACCCTTCAGGACGATCGCGCTTCACAGCAAGCTCCTAACGTCAGACCACACGCAGCCATAATCTGTACAAACAATCACGGTCATACAGAGATCTGTAACATCTGCCCAGAATGACCGCAGCGTCCTGTAACCGTCCTCTCTTTCATGAGACTGTCCTGCTGCCGATCGGCCAGGTGCATGTCCCCCCTCCCCGGACTCACCCGCAGCGCGGACAGGTCGATTTCGTCCAGACTCCTTGCCGGAGAGTCGCTCGCCATCATGCGCTCTCAGCCCAGCCGCCCCCCCCCACAGAACAACAGCTACAGGGTCCGCAGGCGCATGGAGACAGGCAGACTCTCGCTCAGTTTCCCGGATGGTGATGATGATGGTGGTGGTGGTTTCGGTGATGATGCTGATGGAGGTCGCGCTCACTCCTCTGCCCTGCCGGTTCCCCCGGACTCGCCTCGCGCCGTTTGCATGGCGCCGATCCTCTCCAGCCTCGCGCAGCGACGGCGGAACACAGAGCGCACGGGCGCGTGCGTCACGCCTCGATCGGCGCGAGCCTGTCAATCAGAGACATTTCGTGGGAGCGGCCACGCCCAGGGGGCGGGGCAACAGAGCGGATAAGCACGCCCCACCGCGGCGTCTGCAAGCAGCGCAGTACACTACGCACGCACGCGCACACACACGCACGCACGCGCGCACACACACACACACACACACACACACACACACACACACACACGTTTTATTGCTATGCTTGTAGAACCATGTTTTTAAAGTGTCAAAATTATACGGGCCCTCACAAAGAGCTCAGTACATGGCGCGCACGCGCGCACACACACACGCTTGCTGAATGGTAATCTTATATATCCCAATAACTGACCCTTTAGTGCCTGATCTCTGTGTGTTCCCCCAATTTGTGTGTGTGTGTGTGTTGCTTAGTCATGATTGTAACATTGGTGATGTTTAAAACTGAAAAAAGAACCCCCCACACACACACCCATACAGTACACACGGCCAGGGATTTTCCTGCATGTTACTGTAGATGCTGCACTGTGTGTGCACAGATAGTTGATAAATTCCACCTATTTTTCTAGATTTTGTGCAATTGAATCATTATCCAGTTGGGTTTATGTGGGTCGTGATGTTTAGCTGCCAAAAAACCCATTTGTCCAAATGCTCAGTAAGCCTGCAATGTCAACATGCACAATAACAGTACAGAAGTGTGAATGAAGATCGTGCCTACAAAGTCTTATTTTTTTATATTCATCATAAGTCAAAGCCTCAGCCACAGTCCAGTGTAGTGTCCCAGCTTTCTGAGAGAGATCTGTCAGAAGCTTATTCAACACTTGTAAAGTCTGCTTCCTATCACCAGCACTGGGAACAATCCTGACCCTGTATCTTTCTCCAGAACAGATTTCCCATCAAACTGGCTCTGAATGACTTTGTTTACAACGCCTCCATTTAATTATGCAGACACTCTGTGGATTTTCCCTTTTAGTAACTCATACAGTAACAGTGTGTGTCTAACCGTGTATAATCTGTCTTCCAGTCATCCTGTCTGTCCTCGTCCACATTTATAAATACCTCATCTGCTTTATAATCAGCTGCTGGTTTTGCAAACGTGTTATTACTGTATGTCAGTGGCTCTTTCAGCGATGATCTTTTAAGTGGGACACTTCTGAAAAACATGTTTTGCAAAGCCCTTGGCAAAGGCAAGGGCAAATATGGTCCAAGAGAGAGCTCATCAAAATCCATAAGCGATGACAGAAAAAACATCTGATTTAAAGTGACAGCGCTCAGATGCATAAATCTTCAGAACCAACGGTTGACCACTGCAAACAAATGACTAAACCAGGAACATATGCCTTGACCCACAGACAACCAGACATGCCCTCACTGTTTGGAAGAATAATGTAGAGTTCCTCATTCAAGCATGTGTGCATTGAAAAACACACAAATTACACACAGTTATCACCAAAATCACTAGACCGAGAGACAAGATTGCGTTGACCTAGTTGATGATAAGTTGATTTATTATGTAAGAGTTTATCTAATTTAAAACAAGGTTGCATGGAAAATCACCATAGATTCACCCCTGACTTTCTTCCAGGGTTCTCTAACTGGCCATCCATCATACAAATCACCATCAGTGATCAACACTATATGTGAATGCATCCTAGCAAGTAAAGAGGGCAGGGATATGTGCAGGGCTTACATGCACACACCCATGAGTGGGATTTTTTTTTACATAGTAGCTTAAATTTATCAAACCTGAAGAAAAAAAAAAAAGTAATTTTGGACCATTTCAGTTGGTCACTGTTACACAATGTACAGGCTGGTTGGTAGGACTATCTATGTTTCTTTTTTAAATTGGTTTTCTTTTATTTAATGAAAAGTCAGCTTTATTATCATTCCTTCATGTGTGCAGGGATTAATAAAGCGTCGCTCCTCCAGGAAATGGTGCTACATTTGAACAGAAACAGCAGCAGATGACTGTAATCATCTCTAAATGCTGCATGTGCTTTAAAGCACTGGCTGTGTACAAGCAGCAAGAAAGAGGAAGGTTCTCTTGTAGCAGCAGACACGTCGTTCCACTGGCAGCACACTTCCTTTCACCTTCCCTTTATGTAAGCATCCCCCCCTCCTTCCTCTGTGCATCTGCAGTGGCAGGAAACATCCCCTCTGCTACACTCACTTCTTCCATGAGGACAGTGCGGATGAACACAGGATATTTTTGCAGGCCATTTTAAGGCTTTCACTTGGGCAGCCTGCCAGCTGTTTGGACCTCTTCATTCTGCAAGGTCAGAAAAAAAAAACAACATGGTTGAACCCAGCCTAAGCCAAACAAGGTCTTTCCTATCACATGTGTTCCTCACATTCATTCAGAAGATGGGTTAAGCCACTAGGCTGCTTATGAAGAATAGCAGCTAGTAATGGCATGTAGGAGATGAATGACCAACACTGAGACTAATTGCGGCACCATCTAGTGGTGGATACTGGAAAGCAAGCATCCTCAGTAGGCCAGTTCAAAGACAGTTCTCCTGTAATTGTCTTTTTATTCAGATAAGAACTGAAGGTTAATTGGCCCTATGGAAAAAACAGTAAGATTGCTATGTTTGTGCAGTAAACATCATGACCCCACTCTTGAACTCATGATCTACATGTGCTGCTGAAGCAACTGTCCATCGTTTTCCATTTTAGTCAATACATTTTCACTTTTTTTTCAACTTCATGAAATGAGGTGTGCACACAAATGCAACAGATTGATATCTGGCTGAAAATCTCAGGTATCTGAGGAGGGAATTTGAAAAGCAAGACATCTGCTGCTTTTAAGAGCACATCTTAAACTGAATGACTTGCAAACTGGCGAATGAGCAGATTCACGGGAGTTCCGACATATAAAGCGTTTTTAAACGACTTGAGCGAATCTGAACGTAATAATTGAAATGAATTCTTTTGTGATGTCACAAAGACCAATGTTTCTCTACACCTGTTCAGGTTTAATTCATATGTTTCAGCCTGGGTCTCTTGTTGAAACTTATTTTAATCTTATAGTGGATGTTCTCTGGATGGATTATATGGCACATCTACCTACTTCAAGGGCAGGTTAAGGAGTTTGGCAGTCGTCTCCTCCGATCGTGTTGGGCTGTCCAGTGACATTGGCAGTTTGAGAAGATGCAGTGGTGCTTTGCACGCCTCGAAGGAAGCACAGGTTAGATCTTTACATCATGCAGGTTTACACTCTTGTCACTCTTTATTCAAGGTCAAAAATCATGTCTCATGATATTAAAACGCTATTTTGTGGATGTAGCCCCCCTGCATAACACATCTGGAGAATATTCGGTTGAACTTATTTCATGGCATGGGTTACAAAGAGTTACAAATTCTGGAAAAAAAGATTAAGGATGCTTCATTGCAATCATCACACCTGTTATCGTTTCTCTGCAATGAATGAGTAGCAACGGATGTTCTTGGTCAAACATACAGCAGAGTTTACCCTTCATCTCCTCGGCAGAGGAGCGTACGTGCTACATTACTCTTTTGCCTCTCACCCTGTACCTCTCAGCCTACTACAAAGCCCCAGTGTGCTGCAGCTCTGCTACAGTCACCTGCAAAAATAGGTCACATGCCAATGGCTTCATAGACTCCTCTTCAAAAGCACTAGATCAGCAAGGCTAATTAATTTCTTTTTGTCCTGGTATGGCCTCTATATTACTGCGCTCGAAGTCTTCTATGAACAGTGGATTGTGATACGTCCACCCCTGCCCTGTGGAGCTTGTTCATCATGACACTGATTGTTGTGTCAAGGTTTTTCTTTATCACTCTAACAATTTGTCTTCCATAAGCTGTTGTTGTTTTCCTTGAATGACTGGTTTCACAGTACAGCAGTCATTTCCTTCTGTTTCAGAATATTATAAATAGTTGTACTTGTTCTTTCCACTGCAGTGCACCCACAGACAGCCCTCTGGTATTCATGTTGGTTTTCCCTTTTAAACAACAACTGAGTTGTTATCAAGAGCCATGTACAGTTAAAACAATCAGTCTTAAAGGACATACCTACAGAACAACAAACTGATATAAATAACTTTCATTCTTTCAGCCTCTCATTCTCCGATACATTTGCTCACTAGAAACACTGGGTGGTTAGATATAAAATGTGCTTTTTTGCCGGCAATTTAACAAATCTGTGTTTAAATACCAGGAAATGAAAACTGAAATATGATCATCTAATCTTCTTTGGGTCTCAAGTCCAAATGTCTTCAGTGGAGAGCAAAATTAAATGAATTGTTCTTGTTGTTCCAATACTTTTGGACAGTATGTAAATCCACCTCTGAACACTTTCCAAAGTTAACTGTAGCTTATGTTCCTGGTGCTGCACAGGCCTCAGTTCTCTGAAGTCTGAGAGAGCAATAATTAGAGCTGTCTCAAGAATGGGGGCTGATTCCTCCTGTAAAAGAGGGCAGGAGAATTGAAATTTAAACCATCATTATGCATTAAAATTTTTTTTTTTTTTATCTGAGTAATCAGAGCAGCATCCTAACACGCAGATCATGCTTATAGCATTCAAAAGGAAACCTACGACCCCAGAAGCTTTATTAAAGACACAAGCATTATTGCTGAATCATCAAGAAGATACATATTTATAAGGATTTTTTTTTTCTCCATCATGTTTTCCAGATGAATTGCATAATGTTGACAGGCCTATTTTAGTTTTGTGTTGAGGAGGTTCAACTTTATTAGATTAGATGAATCATAACTGGATTAAGTCATTCCCATCACAATTAAGTCATATTTTTAGCCTTGAAATAATTGCCCTCCCACCTCCTTGAATCCAGGGTGAATTGTAATACCTGCATCAGTTAACCTGTTAAAACAAAACCCACGTAAACATTATTTAAAAAGGAAACGGTGAACATTGTGCTTCTGGAAGACCTCGTAGATTAAAGACATAGCATGCATTATTGAAGACTTTCTGCATGAATTTCTATGCAGTGTGATTCATTCATGAACCAGGTTAATCAGGCCAGGGAAATCAGATCTTTAATTAGAAAACTGTGAGGAAAAGGCAAGATTTTACTGGAAAAGTAGCTGGTGAGAAGGATTCATTGTTAACTGTTTATTAAGACTATCTCAACTAACATTTGAAATAAGTGCCTTTCAGGGCCGTTATCCTACATTTTATTTTACATGAACAGTCTGTGGGAAAACACTCCTGATGACTTCAGAACGATGGGCGGTGCTAAACTGCAATAGACTGAAGGAGTAGAAATATGTAAATGTATAGCATCAAGCAAACATTACACTCTAAACATTTTGTCTGGATGCTTAGTTTCCATGTGTGAGCCCCAGGAGCAAACAGTTCAGTTTGAAACTTTAACAAAGGGCTGTTGATTATACTGGTAACTGAATAACCATCATTCTGGCCATTACTGATGTGAATTATCACACGCATTTCAACATGCCTGAAATTTGATTCCGTACTCATGACAAGCACTCTCTCTTTCTTTCAGTGAAGTCTATTATTTTAAACAAACCACTTAAGCCAATTAATGGAGATCAGTTTTGTTCATTTTCTTCTTTGTATAAAGGGATTATGTGTATATATATATATATATACGCACATATACACACAGTACTGTAAAGGTTTTAGGCAGGTGTGGAAAAAATGCTGTAAACAAAGAATGCTTTCAAAAATGGAAGTGTGTTAATCATTTATTTTCATCAATCAACAAAATGCAGTGAATGGACAAAAGAGAATCTAAATCAAATCAATATTTGGTGTGACCACCCTTTGCCTTCAAAACAGCATCAATTCTTCTAGGTACACTTGCACACAGTTTCTGAAGGAACTCGGCTGGTCGGTTGTTCCAAACATGACTGTGTTTCAACCTCCGTGTGACATTGATGATCATCAGCACCTGTTTGGTAAAATTGGGTGATCATACACCGACTATAATCCTACAGAATCCCTGACTTTATGCAAGTGTACCTAGAAGAACTTTTTTCCTTTTGAAGGCAAAAGAGGGGCAGCAGTGGCCTAGTGGTTAGGGAGTTGGCCCTGCATCGGAAGATTGTGGGTTCGATTCCCTCACAAGTAGGTTGCCCTGAGGTACCCCTGAGCAAGGTACCATCCCCGTCACTGCTCCCCGGACGCTTTCAATAGCTGCCCACTGCTGCACGGTGTTTGTGTGCATGGGTTAAAAGTAGAGGTCCAATTTCGTTGGGGTTCACGCTTGCTGTGCTGTGACCTCACAATGACGAGGGTTGTCACTTTCACTTTTTTTTTTCAAAAGGTAGTAACACCAAATATTGACTTGATTTAGATTTTTCTTTTGTTCGCTCACTTTGCATTTTGTAAACTGATAAAAATAAACAATGATTATTTATATTTCTGAAAGCATTCTTTGTTTACAGCATTTTTTCACACCTGCCTAAAACTTTTGCACAGTACTATATATATATATATATATTTTCACTATGCAGCTACTAACCTACTCAGACCTTTGGTTTAGTGCTTTAAGATCCTGTAGGAAGAACCAGATCAACTTCAAACACTCTTCACAACTTTCAGGCCTGCAACACACCCATGTGCGAACACTGTCACGGCAAACAGCCACGGGGCAGGAGGTGACACACAAACACGAGGGAAACCAGTCCAGTCAAGCAAATGGGTCCAGTCACACAAAAGAGACAGTGTAGAAAACAAGGAACCTCTTACACACAGCAAGGTCCACCGATTTCACCTTGCTTCAATTTGTAGGGAAACACATACACTGAAACAAACTAGTTTTGCAATGTTTTAACACGTAAAGCCTCTATAGATGGCAGAATTGTTCCTGAAATAATGTCACTTCATCAGTTAAGAGAGCAATAAAGACCTTTAAGATTCCAACAGCTGAAGCTTAAAAAGTTTAAAATCCACCTGATATCAATCAGATGTTTTGTGATTTTACAGCAGTGACCTAGTGGTTAGGGTCTAGCCTCTATAATTGGAAAGTCATGGGTTCAGGTCCCAGACCAGTAGGTTGCCCTGAGGTGCCCTGAGCAAGGTACCATGTCCAGCAGTGCTCCCTGGGCACTGGATATACCTGCTCACCGCTACACAGTGTATATGAGCTCCAAACAGTTTCAGATAATTCCAGGTGATCAGGCTGGTGATTAGTTTACAGCTGATGATGAATACTGAGTGACTGGAACCCCTTTATCTAGAACCTTGTACCTTTAGACACTTTGCAGCCTCTCCCAGTAAAACCTATATGGGCTACATATAACTATATGGGATGTAAGAAGCTAATTCCGTGCTAATGAAGCTAATGAAGTATTGGTCTTTTTGTGAGGATATAAAAACGTTTTACTTTATTCTGTCAACTGAACAAGCTTTAAAAAATGGGACTTGATTTCAAGCTCCATACATTATAAACTCTATATATACTAGAATGGTTCTTATTTGCAGGTGTTCATCAAGCAAATGATCTGTATGCTCGGTTTGCAGGAAAGCATACACTTTTACACTCTTTTGCATTTTTTACTTTCCTTATCTGTTTCCTGAATCATTCACCATCACACACTTCAACACTTGAGAACTGAGACTGAAAGGCCAAAGGCTGATTACTTTCTACTTTCTTTTCAGATCAGAAACTTTTGAAAGACATGGGTAAATCTGGATAGAAAATTGTGTAGTTTAGTCTCCACTTAAGCAGACATCGTGTTTAGACATTTAAAAATGGAACCCTAGGACTCTATATATATAGCAGCACTTGGTTTCTGTTCTTCTAAAGCAAACGGAAAAAGCGAAGGCTTTAACCCCCACTCTGGTCAGATGCAAAACAAGTCAAAACACTGATAAATAAAAGTAATGTGTGATGATTTAACACAGATTTTAGAAGACTAGGTTGTAAGATTCTTGTTCAGAGGATGACACTACCACTTAGTAATTACTCATATTTTCTTCCATGACCACACCAAGGGCATCAGTTTTGACCCTTTAAGGATGAACAGGTCAAAGGTCATCCTCAGGACTTATTCCTGCCCCAAAGTTATGCTGACTGTTTTCCATTGGGAATGTAGCAGCTGCCTCTCACACCACCCACCCCCGAGGATAACGTAGAGAGAAGAGATTCTACAGTTTTACACAAACACAATGGCTTGACAATATGAATACATTCTACATGATTACATTTCTGCATGTTGTGATTGCAGGAGGCAGGGTGGTGCAGTGGTTGGCGCCATCACAGGTTCTAGGTTTGTCTCCCAGCTGTGGTGGCTTGGATTCTTACTGGGTGGAGTTTGCATGCTCTCCTCATGTCATCAAGTTTCATCCCAAAATTCAAAGACATGCATGTCAGGTGGACTGGAGAAGCTAAGTTTCCTCCTAGGTGTGAGTGTGTGTGTTTGAGTGTGTTTTCTCGTGTGACTGTCCTGCAATGGACAACTGACCTGCATTTTTCAAAATGACCAGTTATTGATCAAGTCATTAAGATGTAAACAAAGTCACTCAGACGGCTAAGGAATTTATTGTCTAACACAACCTTCCCAGTAATCTCATGAACGGATTATTAATTTGCTCAAATATAGTTTTGCAATAACTTTGAGCTAAAATGGCTTTAAAGTCCATTTTGGTGGACAGGTACATGCAGGGTTTTGTGGTGCAAGATTTTCCCCATAATAAGAAAATTTTTTTCCCTCTTTTTAGATTTACCACTATGTTACCATTTTCAATATTATGCTACCATTATCAGAATTACATATAACTCTGAAGACTTTTATTTCATTGCTTTGGGGAATCATTTTTGCACTCTAAAAACCCTGGGTTCCTTTCTTTACCTCTGTAAAGAAATCGGAGTTGGTAACTTTGCATCATGACATCTTAAAACACTTTATAACTTTCCTTACATTTTAATAATTGAACTATTTGGAAACGTAAGAAAATCCCCTTTAGGGTTTTTCCTGCAAACACTGTGTCATGTAAAACACAGACAAAAATAAAAAATGTTAATCTCTTTCTATCTTTCTCTCTCTCACACACACACACACACACACACACACACACACACACACACACACACACACACACACACACACACACACAAACCCCAAGCAAATGTGAGTCTCGATAATGAGATAAGAGTTTTTCTGATCACACAAAAATCATTGTTTTATTATGTTGATGAGTGTAAAGTGCATGTGTACATCTTCAGTAAAGCTTGTTGCCTTATTTGACAACTCAGTGCTAAAAAGGAGAGAAAAATAATAGAAAAGGAAAGATCAGGCAGAAGTCCCACTAAAACACACATTAGCTATACCATGTGGAGAGCTTTACTAGCGAGTGTCAGAAATGACTTGATTCCTCATTTACACTGAAACAGACTTTAAAACTGGCAAAACTGTTCATTCGTTGCACATACAAGTTTTCTCCTTGAACTGACATATATAGTTGAAGGCAAAAATGTGCAGCCTACCACCTTAAGACATAGCACTCGTTGATCCCTGTGCTATTGGCATGAGGCTGTGAAAACACAAGTTTGTTTTATCAACTGACAATCAGTAATGGGGAAATATACTGTGTGAACGGATAAATTCTGTTTCTGTGAAACCCTCCCCGAGGCACTTCCAGAGGCCACGTTCCAAAGAGAGGTCCTTTGATGGCTGTACAACATTCAGGGCATGTTGGACTGAGCAGGAAAAACATCAAAAGAATAAAACCACTGCCTTCTGGACGGCATTGAGGAAACTGTCCGTAAAAACATGGCCTACTGTAAGCCTGGTACAGTAGTCATCCTTGGAGTAAAACAAGGCAAAATATAAAGACCAATTTATAAAAGCAGTGTTACGACCAACATACTGCATATACTGAATGCTAACAATTGGCACTTTGATAGAGAAAAAGATCTGCATTGAATTTAATGCATTAGAGGCCACAGCACTTTCGAGCTGAAGAAAAGGCATGCAATAGAAACCACTTTACAAAACCCACACTCTACACATTGCAGCATTTCATGGAATGTCTGAAGACCCCAAGTTAAGTGCAAGGGGAGTAGAAATGCATATACAGGTAGCATTTCAACTGCATCAGTTTTGGATTAGAATCCATTCTGAATAATTATACCATTGTAATGTGCATCAGCTTTTGGCCAGACATTTAAAAAAGCTTAATGCATTATTTTTGTTGTACCTATTCAACTACTGTGTAAACATTTCCTCCAGTCATGCTTGTATGTATTCTTCCTTTTAGTACATTAATTTATTAAAGCATTGGAATGAAATTGAATTGTGTGGACTGAGATTTACATCCCTAGTGTGTTCTCAGTGACTCACATATAGCAGGTATGAGAGCAGTGTTTTGTTATTTTTTTCTTCTTTTTTTTTTTGCTCTCTTTGCATAGTGTTAGAAGTGATTATCACTTAACAAACAAAGTAATATAATCATATTTACAGAAGTAACAAAACAAATCAGTCTGGCTAGTTATCATTAATGCCAAGTAATCAAGTAGTCAGGACCCATTTAATCTTTCTGTTTCTTACTTCTGTAGTAAAGCCCACTGAGCAGTCTTTCCTGGACAGTGCCCTGAGCTGACAAACACTGTGATGTGGAGAATCCTGGCTCTAAAGGAAACTATTTGGTCTCTCAGGTCCACACCTCCATGGGCACCATAGCCTCCTTGGAGCCAATGGGTGGCAGAAGGTTCTGTTCGCTGAGGAAGTAGAGCGGGAACTGGACCAAGAAGCCACGTATTTTCTTAAGCTCATCCTGAGCCCGGGCGGGGTCTTCCTTATCTAGACCTGGCTTGGCCAAATAGCCCTCCAGCTCTAGGATTGTCCGCACATCACTGGATGGCAAGCAACGGAAGACCTGCAGGAAAGAACAAGATATTTTTATAAAAGGGAAGATGGTACAATGCCTATAATACTTGGCCCAGGAAAGCAAAGAAGACTGAAGACAATGACCCGAACATGTCCTCAAAATAACTTGGCAGGTTCAAATAAAGATGAAAGTGTGTATCCGAGTCACACCCCTGCCATAAAATGTAAAGAAAATGTATAGTGTATTTTAAAATAGCAAGTCCAAACTAGAAAACTTCAGAAAGCCAAAAAAATGGGCCAGAGTTGATCAACTGATCTTTAAAAAGAAAGACTTTTTATCACAAATGTCTCAAAGCTGTATTTGTCAAAAAATCACTCGGCGAAAAATTACTGTTACATTTTTATTGATTTGTGAATGAATTTATATATTTAACAACAAGTTTTATTCATAAAGTTCCTTTCACAAATCCAAGGACGCTTTAGTGTGTCTGTTTAAACGTATGCATCCCTATCTTTAACTATGGAACCTTTTGTTCTTTCACTCAGAACGCATTATTTAAACTTGTAAGTGTTACTGGAAACTGTGGATGGATATGTGGTGTCTTGTTTATATATAGAAGATCACGCCTCTTGTGAAACATTGCTCAAGGTTCAGCCTCGGCAAGACAGTGAGAGCTGTTAGAGGAAGCTACAGTTTTAAATTTTCTTAACAGCTGATGCACCAAGCAAGACTGCCAATGCAAATCAGGAGAAAAGGTTTAGTGTTCAGTGTATGGACTCTTTTTAGGGAAGACTATTTGTTAGATTCCCTGTTTTGGGAATTTCCTGTTTCCCTGTTTAAGCCTGCTACCACTGTAATATTTGCCCTCTAACGATATGGCTGCATAATATAACTTGATCCATTTTGTTATTACAACTGTTTTTTTCTCATAATTTATTAATCACACAGCCCTACAATTTTGTCATTTGAGTGAAGTGCAAAATATTTCTAAATCATCAATGTTTTTTGAAAAACAGCATGAGAGAAAACAGGCAGTAATACCTGGTTCCACTGAACGAAAACAGGGGACAAGATTAATGCAACCTGCAAACAACTGACCTTTTGGTAAATGGATGCATTGCGAGCAGCAGTGGTCATCCACACTTCCTTGTAAAATTTGTCACTGATGGGGTCACTGACATCTATGCTGGCGTCTGCGTTAGCTCCCAGAATCATTCTGTTCAGGAGTAAAACACATTTGTTAGTGCAATCTGAATGAGGGAGCTTTAAATATACTATAATATTACAGCAATGGAATACATAGTCATACATAAGTCTGAACAAAACCTTTAGAATCCTTTCAGTTTTTTTCCACAGTTTAAAAAGTTTTACTTTCAGGGCAAACAGAAAATCAAAAATGGCCAAAAATGACAAAAAAGAAACTATTTTGACATTATTTACATTGAAAATAACAGTTCCTCTCATGTCTCATCGTTCCATATGGAAAGAAATCGATGGGCTTAGACCCAAAATGGCACTTGTTAAGAGGGTACTGACAGTTTATGACAACAAAGCATTTAGATACCTGAAGCATTCTAGACGAAGAAGTAGTGCAAAACGTCCTGCCAGGTACTCCTGTCCATCCATAATGGATGTCTCTGTCTCTGTGTCCTCAAAGATGACGGCCACCTCACTGTCCCGCTTCCCCAGCATACTGCGGTCATTGATGTTAGCTGAGCCTGGAAGAGTGAAAAAGAAGAGAAAACCTTTTATCCTGAATGTGAGACACAGAGGTGACCAAAGGTGAGTTCTTTATTTATGGATGGACATTCACTAAGGAAACTGAATATTCTAATCATGCAAAGAATTTAATATTCACCAAAAGATTATTTCCCCAAGCCATAGTAAAAGCACTACAGACAGTCAGGTTACTGTACTGCACTGTGGTGTAATACATTTCAAAACAGCAGGAGGCGCCATTTTGCAATTTTTCTTAAAGCTACTGAGGGCCCGCTAGACGAAACCTTGGGTTGATTGTTTCTGAGACAGTGGAAACACAGATAATGTGATAGCAAAAAACAAGGAGTACTCATAAATTGCTGCTCAAACTTTTGTAATTAAATAAAAAAGTGAAAGTGACTATTCTTGTCATTGTGAAATGCAGCACAGCACAACACAACGAAATTCAACCTCTGCGTTTCACCCATACACACACGTGCAGCAGGGGGCAGCTATTGAAAGTGTCTGGGGAGCAGTGATGGGAACGGTACCTCAAGGCAACCTACCTTCTGATCAAGGGGCCAATTCCCTAACCACTAGGCCACCGCTGCCCCGGTGTAATCACAGTCATGTTAACAATAACATTTAAAAAAAGGTTTAAAAAATTGTTTAAAAAAAAATAAAAAATTGATTCTTACGTTCCCTTTGGATTTTATGATTTTATGATTATTATATATATATATATATATAAATAAAAGCACATCTATTTAACTTAACAGAACACTAAGCACATCTCTATCTCTGCAATAAATTAATTGATTCTTCTGTCATGGTGAGACTTTCACTTACCAATAATGACAGTCTTATCATCTGCGATAAGCATTTTGCTGTGGACATAGATCAGCTCTGTAACCAGCTTGCCCTCCAACTCTGCATGAGTTCTCAGACCTCCAAATGAGATGTAATTCATCCACGTATCCCCCACTGTAGCAACAGAGTGAGAGAGTAAAAATACTGAGCATTGAGGATGCCGCTGCATCGCAGCAAAGGTTCCAATCATAGTTACATCGAGACTTCACTGTCTGACAAAACAGAAAGTGAAGCATTCATTTCATTGTTTTGTTTCCCCAATGAAATATATCTCTTGAAACAAACGACATCAGTCTTGATTTTGGAAATTTGGAAAATATCCTTAAACTTAAACTGAATTTTGAGGTCAATTCAGCATATCCAGCCCTCCATCTGGGTCAACACTGCTACACATGATGTGGATCATTACTAGCATAGAGTAGAGTAGAGTAATCTTTTATTATCCCACGAATGGGAAATTTGGGCGTTACAGGGCTCTTATAAATAAAAGACAGGTGTACAGAAGAAAAAAGAAAAAAAGAGGAAAGAGGAACAGGAACAAGAACAGTAGAGGAGAAAAAGAAAAGAAAAACGAAGAAAAACGGGAATCACATTATTCAAATCAGTAACGCTGTGATCCTGCCCTCTGCTGAACATTCCTTCATTTGGTGTAGGCTGTACTAAACTGAGCTTGAAAACTGGAAAAAGCAACTTTCCCATTAGAACCCTGCCTCCCCGCAAGCAACAATGAAGAAGAAGAAGAAGGTAAAATAGCATGACGGGGACGGCACCTTGCTCAACGGTACCTCAGGGCAACTTATTGGGAAGGGGTTCGAACCCCCGATCATGCAGCCAACGCCCTAACTACTAGGCCACCGCTGCCCCAACACTCAGACATAAAAGCTGAAAATCTGAACTTTCACCTCTTAAGCATCTCTTGATCTCAAACCCAAACTTCTTCAGTAAATAGCAAAAACAGAACAATGGAAAAGAACAACCGCAAAGGCCTCAAACTGCACTGCTGCACAGCAGAAGTTCTAACAAATGCTGTCCTACACACATCTGCTAAACACACATTTCTCTTGCTTGGTTTGCAAGTGAACCTGAGATGACTGAACAAATCAACACAGTTTGTGTTAATTTCGTCACAATTTATAGAAGCATTAAGACATAAACTTATCTACATCATCTCAGTAGAGAAAAACTACTAAAGGACACAACATATGTCTTGACTCATCAAAAACATTTGAGGTACGGAGGGAAACCGCACTTTCATCCAGATGATCACTTTGATGCACTCAGCATATTTTGTAGACTAGTTAACTAAAGGAATCAGATGAAGACTCTTGAAACTCCAGCAGAGATGCAAGGAAACACCAGAAAGCCTGCTGGATAATTCACACAGATAAAATTCACTCCTGCCTCCTTTACACGATCAATGAATGCATTGCTCTGAACAGCTGTAAAACTAAACCACAAGCACTGGAGAGGAGCATGGAGGCGTAAAAATGAGATTATCCACTTGTCTTATTGGTCTCAGACAAACCTGTCTGAATCCTGCGTCCAATAGGACTGCGCTATTTTCAACACTGATAGTGAAGAGAATGCTTTTGATAAAATGTAGATTAGCGCAGCTGTGCAGGAAACCCGTCTCTCCTTGTTCATTTAAGGTCTTCTGCACAGAGGCGCAGCTTGCTTGGATGACATGGCAAGAAGTTCTTGTTTCTCTATAGAGAGTTGGAATGCGCAGCTCAGGTCACAAGGGACAAAACCATATTGGAGTGAGTTAAATGAACTCATTTCCATATGTGAAACTTTAGACTAAAATCTAAAAGACTAAAAACTAAATCTGACAATTTTTCATATTTGATTTGTTTTGTTGTCACATATGATTCCTGAAATCATATGTGACAACATGAAATGAGACATGACATGAAAACATTTACATTTGCAGCATTTAGCAGAGCGACTTCCATGTCCTCATTACAGGGACAGCCCCCCTGGAGCAATTCAGGGTTAGGGGTCTTGCTCAGGGACCCAGTGGTGGTAGTGCTAGAGGTGGGATTCGAAGCTGGGACCTCTTGATCAATAGGTCCATAGGCAAGTACCCTACCACTAGACCACCTCCACCCGTGGAAAATAATCCAAAATGAAAACATTAAAATGTTCATCCAAATGATAACTAAACTAAATAAAATTTATTAGGCCAATAAGAGCCCATCGAAAATTCTGTGCCATTTTCGCTCAACATGCAAAATTTAGCTGTAAATGAAAAATCTGTCTTTGGGTAAGAACTTCATTAGTCTACTGGATGGCCAGCAAACAGGCTGCGTAGGACACACACATCATTAAGTATATGCAACTGACTTACTCTCTCTCCTCAGCTGGGAAATGATGGAACAATCTCCTCTAATCATTGTTCTGAAATAGCAAAAAAAAATTATCACAGAAATGTCAAACCAGTAAACCTCACATCAATGAAGTGTAATAACACTCTTTAAACCACATGATGTTAAACGGTATGATTTTTAAAGCCCCACGTCATTCCTTGGTTTCCTTCTACCAACTTCGCCCACGCATTTCTTACTGCAGCATTATAAAAGTTGCATTGCTACAGAAGCTCCAAACAGGTACGTTACACATTCACTTCTAGAGTGCAGAATATCATTTTTAATGTCAAGAAAATAAATATGGAGCCTGCAGGTGCTTTTTACAGGTAAGAGTTCATGCATTAATAAAATATTTCTTATAGCTCAGAGGACAACTGGTCTTAATATTAAAGCTACCTGTAGTTAAAGTGCATGACAGCCTGGAGGGCGCTTCCTCCTCCAGTGCTGATGTCTCCCTCAAAACCAGGCAGGAGGGGAGTGACGACATAGACACGATACTTTGTGCCCTCCCTGTTGATTGAATGCGAAAAAGCAGCAAACTTTTTGTGAGAAGATTGCTTTTATGTAATCACTTCCTCAAATTCAGGCATTTTTATTCTTTAGAGGAAAACCTTTCATACCTAAAGTAGAACAAAAACTACAGACTTGAAATGTGTAACAGCAATAGGTCCAAACACATTATGTATTTGAAAGCATGACCTCACTGCATGTGTGTGTGTGTGAGAGAGAGATTTTTTTTCTTAATGAATGAGAAAAGCCAATCTTTTCGGGATATAAAGATTTAGGTAAGGTTTTAATGAAACGTATGTAGGTGTGTACATAGTGACATGGCTCCACAGTATGTAGACTGGGCTAAATATAAGCATGAAAGACAGGTTTGAAGCCCAGTTAACCGGTATGCTTTGATGATCCGCTGGGCGAGGGTGTCACCGATCTTGTTGTAGACAAGCTTACTCTCAGCACAGCTTATAAAGAACTGGTTCTGAAAAGTGAGAGTGATCAGCCTCATGAGACCACATAGCACAAATATTAAATTATTATGAAGAGTCAAATTCCCCCTGGACAATTACTGCTCACCTCTATGTAGAGGAAGTGCTCGCTGTTCTCAATCACATGGATGTAGGCGTTGTGGATAGACTCCTCATGGTACTTTATACCAGCAGACCAGTCTGATGCAGAACGCAACACCTGAGGGGATCAGTGGAGCCAGACTTTACAAGATGCAGCTTTTGACACACTTTTAGGAAGGATTTTGTATATTTTCACATCATGGATTGACAGATCATTTCAAATTAGGGTCACCCTTGCCACGATGCAGTGTATTGATATTCCTTCAAAAAGCTTTATAAGCATATGCTGAACACTAACTAGCTGGAAAGCATTTGTTGGAAGTGCTTGGGGAAAAATGTTCATTTAATTAAAATCCTTTGTAGTAAATAAATTCACTGTCCATTTAAGCATTCAAGCATAAACTTCAGATAAAAAACATCATAATCGTCATAAACATTATAAAAAATATTAAATCGGGTGTGTTCAAATATTTCAATGGGTTTGTAAATAAATAAAAAAAGTCTAAAAACATTTGCAGAGCATAAGAGTATAAAGCTTGTTACCTGAACTTTTGTGGCGGTGCATCCAGGGACCTGGTGTTTGATCTCATTAGCAGAAGAGTGTGATTTGGGGAGCAGGTATGGATAAGAGAGGGACCTGTACTTTGGCTTCCTGATCTAAAAATGGAAAATTAGTAAAACGTTAAAAGCAACATGTGAGGAATTTTCATGGTTTAGAACAGGCATGACAGATCCTGCGCTAAGAGCAGTTTTGTCTTTCCTATCAGAGTGAATTCCTGATAATTTTGCTCAATAGATGACTTGAATCAAGTGTGTTTAAAGAGGCAGAATGCTGATGTTTGCAGTGCTGCGGTTTAAGGAGCCAGACATATGTGGTTCTGAAAAATGTCGAACCTGTGTGTGGTGAAAGAGTACACTGTTTTTCTTTTTGTTTTACTTTGTCACCTTGGTAAAATTCCAGCGCTGAATGAAGTGTCGCGCAACATCTCTGGCAGCTTTTCCATGAACAACTGAGGCAATGTCATGCCAAGGCATTCTGGGAGTTATATGCCTATCAATAAAGTCTGAAAAAGTAAAAGTATAGTTTTTAAAGAAGTTAATAGTAATAATCATCTCCAAGGTTAGGGTTACTTTTCTCACTTTTGCTTAACAGCAACCATATGCATGCTGATTATTCATCTTCTGCAGCTTTTAAAGACATATGAGCTTCTGTTCCAACTCACAATGATATAATTAGTAAATTGATTATAAAATGATTGTTGTAATATTTTGTAATTGTAAAAATGTAAAAATGGACTGTCTGACCCATTTTCTCAATATAATCGAGTGTGACGGCACACAAACAGTTTAAATGTGCCAGTTTACACCTACTGTTAATCAACTACGTTGCTTGGCAGAAGAGCGGTAATCTGCAGTATGTCCGGCGGTCCTCAACTCTGGTAAAAATCACTGTAACGAATGCCACTTGTCGCATGCATCTTGGAACGAATAAATTACAAATGATTTGGTTAAAATAAAAACTATCTACCATCAAATGGCTTGTCCAGCTGGATCCAGTCCTTGTGAACAAAGTTGCAGTAATCCTTGCCATGCCAGAACCGCGTATTCCCCATCAGTCCGATGACATCAGCCTGAAGATCTTGTGCGGATTCTGCCTCTAACGGTAGAATGTATCAAAAATTCAGTTTGAAAACATAAAAAGATAAAGACAATACACGCAAAGAAAAGCAGACTTTTATCGAGGAGATAAAATGCTTGGGCAAACCATGCACAACAAAGCAAAACACTATCAATCAGTTTTTACAGCTTGTGGCTCAGAACTACAAAGGTGAACAATATGATGAATCACAAAGGCAAAAAGCAGTATGTCAGTCCTGTCTCTGAAAAAGATAAAGTTTCTTATTAATCTTCCCTTGGAGTTAAGAAGCAAGGGAGGCTGACAGAAACAAAACACCTCATAAATGTTTAAACTAAGAAAAGCAAACAGACTCTCTCAATACTTAAAGGAATACTTCACCACTTTCAGCCTAACCAAACATTTAGTTGATTCCCAAAAGAGCAAAATACAGTTCCTCTGTACTTAGACGATAATAAAACTGAAAACTCATTGACTTAAAATGGAAGTTTTAGGGAAGTTGCACAATTAATGTGTGAAATAAGTGAGTAAAAAAAAAAAATGCAACCTGTCAGACGAGAACGTTCAGAATAGAACCTGTGAAAACCCCACCCACACCATTTTGCTGGAAACAAATACTTCATGCTTTAAATCCAAAAATGGGATTAAATTTATTTTAATTTTACTGAAGTTAAATTCACAAGCTATCACATTTTTCGATAGAACTGCATATGTGCAAGTTTAGCAGCTGCCAAAAAGCTTTTACTATAAATGCTCTTTTTTCTGTTCTTTTGTATGTACATCCAAGCCTTTAGCGTATGTTTCATTTTAATCCGTTTTATGCTACAGATAAAGAAGGCAGAGATTAGCTTGAAAACTGCTCAAGTACTCCTTTAAGTTGCGAGTGTGGGACCCACAGCACACCAAACATTCTTAATGAAATTCTGAAGAAAGTGACCCCTGCTGTGCTGATCAGAAATGTAATTATGGTTACATTCACTAAACCATTGGCCTGAATCAGCAGTTTGCACAGGGCTCACTAGAAATTCATGGAAGCTCTTGTGAGTCTCACTTACCAGACTGGCAAAGACAAGAGGGTATGGCCACCCTTAACTCCATCCACTTAAGTGGAATCAGATTCTGTTTGCTGCAAATACTGTTAGTATAGCCTGCAGAAAAGGGCAGCCATGCATACAAAGTTGGGCCATTTAAATAAATATGGTATGAAATTGTATTTTTCCATTTTTCATTAGGCCAATTCAATCCAACAGCAAAAATGCATTTAAAAAGTACTGACAATAGTACATACTGAAAGTTTTCTGACCATTTCGAGATTTATACATATCAACAATTCACTTGATTCAATAGATTTTTTCCTCGTCAATCTACAAATAATACTCTACAATGACAAAGCAAAACCAAGACAGAACTGTATCAGGGCAGAGTTTTGGGGGAGGATCCAAGACGTTTTTTTGCAGCATTGAAAGTGCCCAAGAGCACAATAGCCTTCGATGTAAACAAAAGAAATGTATCGCAAAAGTTTTTTTTCTAGATTTTGCTGCCCACACAAACTGAGTAATCTGGGACAATAAGGCCTTGTTCAGACAGGAAACTATAACTGATCAACAGAGTTCCTTTGACGAGATGGGAAAAGCTTTCAGAAGGATGGTCATCAGAATAGCACTCCACCAATCATTCAGCTATGAATGTGCACTTGAAACAAAAAGCACTTGAAAGACTCATGTGCCATTAGAAACGAACTCCTCTGCACTATTTAGCCAAACGTGTGGAGCAACAAGGCACAGAGCATCACTGTCCCTCCAGTCAAACCAAGTGGTGGCAGCATCATTTGGAGACCAGTTAAGAAAGAGGGAGAATGGCGAGTGAAGAGGGAAAGACATGTTAGAAAAGTATAGAGCAATCCTGAGTGACTGACTTTTTTTTACTAGACTTCTGAATGAGGTGAAGATTTACATTTCAACAAGAAAAGAACCTAAAACACAAGAGTGGCTTCAAGGGAAATGTTATGAAAGTCCTGGAGTAGTCCAGCCTGAGTCTACACCTGCATAAAACAGAGCATCTCTGGAGAGACCTGCTGGAGAGAGGTGGTGAGCGAATGCACCTGGATGAACTTAAAATGATTCTGCCCAGAAGAAATGGAAGAACTTTCTAGCTTGCGGAATCATTTTCACGAAGACCTGAAGTTGTCATTGCTGCTAAAGACTATGAATGGTATGAATAGATTTTTTAAATGGGATAAAATAAAAAAAAAAACATCTTTCTTTTGCCCTTTTGGAGTACTTTGTGTGTAAACAGATCAGTAAACTGAACCCATTTTGAGATGAGAAATATAACATGTAACGCCATTTACATTTACGAGGATTACTGTGTGGAGCTCGATGAGAAAATGAACTGAATCCATTTTTTGTTCAAAATAAACAGTGCACATAAAAATGTTCAGACCCTTTTAACATTTTTAAGGCCCTACCAGGAAAGGGTGCTTTTGTAAATGACTTCCACTTGATGTTTGCCCTTAGAAATGGACACAAGAAGAGCAATACCAGGAAAATGTTACTTGGAAGCTTTCTTCCAGAGTGATGATTTGCTTATTGAACACTTTTCCATGAAGTATTCATGTGAGCCATTTGTCTGCTTTCAAAAGCCTTTCTTCATTTACTATCCTCATTACAACTGAACCGCTCTCTGCATGCCGTGTGTGGGAGACGTGTTCTTCTCTGATTTTAAATGTATCTGCCTATGGCTGGCAGTGCTGTAGGATTGTTACATTCTTGCTGATCATCTGAAATCCTCCAATAATATAATGAACCAAAATATTCAGTCTGGAAATTTGATATGAATGCTAGTTTTACATAAAGATGATGACGCTCGATTTTCAGCACAATCTCTAAACATGAACATATTTTTAAAAGGGTTTTCTTCCTAGTAATGAACATTTTTTGATTTAGTGGTAATGTATTAAGGAAGCTGAATTTGGACTGAATATATTATTTTTTTTAACTGAATCATGATTATATAAATAGTTCATTTATATAATTATAATTACTATTAAATGTAAATGTATCCGACCTTCAGTGAAACTTATTTCCTTGCCTCATAGCAGTAAACCTAAGGGCACATGTAGTTTATTTAGAATAGTATAACCAAAAGAAGTCATGCAGTACTATGGAGAAAATAAGAACCTTGCAATAGAAGACAAGTATGTATTGCTGGACAGGGTTGCCATGTTTGAGATGCTCACACCAGAAAAAGAAGTAGCATCTAAAAGGGTTCATATGAATGCCATCTTCAATATGATCAGTATTGCAAAGGCCTATATTGTGAAACTGGTTAACAGCTGATATCTTGCACAGTCCTAACACAAGCACATGCTGTAAACAAAGATAAATTTGAACTTACTTTCCTCTGAGCTGTCTACACTGCTCACACTGTCAGCAGGGGCCAGGCCATGTTTCTGAAGGTGCTTACGGATGCTGAAACGATTTTTCTTGTTCTTCCCACAGCCTTTCAGCTTGGGCTGCTCCACTAAGTCTGTGCACAAGCTTTTACCATTGCTTTGAGCTGGAGCAAGACTGTTTGAAGGAGCAGCCATGGTAGGAGCAGCCTCTCCAACATTCTGCAGTACAGAGAAGAGCAAGATTAGTTTGCAATACTCAGCATAGCAAAACATTGTAAGCAAATCTAAATGTAAATCACCTCTGCAGAAGTGTTTAGAGTTCTAGTCACACTCCCGACATCGGTCAGTCTGTGCTCTCCATCATCCCAGCGCCCGTACGCCAGGTCAATGCCTCCTACGAAGGCGATTGATTGATCAATAACCACAATCTTCTCATGGTGAGCCCACAGGTAGACAGAGGAGGACACATGGTCAGGATGTCTCATCACCTGCAGAAAATCAGAATATTCATCGCTTATAATTCTTTAATGTCAATTACTTGTCTTTTATTTTCTTGCCCTGTCTCTGACTCTTGCAACTTTAACTCCCAGATTTTACCTTGATGTTGGGGTGGAGCTGCAACAGTGTTCTTTTGCTGTATTCACTGTTGATTCCGAGAGCCAGTTCCACTTCTTTATACAGCATCACAAATATTCGCACTCCTTTTAGCTGCAAAAGCCACCAACATTAATACACTAGTAATACATATCCAAATCTTTCTCTTATTTAACAAAGTATTACATTATTTAAAAGCAGCTACTATTACTTAGAAAGAATAAAGTCCAATACAGTCGACCCTCGTTTATCGCGGTTAATCCATTCCAGACTCTACCGCGATAGGCGAATTTCCGCAAAGTGGGATTCTTTATTATAACTCAAATATTTTCGTATTTAGAGCATAGAAAACCTGTTCACGGCCTAAATATGCTTTTGATTAAACATTATTAGAGTTTATAGATATAACACCCTTTAGTCACCATTACACTCGTATTACCAAATATATATATATATATATATGACATATTATAGATGTATTATACATATTGTAGACATATTATACGTTACAAATATCCTATTATTGTATGTTTAATTACACATACGGTTCTTGACAAACCAATAAAAGAGCAAAAGATGCTTCCGATGTGTAGTGATGTAGAAGCGTGTATGGCAGAAATTAACTTGCGTGATGCTGGGCCTTTCAGTGGGCAGGACAGGATGGACAATCAGTAAACAGCATGCTCTGATTAGCTGGGTTTCACCACACCTGTTTTTTTGGAAAGAAGGTCTTGCCCACACACAAGGAGTGGTTGAGCAGCTGCTCCTGGCGTTGAAAGATTTGCGGGGGTGCTAGAACACGTAGGCCTACAGTCCATACGAGCAGTAATTTTTATTTTCATTGTAATACAGGGGTGTACAATTGACTCAACTCATTGATGCAACCGAGCGCGTCTGTATCATTTTCACCATATTGATCAACTTTTTAATGAATATATTTGAAAAACCCCGATAGAGCGAAGCCGCGAAAGTCGAAGCGCGAAGTGGCGAGGGACGACTGTAAATAATTCTTTGAGAAATGAGCAGGGATGTAAAAAGATACTGAAATCCCAACTGTGGTGAAATCATCCTGTTGGGTAATTATGAGCAACAATAGTGTCTTATGCATTCTAATAGACCAAAAATAATATTCAGTGCAAGCTGTTAACAGAAGTAGTTCATGATTGGTGACTGCAGAGATGGTAAGATGACTTCATTAAAATCATTGCTTAGTAAACTCACTGCTTTGCGTTTTAAAATACAGTCAAGACGCCAGCGGTTGCCTTCGACAACAGGCCTTTTAAGGAAGATTTCAGGGCTCAACCTGAAAAGCAAAAATCACAAGCAATGGCAAATGTTAGAGTCTTTGAATGTGTGTACCATGAAATCCATATTAGTTATACAGACCAACAGTGACAACGCTGCTATAAGAGAGCCTTACAAGTCTATCGGACCGATAGACCTGGTCCAAAACGGATTAAAATGTTACTCACTTGCAATAACGGATGTTAAAACAATGATGAGAACTAAGATTCTTGGTCATTATTGTTTGCTTCAAGCACCAAAAAATTAAGCAGACCTCAAGGTACAAACACAGAGGAGGATTCCTGACACACTGAATGACTTGTAACAGTGCACCTCCTGTTTGTCTGACAGAGGTAATAGATCACTCTGACCACAGTTCCCTCCTAGGGAATCTTGCATGCAGCTGCATTGAGTGGTTGATGGTTGATGGTCAGTCATGATAAACTTTGTTTTTTGTTTCTTGTTGGGCAACATCACACCTGTAAGCCTTTAACAACTGATACTGCAAACTTCTTTTTCAACCAGTTGTATGTTCTTTTCTGTCCTCTTTCTAGGACTACATCACATGCCTATAAAAATAAAATCAGTGCTCCTGAATGTACATTTAACAAAGCTTTGTCTCTCCTTGTCGGAATGGACATTTTTGGCCCGGACTCAAGCAGTTGACTTAAGAAGACCTTAGCTATAATATATGTCATCTGAACTTTCAAACAAAGTTTTGTGTCTCTTACATTAGAGAATGTAGAGAATACTTTCACTTACTGAGTCTCAGTAACCTAGAAAGAGCTATTTTTAAGATTTAAATAGTTTTTTGGAAACCTTTCTTCTCGAGTACTTCTCCTTTTCTTGGCACAAGCTTCACTTTTAGTCTTAATTGCTCTGAAAAATCTCAGATAAAAGCCTAAAAGAGATTTATTCACACATACCACCAATCAGTGATGAAGATTTCCTCCTCGGCTTGCTCCAGGGCATTAGCCACATCTTCCATATACGTTTTACCATTCACATACCTAAACACACAATACCAACCAGTGGAATCAATCATCATCATTTGTGAACGAAGATAAAGTATTCCTAAAACCAGCATCTCCATTAGCTTCACGTCAGGGAGATGCATTAAACCTAAATTTACAGAACAACCAAAGGCTCAAAGGACACCAAATATTTGTTCAATGAGCCAACAAATAAAAAAAAGAATTCAAGCAGAGATTAAGATGCGATTTGAAAATATCTTTCTGATGCATGACTACCTGTTCAGTCACAGAATGGGGCAAGATTGACAGACCAAGGTTTTAAGTTGGTAAACTTATGCCATAAAATCTGCAGAGATACTGCGACAACATCGGTAGGTGTTAAGTAGAATTTTCTGCTGACACAAAAGCAATAAAGGGGCTATCAAAAGCAACCAGATTTATATATTACTTATATTGTGGGGAGCAATAAGAGATCTTTGTGAGATTCTAGGCATCTGACACATGTTTACCAGCTATGAACTTAATGGAATCCCATTAAACATTTGAATTATTCAGGTAACAAGAAGGCTAATGGGGCTCAATGTTCTAATACTAAAGCTCAAAATCATTCTGCTCAGCCAAGATCAACAGCTCTGCTGGCCGGGACTAGGCTGTCGTTTCATTGTTGGAGCATTAGCTGCAGTCTCTCACATAGGCACTATCACATTCCTGTAAAGGGTCAGCAAAGGATCGCAGCTGCCATATAACTTTCACTCCTATTCTCTCAGGTTACTCCAGTGTAACCGATGTCACCTAGACATTCAAGAAGTCCAAGGACTTTGGACTAAGCACTGTCTAGCTAGAATGTCAAGTCTGTTTCTAATGACAATAAAACAGCCCCATGCTCCTAAGCAAAGATGGGTCATTTCAGACTCATATTCAAGTAAAAGTGTAGTATTACAATTAAATTCATCATCATCATCAAAAAAAATACTTTCTTTCAAAAAACTAACTTGAATAGGACTAAGGCTCTAGGTCTTGGGTTTAATTTATGCCTTGCCTGTGCAGTGGATGAAACTCTATTGTTATTATATTGTTATATGCAGAGAGGGAAGCGGTATTAAAGTGAAAGTAAAAGTGAAGGTAAAAATGCATTTTACCCATACACATGTGCAGCAGGGGACAGCTATTGAAAATCGCTGGGAAGCAGTGATGGGGACGGTATCTTGATCAAGGGTACCTCAGGGCAACCTACTGGTCTGGGATTCGAACCCATGACCTTCTGATCCTGGGGCCAACTCCCTAACCACTAGGCCACCGCTGCTCTAAATCCACTACACTAAATTGAAGGTGGAAAAAAAAATGTCTTAATTTCAAATATATCTGCCCTAGGTGGAAATTCTTAATGCATTCAATTTTTTTTTTATCCACACAGCTTTTTTTCTTGTTTGTTTAAAAATAAACAGATTCGCAAATTATTCGAACTGTAAAATCAGTGAGCAACAGAAGAGAGGTTGAAAACTAAAAGAAATGGTCACCATTTGGCTGGGATGTTTTCTGCTTCTTTGGCAAAGGAGCCAAAACGATGGTCCTGGAGGAACGTGCTGCCGTGTTTGCGTATAAAGTCGTCAATTGCCTGGCCCCACCAGCGGGCATGGCGATAACTGGTGAACTTTAGAACCAGGTTCCTGCAGAAAGTCATTTAGAGCTCATGCACTTTCATGAACCATTATTAAAAACTGTAGCAGAATACATGGGCCCATTTGATTCCAGACCACATACCTGCACAAGCTGTCAACACGAATGCCATGCTTGGTCTCAGTGTCTTTGGAGTCCATTTTGATTGAGAATTCTTTGTCCACCAAAAGGACAAATGATATGGCCCCTGAATCAGGCTTCATATAGAGGAGGAAGGAGTCCTTTACCACCAGCCACCTTCAGAGGGCCCCATGCAAAAAAATGGCACAAATTTATTACTTTTATCGACCAACGTTATCAGTAACAATGCTATAAAAACCATTTGTTAAAATTGCACAAGGACTGGGTGTGATCAAGGTGTTTAAGGGACATATAGGTTTAGCCTTCACGTTTCTCATAGTCCGCAGTGTTTTTCATCTTGCAGTTCTCTCAGGGATACCATTTTGCTCACTCTCTCTCTCTCTGATGGTGGTGCCATGAACCCTGACCTTGAGGCAACAGTGGCCTGCACTTCCTTAGATATTTGTCTGTGTTTTTTGTGACTTCCCAGATGAGTTGGAGGAATTCTGTTAGGACAGACGGTTCTGGGAAGATTTGCTGGACGAACTTTTCCCCAATCGGAGATCGTCATTTGGCTAAATTAGCTGAGCAATTAATAAATTCTAATAAATAAAAAAAAAATATTCTACAACCTCAACACTAACTTTAAGTTCACCATTCAAAAGACATGCAGAGAAGGTATACAATGAAGTCTGTAGACTGACCGTTTTGACCAATGGTAGCACATTTTGCTGTGGCCACAGCAGTTGAGTCCAGGAATACGATGACCCCCTGACCTTTTGTAAACCATGCCCTCCCTATACAAAAAAAAAAATTACAACAAAAACTGTAATCAGATCAAAACACTGGGATATATCCAGCAATAATATTGTATTACTTAGTAGTTGTCTCAATAGAAAGAAAAAGTCCTTACAAGCCTTTAGGTCCCAAATCATGAATGAAGGACAACTGACTCACATCGATGAACTCCATCTAAGACAAAGAGATGGGCACCAAAATGAAACATTTCTTACACAGGTTGCACAGTGTATTGTTTTCCTTACTGACCCAAATATCACTCATCAGAAAACACTGAATTTCCGTCTGAACTCACTGTGGCATGGTAGTTTCTGTACATTGGCATTTTTAGCAGCTTATTCAAGTAATCTTCCAGCTGTTTCTGTTAAGGGAATCAAATATATAACATTTTTGCCGCAATAAGACAACGAGTACTAAAAACCTTTATCACTATTTGGTTATAACATTTATAGAATATCTAGTGAAAAGATGCAGGAACGTTTCAGCACGTTTTTTAAACAGTTAGGCTAAACAGTACATCACTTTGATGAATCATGGTTTTCATGTCATCTAAGGTAAATTGTTAAACCTACCATACTGACATGTTGCAATTACAAAGGGCAGAAATATAAATACAGAACTGTATTATTCCAAATTGTGCAAACCTGTGATATGTTTGTCTTCATGCGTCACATTAATGAGAAAGCTTACCCTTCTGCTGGACACCTGTTCCTCCCTGACCAGGTCATCCCCTCCTCCTCGTGGTAAAGTGGGCATCTGACGTGTGCGTCTGACCGTCTGCCTCCGCTCTGTATGGCTACATGTACAATGTATGGTAGTAAAGTAGAAAACCAGACAGTAAAAAAGGACGTGGCTAGAGGAAAGAGTGAAAAAAGAGAGTTTTACTCACGTCCTGGAGGGCAGAGGGATCCTCAATAAGGCCTTATACGTCCGCAATTCTCTGTGCAACTCCATGAAGTGCTTTTCCTTTCTTTTCACCATCCAGGTGAAGTTCCCATGTCTCAGCTCAATTCTGAAGACTGCAGGGAGCATCTGAAGAATAGATAATGCCAGTCATTGCTAATGTCTGATAGAGAATTAATACAGTGTAAAAAAAAATATATATACACACTTCTTGAATATTGAAGAACATTGATTTTCACTCTACTACACACAAGCACTCTTGGTAAACCTGCAAAAAAAAAAAAAAACTAAACAAATTCTGTTGATTACAGTAAGAAACAATTCTGATACTTCCCATTTTATCGTTTCCCAATAAAATATTCTGGAATGTTTACATTTTTTTTTCATAGTTTGATACTGTTTAGTTTAGTCCGCTTGGCAGGCCTATTTTTAAAAACTGAATATATGGGTCACTGCAACCGACGGTTCTAGATGACCGCATATCTTATCAGCTCTTTCACAAAGTATCCGTTTTTAAAATGTTCAGTATTTCATGGCTTGTCTAACACAATGCTTTACTGAGATTTGAGCTTTACTTCAAGCTTCTTACAGTGGAACCAACAAATGTATCAGTTAGCTCTCGGAGATTGTGCGTTTTCAGTAAATTCTCACTGGGACTTTAGGACACTCTTTGCATGTCTCATTAACATCCATTTACTCTCATGGGAAGGAACACTAACTTGCTCAATACAGCCATTATTCTCACGGTTTACATTACTCTGCCCCGACTGGGCACACGTGGCACTTTGTGGTGAACCTTGTTAGACTCTAGGTTTATATCCCTCTGTGAATCAGGGCAGAGCGGTCGGTCATTGTTTGTCTTGACTGACGTTGTGGCGTCTTTGCAAGTACTGGTTGTGTGTTTGGTTGAGGCTTGTGCAATGTGCTGCTGTATTGTGTTTGTCATTAACTTATGTCCTGCCTCATCTAGACGCAATTATGTCTCCCTTACAGAACACAACAATGCAAGTCATAGGAATAAATACATTTTTCCTTAAAGTGAGAGATGAAAAATCTCCTTTTTAAAAACAGAATTAGCTCGTATGATATAAAGCCGGTGTTTGTGGGTCTTAAAAAAAAAATAATAAAAAATACAGGTCATTCTCTTCTTGAAAGTTACATAACTGAGCATTTAAACAAATTTCACCTCAAAACCAATACTGAGACGCAGATGTTTAAGCAAGTTAAATGTTAGAGTCTATATAAATGTATATAGATTTGATCTATATTGTAAACATAAAAGAGCTGCAAAACACCATGTTATATAGTGTTGTAAGGAATGGCTCACACTTCAAAAATATCTTTACTCAATTTTGTTTTAGAGCAAAATGTTTGTTTTGCTTTTCCTACTACCAAGCTGACCTGTTTCTTGCATCGCCATTAATTATTATTTCTAGTTTAAAACTAATGAACCTCCGGATAACTTCAAAGTTTGAGGTGAGTAGCTCACTGAGAGAGTTGAGCATTTGCTTTTAGATTCCTCCCCATTTGTTACAGACATCGGCAAAATGTACAGTGACCAAGGAAGACATACAAGAATTTTGATAACCTTGGTTTCTCAAAAAAAATGATAACAACAATCATAATAACCAACAACAAAAAAATAAGCCTCAGGTGACAAAATGAAGAATTCCTGGAGATTTTAAAGAACAAAATCTGCCGATATTAGCATTTAAATCTTTCCTAGCTCCTTCCAATGACACTCTTGATTTTAAAAATAACACAGATAATACATTTTATTTTCACATATTTGCTACATTTTAGCCATAATATATGAAAATCCCTTGGTTTTACTTCAATTTTCAATAACATCTTAAACAAAAGATCAAAAATTCAATAAGTACCTACCAGATTTATCAACCCTAGTCTTGACTTCTAGATCTGAGTGTTCGCTCTAGATCTGGTCCAACAGAATTGGAAAGCCTCCTCACTGCTTAAGGAACACGTTTCATTAAGCATAAGATAATGTGGCACCTTTAAGATATAGATGAACTGGACAAGAAAAACTTGCTCTGTGATATAATGATCCAACATAGCTGACCAAACTGGAATCAATCCATGCAGCTTAAAAGAATAGCCTTAGAAACTACAGATGGACACTTACTGACTTGATCAGTCCTGCCAAAGCAGTTTCTAAAGCAGTTTGAGGGTGTGAAAATATGAGCAAAGACTCTTGTGATGCTAGGTGAGACAATTATGTCAATACTGTAACAGGCCTGCAGATAAATATGGAAACAGTGTTGTGCTTAAGTAACTGCACATTATTTTATGCAATACAACTGGACACAACAGTTCACTGGCACAGATGTCCTTTGATTTCTGTTTCATGTATAGCGAAAATCCCTTTACTTTTACTCTTTTGTCGTTCAATGTCTCACACTGTTGAGTTCACAGAAATGATTTACCTAAAGTTGACCCCCTGAAAATGGCAAATAGTACCTGCAAACAATCACCTTCCTAAACAAAAAGTCAAGAGTGACAGCTTTGCGACTTGGAAATGGCAAAGGAACGATAAAAACAGTATTTATGATGCTGAAATGGGAAAGGAGGGGAAACAGAAGTGCTAATCATGATGGCAGCTAAGCAAAAGGGATTAAACATGATGCCTTGGGAACTATTGGTGGAAAAGCATAAATGGGATGGATTTATGTAAATTCCAAAGGAGGAACAAGACGTTTGATGTGCGTTTAAAGTCCAAGATACGGATGAGCATTAGGAGCTGCTCCCACTGGACCACCATTGTTGAAACCAGCCATTAAAGTGGTTTTGTTGCATTTCTTTGACATTTTTTGATTTTCTAGGAAAATGTTTCAGACTTAGACTCACACTTCAATTCTCCACGACACATGTTCTCACAACCATGTTTCACTTGCAAATTCGAGCACACTGTCCATTCTGTTGAGCCTTTGTATTCCCAGGAGAGCTGGATTACCAGGGAGTTGGCAAAACATCTGACCGAAATCCTCTAAATACTGCTTATGGACTGCAACTAGAAAAATGGTTCCCGTTTTAGAGGTAATAATTTACTGCTGAGGAAAGGCATCCCGAACATCATACTGCAGTAAAAGGATGATCAAGCATCACTTGGGAATTCTGTTAAAAAAAGAACCCCCTACTGCTGCCTAATCTAATCAAAAAAACCTGCAATAATTATTTATATAGCTGCGAACTGGGCAACAGCTCACACTTTGGACATCCAGACGCCTTCTCTTGCATAATGCAATCTGCGGGCGGGGGATGGTGTGGCAGCAGCATCAAGCCCAGAACCTCCAGCTTCACGTTTACAGCTCCTGCATTCTGAAGTCTACTGTAGAGCTGTATAAGCAGCCTATGATTAACACAATGACTGAAATGAGAATAACTGGTTCTACAGGGGTATGTTAGGTGGATTTATATTAATATATACACATATAGTCCCCTCAAAAGCACTAAAACAGAAAATGGGAGAACTCGTAGAAACATGGAAGAAAGTGAAACAGTGAAAGATGTGCTTGTTTTTGTTGTCGCTAGTTAAAATGGTTTGATAGTCTTTAAATGACCTTGAGGATACGTTTGCACACATTCGATATAAATCTCCTTAAATGGTAACTTTTTACTTTTATATTAAGTGTTAACTCTACACTTTGTTTCACGGAATAAAGAAGCTGAATCAGTATGTCTGCTTTTACCAGAGTCATTTTTAACACAAATATCTGTACTCGTATCTAAGCAAAGAATGTGTGTGCTACGCCAGCTCTGCATCGAGTGAATTAAGCAGAATTGTTGCTTAGTGACTTTGGTTTCCATGGCTACTCTATTAGGGCAGCTCTGTTTCCGGCTGCTGTAACCTTATCTATAGCGGCAAATGTTTAGAATATACATTACAGCTTTTTCCTTCTTATATAGTTCCATAGTTCTAGTTATACAGGAAAAGAGGGTCGGTTCTGATAACAACAAATTACCCTGCAAATACTTAGAATGAACTATTTTTTGTTGTTATGCATGTGAAATCCTAGTTTTGCTAGGATATGTTCGATATGTTCTTTGCAGCTCATTAAACCTTTCTTTGCTGCCACCTGATCAAATGGACAAGCTCATGCCAAACATGTGAACTATGTGTCAATTTGAATCATACATGATGGCGGAGTGCATACTTCACTAGACGTTATAGATCTTAAACATGTGATGCACATGGCCGCTTACCTTAGAGACACTCCTCTGATTAGTGATGTTGAAGCGGTCCTGTGCGGATGCGAAACGCTCCACCTCCAGAATTTTGGCAGTAATTGGAAGAGATGTGAGGAAGACTCTGGCCCCGGGCTCTTTGAAGCCTGTCGTCTTATACACAGCAGAGAAGGCAATCCCAGAGTCTGCAACAAAACATGTAATAACTAAAGAAGAAGTGTACAGATGAAAGTGTTTCAACTCAACGGTGAAGAACAGAAATGATCATTGTCTTTTATAAAAAGGTTCAGCTGTTAACATAGTACTCAAACTAAGTTTAGAATGAAGTCACAGCACAATACTTGTACCAGTGATTTAGTGACATTGTTTCAGATTGTATCAGCAGCCGTGAGAGGGAGACTTTATAAATAAGATTTTATAAATAAAATATAAAAATTGAACTAGGACTGGAACCAGTCTTAAACTACAGAAAAATTACAAGCATTTGCTAAAATCTGATTTTTTTACATTTATTTTTTTACATTTTTGATTCATTCATTCTGATGTTTATTATTACTTTTTTCAGTTTTTTCATATAAAACATAACCTAAGCATAATGAAGGTTCATTGTGTTTCTTTCAATATTTTATACTCTGCAGGCAAATATAAAGTAATGTATTTAAAATACAAAAATAAAATATTTTAATATAAACTTCTGTATACAGCTGCATAAACACAGCACAAGACCAAGTCTTAAACCATCTGGGAAAACTTTCATCTATTGGTCAGTAAGCATTTAAAATGAATAAAAATAAAAACACATGTAATTGTACGATTTCCAAGGTTTTCCTGAAGGAAGTCACGTATTTAAAAAGATCACCTAATGCTTACTTAATTTATTGATCCTTCATTAAATCAGGCACTGCTGATGGCCATGAAGAAATACATGTGTTGGCTGGAGTGCACAGAGAATTCAAGAGCTAGACTGTCCAAAAAAAAAAAAAAAAAACCAACTCCTTACTCAAATGTAATTACAACCTGTAAGCCCTCAGAGCGATCAGCTTTTCACACTTCTATTTGACATAGGGCAACATACAAAAAGTCTGACCATATGATTTCAAAATAAATCTAAAACATGATTAGAAAAAAGAAAAAAAACAAAACAAACACATATAGGCATCACTTGATGGGGGAAAATGACCTAGCCAATTTAGCTTGTTCATCCCCTTCAAGTAATTAGACCCTTTACTCTCTCACCAGAGTTGTTAACATCCTGGCCATCAAACACCTCTTCTCCATCTCCAATGTCCAGCTCACGAGTGTCTAGGTTCTCCATGATCTCCGTCATGTCTGCTGCCACCAAATGCAGGGTACTGGCTGTGGGGTCCTGCTGCTGCAGCATGGCTAACACTCAGCCTTCCGGCCAGGGCTGACCTGTGGCACAGACAGCATGTAGAGCTTCAGAAAGTCCGTCCAATAAAGCGCTCGATGAAGTTATTATTTAAAGCAATAATTTGGCTTAAACACAAATGTACGCAGTTCTCTCCAAATACAAAAAGTGTGAAATAATGTAGGACATCATTTAATCAATTAAAAAAGAAACATAAGCCTGCTAGACTCCCACCCAACCATGTTTTTGTCCCTTTCTTAGATATCAATATGACATATAGTGTCAAATTTTGAGTCCAATCAGTGTTCTAGTGCATTAGTTGTAAGCCTTTAACCTGAAATTTTCATTGCAAAACTAAGAAACACTTACAGCCACCGAAGGTGTCTTGGCTGACCAAATGCATGCCATGGGTAAAATTTGTGAAAATTTAAACACTTGTATTTTGAATAAATATTGCTTTAAAATGCAGTTAACAGTGCTGCTGTGTCTTTTTCTGCAATTAGTTTAATATTGAGTCTTATTTATTTATCCATACAGAACTGAAATCTATGACAAAGGAATCCAGCCCAACATATATGAATGACTGTTTGGGAATCTCATTCAGTGCTAAAATAGGTATTTTGCAACTCTTTTTTCTTCATTTAAAACCAAAAGTAGTTTCTTCTGTGGAAGACAGCAGTCTCACACGATACCTCTAATTCTCCTTTTATCCGCTTTGGCTTCATTAGTACAAGCAACTGACATTTGTTTCATTCTAATTGTGTTTCCACATGAGAAAAGTTGAATGATAAGAAAACACAAAAAGGCCTTAAAAACACGAGAGAGAACTGGCTGTGACAAGCTAACAGGACGAGATTTTTATAATCATAAATGCATTTCAGAACCGCCCAGCGCTTTGAGCACAGTGCATCTGAACACATCCCTCGGCAAAAAGATTTGGTCACGCTTGAAAAACAGTATACTTGTAAAATGGCAAACATTTTCATCTGAATGTGATAATCATTGTCAAAACAACGATTACACCCCTTTTCAGTTCATTCAAGACTTTGAACACTCCTGATTTTGAACACGTGATGCAGTTGAACACTTTCCTTTAATTACTGCAACATGTGGAAATTTACAGCGGTCCTGCAGCTTCTGGCTAACATTTTAAAAAGTTTGAACACCATATATATTTTTTTGGGGGGGGATTTTCCAAGCCAAAATAAGCACCTTTTTTGTACCGGAAACCAACCTAAATATTGTATTTTCTTCAAATAATCATATAACTTACATTTCTATGTTGAAATTGACATTAATATATGCATAGATTATATTTTAAATAAAAAAAAAAAATGTATCAGCCTTTATGTTTTATTTTCCCCAATAATTCTTCACTAAATTGTGTGTAAGTGTGTTCTCTGTTAAAGGACGGTACTCATTAACACATTAAAATAATTCAGAAAAACAGCAGTGCTAAAGCTTTTGCAGGATGACAGTAATCTGCTCGGTGTAATTGCCCCTGACCAATGCCCTAAGGCGAACCTTCTGAGGGTCGTGATCCAGCAGTGGGGATATAGCATACACTGAATGGGATCGAGAAGCTTAAAAATGAATAGCAACCAGACAGTCCCTCTGGCTAGTTTGAGTCAATTCAAAACAGCAAAGTGAGCCCTTATTAAGCCTAGGCCACAACTCTGCAGTTTTCAGTGAGACAAAAACCATCCAAAAAGCAGATGAATTTTTCTCAAAAAAAATTGCTTGCTCTTTGTTTTTCTTGCCCTGTGTGGCTAAAGTGAGCTGCAAAAGTGTTAAAACAACTTCCCATATTCTTTTTCCACAAGCAGCTTTTTCTACCACCACTGCACTTTAATTTTCTGCAGCTTCTGTTAGCATAACATTCACTGTGTTTCAAGTGCGTGACCAATAACTCAGACACTCTGAATGTTATCGCAGCCTTCAGAAAAAAACTGTGACAGATCTTCCTGTAGTGCTTTCTTCACGTCAAGCCCTCACGACATTATTATATTTTGATGAAATCATGCAAGTGCTTTCACAATTATTGTTAGCAACGTTTGTGCAACATGCTTTAAAAGCATGTAAAATGCATGAGAATAAACAACAAAAAAAAATCAGTACTGGGTCATTTAGTCATTTTTACTGGTTTGTAGTCTGTTTGCAAAATATGACACTTCTATGGAGCTTAACAACTTACAACCTGTTACAACTTTCAGCCTAAATAGTGCAGTTCTTACCCGTGTTTGCATGCTGCCAACCCTTGCTTTAATGAAGAACTACTTTGGTTAACCTTCATTCACAGTCTAGATTCAAATAAGATCTGTTTCTTAGATCTGATTTATAGACTAGACGTCCAGATTTCCAGTTATAAGTGAAAAAATTCATTTGACCATTTTTATGGTCAGACTGTAGCCACGTCTGCATGCAAATCTATACTGGTTGCCATAGAAATGATGCCCACATAAGTATGCTGGCCGCAGAAGGGCATGCAGAACTTGACAAGAAAATTCCAAATGTGAATCAGATGTAAATGGCATTAATTAATTAAGAAATATAATATTATAAATTACATTATTAGGTTCGACTAGTATAGCAAAATTAAATCTACGACTCTTGAAATCTATCAGTACATCACATCAACCAAAATATCTGAAACAAACAACATCCAAAGTGTGCAGAAAACAAACAAAGACGGGTCAAAGAAGAAAGAGAGAACAGAAAACATTCTGTAGTTTCTTAATAAAAAAGGCGACAATAGTATGCACATTATATGATTTATAATATATATACATACAAATACATATGCATACTATTGTTGCTTTTTAATCAGCACGTTGCAGTTTCATTAGACATTTTCCTGCTTCACAAGCTCACAATACACAGTCACACTGACTGGTCACATTCCTGCTTTATTTGATGTTTGCACAGATGTTTAAGTTTGTTTAAGCCTTACAGTAAAGGTTGCTGTGTTACCCTTTTTAGTTAAAGCATCAAGAGGCAAATCCCTACCCTAAAGGGAAACCGCACATAGGAAACTTCATAAGACTCTCAAATCTGCAACTAAACACAAACAAATAACATCCAGAAGATTTTCTGGATGTGTAAATATATTATTCACATTTTTTTTCTAACCCAACTGAATTCCTACATCTAATGAAGCTTTGAGTATGAAGAGAACCAAGAGTAGACATTATCAGATGGATGCCATTACACAACCACACATTTACAACATTAATTTAATTCCGTTTTTAAACCGTTATGATGGTGGTCATTTCTGCACTTCTGGGGAAGCTCTGAGCTCAGAACGCTGTTCACCTCTGACACCTTTATAAATCAAAAAATAAATAAATACTGATAAAAATAATAATATTATTTAAAATAAATAAAGGAACACATCAGAACACAAAACATCAGATCTCAATTGGCAAAAAAAATCATGCTGGATATCCATACTGATATGGAATGGGTGATGTGTTAGGAACAAAAGGCCACATCATTTGATGAAAATGAAAATGAAAATGATCAACCTACAGAGGGCTTAATTCGAAGTCACCAAAAAACTGAAACTGAAAAACTGATGCGGCAGGCTGGTCCAATTTGCTCAAATGTCAGTGCAGCAACTCAAAATGGTACTCGGTAGTTTGTTTGGCCCACACGTGCTCTTATGCATGCCTGACAACGTCGGGGCTCCTTATGAAATGACGGATGGTGTCCTGGAGTATCTCCTCCCAGATCCTGACCAGGGCATCACTGAGCTCCTGGACAGTCTGAGGTACAACCTGGCGGCGTTGGATGGACCGAAACAAGATGTCCCAGGGGTGTTCTATTGGATTTAGGTCAGGTGAGCATGAAGGCCAGTCAATGGTATCAATTCCTTCATCCTCCAGGAACTGCCTACATACTCTTGCCACAGGAGGGGGGACATTATCATACACCAGGAGGAACCCAGGACCCACTGCACCAGTGAAGGGTCTAACAATGGATCTAAGGATTTCATCCAGGTACCTAATGGCAGTCAGGGTGCCATCGTTTATCCTGTACAGATCTGTGCATTCCTCCATGGATATGCCTCCCCAGACCAACACTGACCCACCACCAAACCGATCATGCTGAACAACGTTGCAGGCAGCATAACATTCACAGACAGACAGACAGACAGACAGACAGACAGACAGACAGACAGACAGACAGACAGACCTTAACCAGACGTTATAACTAGAAATTTTCCAAGCTGTGCTTATGAGACATCAATTATTGGTCCTGTGAAGCTATGCTTTCTTCAGAGGGTTACACTTTTAACATTCCTGTTCTTATTTTAATACAGCTGGAATTGACCACTGCAAATAGATAATTATATCCTACACAGTAAGCACAATATCTTTAATTCTACTCTAAACCAGATGTACAGCATTCCCTTCCCAATCAGCTGCTTCAGCCATAATCTTAAAAAACAGCCGATTGGTCAAAAATAACCTTCATGAAGCTAGATGCTGTCACATGCCTAGACAACGATATTGTAGAAGGTTCCAGTATATGTTCTTCTGGCCTTAAAGACTATTAGAGTCCCTTTTAAGTAAGGATGTACACTACAAATGTTCAGAAATTCAAAATGTGATTAAATTACAGTGGTGGGTCTATTTTACACATTTTCACAATCAGTACAGCAGACCAGAGGGGTCCTGCACTTACAATATTTAATCATTGGCAGCAAATGAAACACAGGCTAAGCTAAAAGTCGTATCCACATGTTGTAAAAGGAACACAACTGTATACCTTACGCATAGGAACTAGATTAAATGCCATTGCTTCGCTTTGCCTCTGATGTAGTGAACAGCAGACAGGCAGAATGTTACGCCTTAATCCAAACCTGACCCTGAGCTTGTTTTCACGGTAATGTCCCCAGCGATCGAGACATAAGAGATTATAACATTGGAATTAGGTCATGTTTGATTTTAGAGCGCAGCGCTGAGGGCTCTTCAGGTGAGTCTACAGCTCCAAAGCAGTGACTAAATTACAATCTGAAACACAGAGGGCTTGGTGTGGGGCTGGACTGAGCCAGAGGTGCGGTCTCCATGGAGACAACAAGGGCAGGGGGTCTTGGAGTCATATTCGATCGCAATCATCCATGCTTCAAAGTGAATCAGACTGTGTACAGCCACAGTGCTGGTTCATTAATCCACAGCTGAGATTCAGGCAACACTAAACTATAATGCAAACAACACTGCCCGGGGTAATAAATAAAGAAAAAAAAAAAAGCTTGACTTGCTTCTCCAGTGTTGCTGATAAATGCTGCACAACCTACACTGTAATACAAAAAGTTCAAGACAAGAATAAATGCGTATACAGCAGATAAGGAAGCTTAAGAAAATATGCAGCAAAATATACAAATTTGTTAGTCAGTTTAGTTATTAAGTGTTAAAGAGTACAAACATTTAACAGTTTTTTTTTTTCCAAGCTTATCTCTATTCGCACCATGTGTAGCACATTTATGAGTACTAGCATCAGCTTTCTACTACAAACCACTAACTCAAAATAAATTAATGATTGGTTAAACAATGATCATGCAAGTAAGATTACCATTTTTCCCCCAACAACAGTTTGGAAAAATATAAACATTTGTATGATATAAAAAGTCTTAACTTTGTTGCAAAATAATTTCGAAACTTAGACCAGTAGGTTGCCCTGAGATACCCTTGAGCAAGGTACCGCCCCTGTCACTGCTCCCCTGCTGCACGTGTATATGGGTTAAATGCACAGGTTGCGGTTGACTCTGTGCTGTGCTCACTTTCACTTGTGTAGTATTAGTATAGATCTAGCAGATCTAGCAAAATATTGATAAAAATACATTTCATTCAAGTAGTTTGAGGTGAAAATGAGATCATCCCCAAGGATCACGTGAGTCGTCCGCGGACCTGTTCTAAAAGTAGCACAACTCAACAGAGAGCAGCGTCTAAAATTAAATTTTATCCTGTTGCTATTCTCCTTTAATCACGTTTGCATTTATATAGATTTGAAAATGACAAACGTTTATTATACATGAAGTTTAGATAGGTTTATGTAACTGGTAGCCCTTCGTATGGCTCAGTACCCGTGAAGTAGCTCACAGTTTCAAAAAGGTTGGTGACTCCTGCTCTAGAACATATCTCCACCTCAAGCTGTTCCCTACTCTTACTACAGATCACGGTCATCTGCAAATGTTATAGTCCAGGGGACTCCTGTATAATCTCATCTGTCAACCTGTTCATCACCACTGCAAACAAAAAAGGACTCAGTACTGATCCATGATCTAATCCAACCTCTACTTTAAATGAAGACCATACTGCAGACCTCACCACTGTCACACTGCTCTCATAATTATTCTGTTCTACTCTGACATACAGTACTGTGCAAAAGTTTTAGGCAGGTGTGTAAAAATGCTGTAAACAAAGAATGCTTTCAGAAATATAAATAGTGATTGTTTATTTTGATCAATTTACAAAATGCAACGTGAGCGAACAAAAGAAAAATCTAAATCAAATCAATATCTGGTGTTACTACCTTTTGCCTTCAAACCAGCATCAGTTCTTCTGGCCCCACAGAGCCCTGATCTCAACATCATCCAGTGTGTCTGGATCACATGAAGAGACAGAAGGATGTGAGGAAGCTACATCCACAGAAGATCTGTGGTTAGTTCTCCAGGATGTTTGAAACAACCTACCAGCCGAGTTCCTTTGAAAACTGTGTGCAAGCGTACCTAGAAGAACTGATGCTGTTTTGAAGGCAAATGGTGGTCACACCAAATATTGATTTGATTTAGATTTCTCTTTTGTTCATTCACTGCATTTTGTTGATTGATGAAAATAAATGATTAACACTTCCATTTTTGAAAGCATTCTTTGTTTACAGCATTTTTTCCACACCGGCCTAAAACCTTTGCACAGTACTGTACTTCTCTGACACACTTAATACAATACCAGAACTCCTAAACCTACAAAGGCACAATCACAGTTAAAGTTCATCTGATAATACTGGACATAATATGTATATTTTAACTATAAGGCGAAACTGTAAAAAAGGGGAACTGCTATGCTGTAGAATGTATAGACTCTTTAACGGTACTTGGGCAGGAGAGGCTGTTCGCAATTGTCCACCATTCCTGAAAGTGAATAAATCCAGCCTAATTTAGCTAGCAACGTGCCATATGGTTTTGCAGTATGGCATGATGACATGATTTGTGTGAAATTCACAGCTGTAAGCGCCGCAAAAACTCACTACAACCCACTGCATACTGTCTTTCAGAAGGCCCTGACAGACATCACAATGTGCCTCTCAAACAAACTACTATTTTGAGCTTCATCCCTTGGAAGACTCTTCTTACGAACACTACATCATAATCTTTTCTGTTTGCAAACCACACAGTTAAAATTTCCATGGTAACACAACACACAAAACAAGGATTTAAGGATTTACCTTAAAACTCCTTCCCAGTAGGTTGCCCTGAGGTACCCTTGAGCAAGGTGCCGTCCCCATCACTGCTCCCCGGGCGCTTTCAATAGCAGCCCACTGCTGCACATGTGTGTATGGGTGAAATGCAGAGAACGAATTTCCCATTCGTGGGATTATAAATAAAGGATTATTATGATTATTATTATTGTATTCAAAAAATGTTATATCCTGAGCATCTTCCCATGATCTTTCAAATGCTGAAATAATGACTCATCGCTGGGTCTTTCAGCCAGTACTTAAATGGAATGCTTCTGCTTAACTAGAAGATGCCTGGCCTGAGTTTAAGAGCTGTGTGGGTGTTGGTTTCAACTACTGGTGGGGCTCTGCAATGGAACAGACGCACAAAAGAGCTTGCAGGAATACAGAAGATTCCAGCAACCATCTTGACATAACAGCGAAGAAACATCAATATGAATGTGTTAAGTACATCTTGATAGGCCTTTAGTAAGCCTCAAAGATGACCCATTACAGCTGGTGCAAAACAGCCAGTGTATTGTAACTGAACATAAAAAACAAAGGCAATGACAGAATTTATTATTATTGTAATAAATGAAATCAGATTTCTTCCCATTATGATTTTCTTAGTGTATTGTGGATATAATCAGTACTATTTTTTTTTTAACATGATATAATTATAACACTTATATTGTATCAGGAAATGATGCTGATGTATCATGGTATTTTTGATGTATTGTCCACCCTTATGAGACTGGATATCAGTTCATGATATGTATTAGTAGACCTTAATTAGCTAATTAAGCAAACAGAGAGAAAACATTTTTGTTACTATTTTTTACATTATTATTTGTTTATTATTAATTAAGGGTTGCAGTAATGGTGAGAGTTTAATAAAACGATGGTAGTTGGGTTGGGGAAAAGAGGAGTGCTAAGTATCCCAGTACAGTCCTGACAGTCCTGCTTGTATCCCAGGGTAGTAAATATTCTTTCAAGGTTACTAAGGCTGTTTTTGGACTACTGATGTATTCCAGGGGCAGGTTTTTAGAACATGTGCTGTACTAGGGAACAGTTTTTGTGCCTTGGACACCGCATCTTCATCTTTAGATCAACCACTACCGACACTACCTCTTTAATGGCTTTATTAGGATGGGTTGGGATACATTTTTCCATCTGGTCCATTATTGCACCCTTTTGAAATGGAGATCTTGTAGATAGCCTGCTCTATAGCCCAGCGTATGTGGACACCTTTTATAACAGCTGAGTTCAGATGTTTCATGCCCATACCCAAGCACAAAGCCATGAAAGCTCCTTAGACCAGAAGAAAGGGTTGCACTCAATAGCTGAACGATATAAAATGTGGCACTGTCTTTGAATGTCTCATTTGCTAAAAGTCTTTTTTTTTTATTTATTTTTTTTTTTTTTATTTGGGCCCTTTTAAACCATGCTATCGTGAATGCCATTACAGTGGAAAGAAATGGTCTAATTAGAGAAAACCTATGATCCCACACAGGATAAGCAGGTAAGATAGCAAGTGAGTAAGAGGGTAAAGGCCATAAAAATCACCAGTAGACTGTAAGAAGCAGCAGACCACGAAAACACGTAAACCCACAAACACCCAAAAATGCTGAAGCATGTAGCATTGGGCATGACATATCCTCTGTAACCTCACTTACTACTCTGCAGCAACAACAGCACGATGACTGTGGACGAGGACCTTCAAAAATAAGGGTTTTCATGTCAGAGTGGCTGCACACAAGCAGAACGTCAACATTAAAGTTTGGTCTGGGGTTGTTTTGAGGGTATGTTTAAGATTGCTTAATCCTGGCGAAAGGGAAAACAAAAGCTACAGCATAAAAAGACGTTTTAGTTCTGTGGCAGCTATTTGGGACGCCTTCTTTCCGCTGACTGAATGACTGCGCCCTGTGCCTATTAAACAGTTTGAGTTCAGTTGGCAAGAACTACACTGGCCTGAAAGCCTTTGGGATGAAAAATACTCAACAATACTTTTACCCTGTAAAACACCCACATATGTGCTCCAAAATCTTCCGTTCACACACATGAGCTGAGTTTACACAGCAGCTAAAGACAACTTGCGTAGAACTCTTAACTTACCAGTCAGGTTCCTTACCAGTAGGTTGCCCTGAGGTACCCTTGAACAAAGTACCGTCCCTGTCTCTGCTCCCCGGACGCATTCAATAGCTGCCCCCTGCTGCACGTGTTTGTGTGTAAGGGTAAAATGCAGAGGTGTGATTCCGTTGTGGTTCACTGTGTGTCGTGCCGTGTAGTCACAATGACAAGAATGGTCACCTTCACTTCACTTTCACTTAAAATATACTTTTTCATAAAAAAAAACATTACAATCTAAAAATAACAGAGGCATTTCGGATGTAAACCCACATAGTGCTTTATTAATACTGATTACAGTTATTGGATTATTAATTGGTAATCCAGTAATAGCTTGTAGTTTATGTTTTAAAAACAGAATGTGGAGGGAAAGAACAGTTGTGCATATCGGGGTCAGTTTCTAAAAGTAAGAGTAAGAAAAAATGTGAAGTTGCAGCTGAAACAAAAACTTGTGTTAACGTTGGTGGTATTTTATATTAAGCCAAAACTGATTTAATAAAATGAATAAATAAAAGGTTTTGAGATGCAATATATACCTGGGGTCTCTACCTGTTCAGAGCTGTCAAAAGTAAAGTATTTTTACATTAATGCTTAAAAAATTCTGTTATCATCCTATTGTTAGCCAATATTACATTACTTTTAGTTTTATATTTTCTAAATAAAATTATAAATATTTCATATTACATTACGTTTGGTTTTATTTCATTTTTGACTGAGTACAATTGGATTACTTTATTGTTAATTATTGAATTATTGGGATTTAATTATTAATTTATACTGTTAAATTATTAATATTATTTAATTATTGAGAATAATATACATTACTCTCAGGGAAGAGGCGCATGACAAAGGCTATACTAAGACTTGAGCTTTAAGTGAAGTTTCTGGTTATGTAACACAAGAAAAAGCAGAACTGTGTCTCTCATGATTTTTCTTTCCACATAACACCAGATATATCATCTATTAGTTGAGATAATTTGACCGTGCCTTTCGTGAAACACGCGTGGCCTACAATAAATAACGTTTTCACTAGACCACTCAAACGATCCTATATATTCATTTATAAATTTAAATATTGCCTTTTAATGATGTGTATGCGGATAGTGAGGCCATTGTTCTGAGCAGGGTTTGGGTGAAGTAAGGAGGAACCTAATGGAGCATGTGCCTTAAACCTCACAACCACAATTACACCAGATATGCCACAAAGAGTTCAGTCAAATAGTCAGTGCTGTAGTTGACATTCTCCCAGCTCTCAGCGCAAACTCTCTCACACACACACACACACACACACACACACAAGGCCTCATCCTAAAGCCTATATTCATGATAAAGGAGACATAATCTAATCTAAGAGATAATCTAATCTAATCTAAAAGGGTCTCATTAACCTGTTGAGTTAACTTTGTGCTGAGTGAGTTTTTGAACTGCCTAAAGGGTGGATGATTTGATGACTATAACAATTACCTATAGAACCTGTTCCTTCTAGTACACATTTGATCATTTACCAGACCTCTAGTATCTAATGCAAACAAATCTGCAAACTGTAACGATAAAACTTTTTACTGACAACAACAAAATCCTACAATGATAGGGGAAAAGAACAAAGGTCATATGTATGTAGCGACCTGAAGATATGCAACCTAAGGGCTAGAAACCGAGGTCGCCCTTCAGTGAAGGTCCCCGTATGTATTTCAAGTTCAAATGGATGTATTCCTAATCCTTTATCAAGAATCCATCATCAACGTATGTATTTTGTAATGAATGAATTCAGCTACGTTGAGGTACATCCACTGTTGGCACATTTGTTTAACAGCACCCAAAACCAATATCATCTCAATGGAAAAGAAGAAGATGGCTCAGCCATACATGAGCATAAGGTCAACAGGGCGTGGTGTTGGAGTGATGGAACGTTTAGCGTGAGTTTGTGATTGAGATGTAATCATCCTACACCTGAACCTGACCTCTCTAAAGTGTTGAATGAATGAATGAAATCATATGCTAATAACCATGGCTCCAAAATCTAATGTAAAGCCTTCCCAGAAGAGCAGACCCTGGTAACGACAAGAATTCCAACAAAAGCTTTGGATTTCAGAAGATGCATGAATGATTTGGTATTGCATCCCCAGTACAGATGTGTGTGTAAATTATACTGCTGATTAGTTCAACAAAGTGGATCTGCGGCACTGAGGAGAAAGGGGCTGCTAGCAGTGGCCTACCTGTAAACACTCAATCTAATTAGAAACAAAGGAGAATGAATAAACCCCCTCCAACACACACACACACACACACACCATTTCCCTAGATCACTTGCCAGCCAGGCGGTTAAGTATTGAGAAGCTCTCTTATATACATACACACCCACACACACCTGCTCCCCCTTGACACAACAGTCCAGCTTGTATATTGTCTTGAATCAGGTTTATATGTTAATACATCATTTAGCACTGAAAATGATGCATTAAAATGAAAAACAGTTCTAAGTTTGTTAATCATCTCTGAATCAACTTTCACCACGTCTTGCAGATGCATTTTTCATTTCTGTCACGCTGAAGCCAGTGTGCCAAATATGTTGCACATAAAGCAATGAATCACAAAACACCCACATTTACAAGCACCCACATTCACAGGATTCCAGAAGATGCAGGAAAAAATCATCACGTTCTTAGTGCATATCAATCAAGAAAAAAACAGACTTAAGCCGGAGCTTCTTAACTTTCATGATATGCAAATGTACTATGATGCTCTTCTGAACTTCTAATGATCCAAAAATCCTGAATTTTTGACCGTGTGTAAAGGGCAGCCGGTATTTTAGAATAATGCAAAAGTTTTAAAACATCAAAACCTAGAGATACAAGGTTTCGTTCTGACAGTGACAATATCTGAGAGGTATTAGGCTGAGAAATGCTGCTGTTCCCATTTACCTGCAATGCATGTCATGTGCTGGACAATAGAAAGAACAATAGAAAAAATAGGAAAACTGTTCTGTGTGGTTTATGTGTGCAATACTGTGTAAGGTCTTCTTTTCTGAAAGCCAGCAGCCCAATTAAAAACTGCCACATTTGTAAGACAGTCTTTTACCTTAGAGTAGGGAGTCCATGGGTGCTTAATGAACACAAACTTAAATATCATCTGATAACCTATCATATTCATATATTCTCAAAATATCTGTATTCAACTTTGAATGTAATCATTTCTTTAATGTTATTCATTTACTTTTACCATTACAGTAAAAAATACATAATTACTGGCTCCCCCATCCATATCATTTCATCCATATCATTACAATTAGTAGGAAGCTTTGGGAGACAAATTCACACCATCACACTGTTGCTACATCACACAAGAACAGAATGCTAACTGACAACAGTAACAAAGGCAAATGCTGCAGACACTCTTTTAAAGAGGCCAAAGTAAAGGCATTGGGAAAAAAAAAAAAAAGAGTGAAAATAAATGAATGTTCATATGACCACTAACCTGCCCTGATGCCAGCATAAAAGCCCCCATTGTGTGCTATTCCTTTTTTGTATTCACACCAGGCAATAAAGCACTAAAATATCCTTATATAACTAAGCACACACACACTCAACCTCACACACTGCTCACACACTGACAGACAGAGCGGGCGGACTACTTGCTCCAAGTGAGAGGTGTTGAAGGCTGAGGCATGGCAGTCACATGGCACAGATGGGGAGGATCTTTGGGGAGGGCAACAGCATGGTCCTGGTGTGTCAATCGAATTCATCGGCCAATCAGGTGCTGAGAGGAAGGTTGGCCTTTTCCCCTCTATTTATATCTCAAGTACCTCTTTTTGAAGCAGATGCTTCAACATGAATGACAACATGAACAGAAAGACTTGGCTATGGGCTGACAGTGGGACTCTAGTTACACTTACATTTGCCTGAAGCTACTCAGTTTAATAATACTCCAGTGGATCCTCTTTGTAACCTGTGTATCATGAACTCTGTCACAGTACCTCTTGCAATGCATGGTATCTAAAACCACACACACACACACACACACACACACACATGCACAACATAAAAATAAACATAGACTGTAGGAAGCTGTAAACATGCATCATGACAAGCCTGAGGAAGGTTGTACAGTCTGGAAAAAGTGGCGATACAATCTTTTCAAGGAGGAAATATTACAACTATTGAGCTTAATAAAGAGAAACATCAAAATGTTTTACTTTATGCGCATGCATTTCCTAAATAATCATAATTAAGCAACATCACAGCGCAACAGTCCGATTGTTTATCTGTTGGTATCCAGGAGTCGAAGAGGGCATAGCTGGCCTCACTCTGTTAGCCTTTGTATGAGTGATGAACACAAACTGGCAGCAACTGTTCTCCTCCAAGTGTGATAAGGTGCCCAAAGACATGAAGTGGTGCTACAGGTATTCTGGAGGAAGCCTTCAATTAAACTGGTGCTATAAGTTCTGGAGGAAGCCTCCACCCTCCCAGCTTGGTGGAACTGTGATGGGGCGGACCTGGCAACTGGCTAAAAACCAAGTGAAAGTCAAAGAACAAAAGTAACAAATATAACTTCATTAAGATTTAAACTCCGACTCAGAGTGTCTAGCGGAATTTGGGGATTCGTATTGTATAACTGTCTTTGCGTGGAGATCTCCTTTTGCTCGAAGCTGAAAAATGTTCATCTGACCCTCATGTCAAGTGATGGACATTTAATTGTTACAGTACAGTAACAGACTCCATTCATTTTCAATGAGAAGCGGTTCCACATCTGAGCAGAGTTCACCTTATGCAACTTTGTGCAAATCAACACAATTAATCTAACCAATTAGAAGGCAGGGGATATTTGCAAGAAATGTCTGTTGAAAGCATCTCACAAACATGCACATATATTTAATATGCTAAACAAAAAAAAAAAACAAAAAAAAAAAGGTCAACACTGCCTTACCGAGCAACAGTCATCAAACCGGTTGGATAAGGGAAACAATAACAGCTATTGACAGACAAAATGTGAGAGCAGTAAAGAGAAACCCAAAGCAACTGTCAGTAATATGATGAACAACCTCCACAGGGAAGGGGTGGAGGCATCACAATCCACAGCTCAAAGAATTTGAGAGCGGAAATACAGGGGCCATACCACCAGAAAACCACTACAAACCAATCAGCAGTAAAAACTAGAAAAGAAGATTTTGCAAAAAAAAAAAAAAAGTACAGAGAGGAGCCACAGACTTCCTGACTTCCTGTAATATAGTTTCATGGACTGATTAGTCAAAGATTAATCTCTACAAAAGTGATGGAAAGGCCAAAGTGTGGAGAAAAAAAAGCTCATTCTCATTTTCAATACACATTCTCATTTGTGAAGCACAGTGGAGGTAGTGTCATGGCGGCCTGGACTAGCAGAGCTGCCTGGGGAACAGGTTCAATAATCATTATCGATGATACTCATGACGTACAAACATGAAGTGAACAGACCGCCAAGCTAACAAAGAACTTAATCAGGAGGAAAAAGTGGAAAGTTATGGACACGTTAGGTCAATCAGCAGATCTTAACCAAACTGAGCATGCATTTCATCTCCTAAAATGAATGGAGGACCTGGATAAATGCTCAGAATGTGCGTCATGTGCTTTGGAGATGAGTTTGTCTGCATGTTTGCCCTCTGATGGACTGGTGAACTCTCCAAAATATTTATCTGATCAACTGTTGCTTTACAAATCAGAATCTGTCCAATTTATTTGATCTTTCTGACTGTTGAGACCTTTTGAAATATTAAAAAAACATTTAACATTGACACTGCACCACACCATGCAGCCAACTGATGAGTTAACATCCACTGGATGAGTTCATATCAGTCGCTTCCCTGGACCAGGAAAAACAAGTTTAAGGTGGAGAAAGGAAAGTTGATTATTATATTTATTCTCATAAATAATTATATTTAGAGATTTAGCCTGCTTTCTTTGGTGGCACCTCACTTGCAGTTAATAGTGCATTGATTCATAATCAAGCATCAGCGCCGCCTGCTTGTAAATGATCTAGTGGTAGGATACTCGTCTAGAGACCAAGAAGTCAAAGGTTTGATTCCCACCTCCAGGAATTGGAAGTCGCTCTGGAAAGAGCGTCAGCTAAATGCTGTCAATGTAAACGATAGCTTACAAAATAAAAAAATACGGTATAAAACCACAGATCCCAACTTTCATTTCACACTTTCCTAATGCCAACAGTTTTGTTGCACATGTTCAAGAGCCAACATGAAATTACAGGAAAGCCTTGATTTATTATTAGTACTGCCTCACTGATTAATACACATTGCATTGTGCCGTCCTAACCTGGTATTGCTCCACAGTCATTTCATTCCCACTCTATATTGACGACAGGTATTGTAACCCTGACGGCACCAGGATACAAACATCCTGTCTAGGTGCCAAGGGCCTCTGCACTGGTGATATATTAACAGCAGGAATCCAGCTAAATGTCATCTCCTCCCTGCTTTTATGACTATGAAGCAAATAAAGGACCTTACAGACTATCTAGTAGGATTACCCACCCTTAAGATATGGGGAAACTAACAAAGGTATGAAGACAAAGCTTCTTACACCCTCCTCTTTATTCATTCAAAGTTCACTATCGATTGTCTAACTTAACGTGAGCACTAAATAATTGACATCCATTCAGGTTCGTGCAGGCATTTAAAAATCAATTGTATTTTTCTCACCATCAAACCTGGGAAAACGAGCCACTAGCTTTGCTCAGAAATCCAAACATGTACAGGATAGACAATAATTGTGTGTGAAAGTATGAAAAGATCACTCGGAATATAGTCACTGCTGACCTCTTGTGGTGGAAGTGGTGAATTTTGCCTATTACCATCTGCTTACACCCTTAATATTAGCTTCCTATGATTGCACACAAGCTGTAAGGAGTCAATTAATCCTCTGCATTTTACCCATCCTTACTTTAACCCCTTATGTCCACCAAGGGAGGTGTTGGGGTTGCACAAGGGCACTTCCGTAGTAAATGTGAAAGGGTCGAGAGTCTTATTCATTCCCTCCTATAGTCCCCTCGGGGAAACCCTCGGGTTGCAAGCCCTTTTTACTAACCATTAGTCCACAAGGATGGAAGAATTTGATTGAGATTTTGTAGTATTTTGATTGCATTTTTGTTTTTTTGGAAGCGAGGCTTAGGTACTACATACCCGTCACTGTCGATCTCTATCCTTTTTAACCACTGAGACGATCCATTTTTCTGAAACAGTTTAAACACACCATGCCGCGCACACCATATTTGTATCTGATGGAAAAGATTAACATCTGATCAAATATTCTGTCAAGATATTTACTTAGTAAACTCATTTGTTAATGGTGAGTTAGGAGGCCTTCTGTTATGCATCATCACTGCTTGCACTGAGCTTCCTGTCAACACCACTGGCTTCTGGCCACAAGACCATCTCCTCTTCAGAACAGCACAAATGTTTTAAAGTGGTTTGTATCACTCTAGAAGTGTTAAAAGCTCATACAGTGCCATTTCAGATGGGCACTCCTTAGACTACGTGGACGGTTTTTGGACCACTGCCCTATGCTGATCATTTTCCCCTCTTTAACGCAAACCTTCATCTTTTTCATGTGTGTAATGGCAATTTATACTTCAGGGAAAGATGAAAACTTTTTCAGATTAATTTAAAAATGAAGTACTTTTTGAGAGTATAAAAAACTGCCTAATGCGCAAGCTCTTTCTCTTCTGAGGATAATTACAATAACAATCCCTTGAAAGCTAATTTACAAGCACTTTCTATAATTAGCTTCAAGTTAAGCTATGTTCCTTTGGCCTGCAAAAAGAGTTCTGCTACTCTAACTGACCACTACATCTGATACCAAGTTCAGTTTAGAGCACACGTAGTGAATATGCAAATTAACTTCCATATAAAACAGACCATTTCTGCTTTTGTCTGTTATCTACACCATTTCTGGTCTGATATCTCTAGCAAAGTCAAATGTTCAGCAGGGCAGCGTTGGCTTGGTGTTGAGGAACATCTGACTCAGGGTCAGAAGGTTGTGGGTTTGAATCCCAGTTCAGTAAGTTGCCCTGAGATACCCTTGAGCAACGTGCCGTACCCCATCACTGCTCCCTGGGTGCTGAATAAGGCTTTACTTCACAGTCACTCACTAAAGTCTAGAGGATATTTCCCCCAAGAAAAAAACAGCACCATCGAAAGCTCTTCAATAAGGAAACTTTTCAGTGAGAAGTGATATTTTGAAAATGGAAAGAATCTCCACCACAATAAGGGATCACTGTACCACAAGCCGACCAAAACAACTCCCATTCTGTCTTCTCTTCATGAACGTAGCAAACTCAAATCTCATGAGAGCACATTACATCATTAGATCAGTGAAAGAAGCAGTATGTCTCTACTGACGGGCTCTGCATCATGAAACTGACAGTCGCACCTCAGGTCAAACGTTAAAGAATAGACCCTTTATATTGAAGACAAAGGATATGGATGCCAATTCTGAAACTTTTCACAGAATTGCATCCAAGGATTTTATTCAAATATTCATTTCTTCGCTCCCTTTGTACTTTCACTCACTGGTCACTTCATAAATTTGACCTGCATTACAGGGCCTCTATATAGGTGCACTTTTGCTTAAGCTAAATTGCCGCACTCTACCCAGTCATCACTGGGCAGTCACTGATTACAGTGTCACTACTGACCAGATGTTATTTATCTGGAGAAACATTCTCCACACAGCAGTGACACCGACAAGGCTTTATGTAGGTTTATGTAGTGCTACCACAAGTCTATCAGGCCCTGTGTGCAGCGGTGGCCTAGTGTTTAGGGACTAGGGCCCCAAGATTGGAAGGTTGTGGGTTTGAATCCCAGGCCACCTTTGAATAGCTGCCCCCTGCTGCTGTGTGTATGGGTGAAACGCAGAAGAAGCATTTCGTTGTGTCACTGTGTGCTGTGCTGTGCTTCACAATGGCAAATAGTTACTTTCACTTCATTCCACTGTGAGGTTGAAGGGTCAGTGTCACTCCTTGGTGGAAAAAAAGTCTACCACTTCAAGATTTCCAGGCAAGAGATCTTGTTTTCGGAAAACAGCCATGGGCAATGGGCTAGAGGACGACTAAAACTAATTTCACCATGCAACGTCTTCAAACTGTACACCAGCAAGGTAGGCGTTTCTAAAAAAAGTGACGGTGAATATATTTGTTCTAACTTGAATCAGTTTTCCTGAACACTTCATGCAGCTCTGGACTCCAAACATGTTCTGCCGCAAACTGTGAAAGACAAATAAACAAACACACACACACACACACACAATGGAGGTAGAGAGTGCTGTTAGGCTTGACATTAGCAAGCACTGGCAGTACACACAGTTCTGAAGAGAATAAGGAGACTTACTGTTCAAGGCAAAGGACAATACATCTCCAACAGGATCGAGCGTAAATACACAGACATCCAAACCCACAAAGTCAACCCAGCACACCCACTCTCTGTTTGTCTTGTTACCAAATTGCTTTGGAGGTGGAAGCGGACAGAACCGCCACACTACAGGCCGATACGAATGCCTCGGTTTGCCTATGTGTTGTATTCAAAAGCATTTACGAGGAAACTCTGTAAACAAGCCACAGAGTCATGGAGCTGCCTGCTCCAACTCAGCTGACTAGATTGCTCTCTAATGAGATCGAGGTAAATGAATGAGTAGATCTCACCACAACCTAGACCAACATTACAGCATAAGGTCATCTGATAAGCCAGGCCTGTCCTCCTACTCAGAAAACCATGTGAGAAACTGATAGATTTCAGCAGAGAAAGCCCTCAGCGTGAAGTTGTCGTGCAGGAACAGCAGGTTGATTGCATGTATACTTAAAGTACGTCATGTGTGCAATAGAAGGTGCAAAAAAATATATACAGATGAACCAGTTCACACCGACAAAAGTCAGTAGCACAGTATTTTCCGTTAGCATGCAGAGTTGGAGACCGGTCAGTGTGTCCATGCTGACCTTCCCTCGTTCTTTTACATCACTTGGACGACCAGGCGAGCGGAACCCGCTCATACATACGATGCATATGTATAAGGATCTTTATGGGCGCCCTGACCAGCCACACGGCTTTATGCACAAGCTGTGATGTTCTGGCTGAGACTTTAAAAACTTTTTTTCAGCTCCAGTCGCTCCTCTCTGCTACCAAAGTGGACATCACTTTCCTTCAAAACACGCTGAGCCTGGAGACACCAGACCTGCCCAAGACCCCGCCGCCAGCTCTAATGCTGCCCTTCCTCGGGGCACTTTTGCTAGGTATTAACCCCTGCATACCTTAATACCCCACAAACCCTGTTTTAGGGATTTTCCAGCCCAGTGCACGAGCCATCACAGACATCACCTGTAAACATCACTCAGATCCTCAGTGCCTGTTTCTCCTGCTTGTGACACACAACTGCTTCCTGCCTGAAGCATCCCACCCAGCTGTCCCTGGGTCAGGGTAATTATTCACTTGTCAGGTTTAAGAGTTGTGGCTGAGCTGTGAGAAAAGCTCTGTCCTGAGAGGACACTGTTGTTAAGCAGTAAAAGCTGACTTTGTTGCCCATCAGTGGACAGTGTCAGGTCAGGAGCCTGCTGTTGCTGCTGCACTGAGGACGCTGCAGAAACAGCTGCTTCTGCTTCACCACAGCTGGCCTGTGACGGAATGCTGAGACTGTGGTCGAGCTTCAGCCACGGAACATCCCGCTGAGCAGACGACTGAACTGTTCCTTATCTGACAAGCTTTGACTTTGGACTCGGTCTCGCTCCAGAAACCGCCTTTAGAGCCCAAACGCTCACAAAAAACACCCACAGGGGGCTGCGGTTCTACTTCAGAGCACTTCCGTTTGCAGCGAGAGAGAGACAGACGAGCCCAGCTCACCTCAGAGAAGAAAAAACTGAAAAAAGGATGCAGCCTCTCCTCCGACACTTGCTCTCCTTCCTCCGAGAAACTCCAGCTCGCCGCTTCCTCGCGGCGCGCGACGAGGACACGCCCTCCACGCGCCTGAGATGGAAACTTAAGATTCGTTGCAACGAACCGACTCTTCGGCTTGGTCAGATTCGACTCTTCGTGTGACCGATTCAAATACTCGTTGATTCACGAGTCAAGTCTGGCTGGTACACAGTAAGTCTGACGTCACTGTTTCTACTCGATACTGGGACGCTTCGATGGTGTGGAAACCTTTTGAAGTTTGGTATAAAACACTGATGATCATGTGAGTGTTGTGTGTTGTGAGTGAACATCCTTGTAAATGACTCAGATTTGTGTAATAGCAGTCTGCTTTTATTTATACTGATAATACTAAGGGGGCAGTGGTGGTCTAGTTGTTTGGGACTAGGCCCTAGGATCAGAAGGTCATGGGTTTGAATCCCGGACCAGTTGGTTGTCCTGAGCAAGGAACTGTCCCCGTCACTGCACCCCGGGTACTTTATATAGCTGCCCCCTTGCTGCACTGTGTGTATGGGTAAAATGCAGAGGTTTCCAAGTCTGCTGTATCATCATATGCAATTACCTCTGGCCCAGTGAGCTGAACCTGTGAGTAAATAATGAGCTGGCAAAACATTCAGCTGTTACAGCTGTGTTTACATAGCAGTTCACATAAAACATAATTCTGTATACTATAGTTTATAGAGTTTATAGAGTTCTACAATATTGCTTTCTCAAAGAGTCAATATAGATTTTAATTTTGCATTTATTTTTATTCTATATATTTTATTCTAGTCTAATTTTCTTTGCGTCTACTGATGGATCTGTCAGTCTGTTTGTGCAGTTGCAACACAAGCGATTTCCCTCAGGATCAATAAAGTTTTCTTTTATTGTGACTCTGATTTAGAAACGTTCATGACCCATTTGCTCTGGAAACTGCACACACTCCTCTGTTAGATAAGCTGCAGCTAAAGGTGTCATTGCAATGCTTTTATTTGAGAACAGTATTCCCAGCCTCTTGACAAAATAGATCAACATCAGATCTGTGTATAAAACCTGTCTCTGACACTTAGTCTGCAGATGAGATGTCCCAGTGATACTTCCACTCCACTTAACACCTTATTTTCTTTCAATTACTTTTTCTACTTCACTTTGCAGTTCCAGCTTTGAGAATCTCTCTCTTCTCTTATAATACATTTGTAAAAGGTTTTCGTGGTGTTGGCGTCTGATTTTGCCTTTTGCCAGTGCAAGATTCAAGATTCAATCAGTTTAATTGTCACATACACACTAATACAAGTTCAACCTGCAGTGAAGTGTATCCCTGAACTGCTCCCAGCACTGCGCAAGGGCTTGAACTATAAACTAAGTGAATATATAATATGCAAATACATTTTAAAAAGTCTAAAAAGAAACCTTACACACTATATTAAATATGTAAAGGCAAGGAATATGTATATACTAAATATATAAATATGCAAATATATTTAATATATTCTTTTAAAAGGCACATTCTTCAAAATGGGCAAATGAGAAAATGAAAGAAAGTCTAAAGGTAAGCCAAATCCTCAGTGATTGTTTTAGTTATGTTTGTGCCATTTCATCTTTTCAGTTTGGATGCATTTCCCACGGGAAAGAATCGGTTCAAAAGAATCGATTCATTTTCGAGTCGGCGGCTACTGTGCCTAATCTGCTACGTTGGAAGTCTTAGCTCCTGGTGGAGTGAGGAGTTGAAAATCAAAGTTCAGCAGTTTTACCTGCTCAACACAACCAGTTCAGCTGATAATTATCAGGTGTGTCCCAACTGTGCTGCAAACCAGCTCTTAAGGCTGGGACTAAACCCTGGTTTAGGGGCTGGAACATCTTCTGCTCTCCAAAAATCTCCCTGAAAGTAAACTTTTGAGGCCTACTTTACCACTAATTTGAATGCCATTTTACTCACGACCAACTCATTCCTCGAGATGTTTAGATGTTTAGTTTGCGGTTTCCAGTAAGTGTAACTGTGATAGCTTCAGACGTCCGGTTCCGATCACTGAATCATTCTGACTCCAAGTTCCTCCAGGAACAGAGCATTTCACACAAAACCACCCATTTCATTAAAAAAACAAAAAACAAAAAAACAAACAAAAAAAACTGGAAAGCTTAATGACAGTTATGTAAGTTATTAACTCTTTTGTTTGGGATATTGACTCACTATTGTGAGGTCCTACGTCAAAAAGGTTTCCCCTCCAGCTAGTCTTTGTAAAACCTTTTCTGTTTGTCACTGTCAGTCATTTCTTGTCATCTGAATGTTTAACTTTCATTCATTTAACAGAAAGGTTATTTTTACGCAGCTAACAGCGTTAAAGCTCACCCTTTCTCTCGCTCCACTGTCTACAGTGCTGCAGGACCCTCCTTTGAAGTTCTTTCATGAAGTTGTGTCATAAATTTTAAAGGATCTGACTTTAATCATGTGTTCACCGTTCTTAAACCAGACCTCTGCAAGCCACACCTGTAGCAAAAGTAAAGTCTGACGTACACACTGCTCTTAAAATGTTCAAATATTTTTGTGTTAAATGTTCTTAAAGGGTTTAAAAGGTCAAGAACGGCTTACGGAAGCCACAACATGCACACCTCCAAAATAAGCAATCAGTGACAGGGAAGCAGTCTGCATTAGTGGAGGCCGACCGAGACCTGAAATATATTTAAAACCAGAATTAGTGAAAAATAAAATAGAGTGGTCTGAGTATCGGGTAGAGGAAAGAGGGTGTGACTTTACATTTAAGGATCACATGTGTAAATGTTTGCACACAATTCCCACAAACACCGCAGATTTACATAGTAGGAAGTAGACCCATGAATTGTCCTGAATTACAAGATGACTAGGAGACTGGAAACCCACTCATAACAGAAGTCTACTTCTATGAAGTTTACTTTCCAGTATGTACTTCTGCTCCATTTCTAAGGGATGTGTTGAAATTACTGGTAAACTTAGACCATTACTTTCACATCTAGCAGAGAAGGAACTGTCTGAAAATGTGAAGTGATTGAGAAAACGTGTCGACATGAACGTCGACATGAACACACCACAGAACAACACTGTGAAAGGTTTCTTCAGCAATTAATCCTTGTATACAGTGTGGACATCCAGTGCCCAGGGACAGGATTAGGGATGGGACCTTGCTCAAGGGTACCTCAGGGTGTATTCACAGCTCAATACTTTGTTGAAGCGTCTTTTGCAGCAATTACAACTTCAAGTTTTTCTGAGTATGATGCTACAAGCTTGGCACACCTATTCTTGGGCAGTATCTCCCATTCTTCTTTGCAGAACCTCTCAAGCTCCATCAGCAAGCTGTGAATACTTGTTTTTTGGTTTTTTTTGTTTTTTTGAAGGGATTGAATGAATTGAATCTAAGGCTGTAAAATGCAAAATGTGGAAAAACTGGGAATACTTTCCAGATGCAAATGTTCGTGTGTTCCTTTAAAGAACAATTCATGGAAATTCTCCTTAAAGATCTTTGTTTCACATTATTGAGATGCCACCAAGGCTGAGCACTTTTTCTGTCAGCCGACAAAACAGCCACACAATCAAATATGTTACAAGAGTTGCAAGTTAAGTGGCATTTTTATCCAATGACGTAACTGGAAAACAATAGTCACGTTGTAGAACGGGCTGTAATAGTGTCATCTTGTGGTCAGCATCTGTAAAGTCATGTTAATTTGCTGTAAAGTCATGTTAAGTGGTTTGGGATTAGGCCTCAGGATCAGAAGGTGGTAGGTAGGTTGCCCCGAGGTACCCTTGAGCAAGGTACCGTCCCCGTCACTGCTCCTAGGGTGCTTTTAGTAGCTGGGTGAAAAGCAGAGGTTGAATTTCATTGTGTGCTGTGTGCTGTGCTGTGTTTCACAATGACAAAAACAGTCACTTTCACTTTTTTTTAACTTTCAAAAGCAAAGAATATTTTTTTCAAATTTTTCATTTTCAGTTTTGGAATATGGGTGGCCCTTTTACCCTGATTAGATGTTCAACTGAATAGAATAGAAAAAAATGATATAGCCACAGGTCAGTGTTGGCTGCTTGATTCTTAGGGCTGGTCTAGCTGTACTTGTTTATTTAACTGTTTTTAATTCTTAATTTTGTATTCAGGGACCTCAAAGTCTAGTAGGAACTAAAACACACTTATGACAAAAACATTTAAAAAGGATTGTTTTCACAGTAGGATAAATTGTATAAACAAATTGATGAATGAATGAACAACAGCCGGTGCTCATAGATTTCTCATGACGTTAGACCATCAAACTGCTCTGGTCTGGTCACATCACCAAAAAATATGAATACATTATTTACATTTTTGGCATTTATGTCACATCTCACAGACACCAAGCTGCCTCATTCCATTGAGTCCAGAAGAGCAGTTATGCGTGAAATCAAACATGTGGCAGCTTTTAAAGTTGCTGATTAGAAACAAATGTTTTGTGCAACAAGCTCGATAAGTGGCTGGAATGAAGACACCAAGTCAATGAATGCTCAAGTATGTGAGGAAGTGAAAAGTATCTAATTCCTTCTTATCTCTGATGAGGGTGTCTGGGGAGGGTGCCTTGCACAATAAAAGCTCACACCATTCTTTCAGAATACCTCAGAAAGGTGATGCTCTACTCGACTGGAAAATGCTTTGAACAGCATTGAAAAATTTTATACTTTCCCTGCAATGGATTATGGCCTACAGGTATCAATGGGAAATATAAGCGGGCAATAAAAGGAGCCTGATTTGCCCACTTGTATTTAAACCATCTTCTGCTTCAGCTATGTGCAGGCCTCCTACGTGAACCAAATGCACTGTCATTTTGTTCCTGAGGCATTTTTTTAGTTCCAGCAGGGGATGACATGGGGAACATGATTGCTGCTGTCGTTAACTAAAATCTTGATGGTAATGAATAAAATAAGAATTCTCTTTTGAACTGACTGAATGCTTCACACAACTAGAAACTACAATTGTAACTTCTATAGCAACATATAGAACATGACTTCCTGATTCTTCCTGATTCGCTGGAGGCGACACCGCAGTGGGACGCACTGTTGCCTCACAGTGAGAAGGTTCTGGGTTCCATTCCCAGGTGGGCCGTCCAGGTCCTTTCTGTGTGTAGTTTGGTTCCTCCAGGAGCTCGTCATAGGACATGCATGTAATGGGACTGGAGATGCTTAATTGCCCCCTAGGTGTGAGTGACTGGCAACCTGTCCAGGGTATTTCCCTGCCTTTTGTCCTGTGAGAGCTGGGATAGACTTCAGCACCGCCCGCAACCCTAATCAGGACAACCAGCTAAGAAAATGAGTGAGAGATAGAGAGTGGTTTGAATGATCCACTGGGCTCAGCACTCTGGACAGCAGCAGTTTTGTGTTATGCTTAAACCTGTTCGCTGTACCGTAGCTTGTTTTCCCAAACACAGATTAAGTCTAGTCTTAACTTGAGTACTGATAGTCTAGAACTAGGCTTAAAAGGAAATTTCAGAGAAAAATCTAACTGACACAGTTTACCTCTCAGCCCATATGTAGTTAGACAATCAACACATGTTTAATTTCATAGGATTATTTCATTGATTTTGCACTTAAACTCATGTAGTAATGTTAGCTTACACAGTAACTAATCCATTAGAACTGTCTAAACTGTAGGCGTAAAACATCACACTTTACACACTTTAGCCTTGGAAGAGTAATCATGTTCTAGGTTATATTGGGTTGCTAATTGCTAATTGTTGCTAATTGTTGAAACAATATGAATATGTTGGATGATATGTCTTAAATATTGATATGTCAATTGTGTAAATTAGTGGGATTTACAAAGAAATAAAAATCAGAGCTCCCGCACAAAACTGGCCATTTATGAGCAGTCCAGTAACACCACCAGGTGGCAGGAAAATGGTTTTATCCAGTAAACATTTGTTTGTGTACACACACTTAAAGTGTCAAAAGGATAAGCATTTTTTAGAATCATTTCATGTTTTTTTAAAATAATTTCCAAAGCATAATAGTCAAGAGTCCGTCAAAGAAATAAGAAAATAGCTTCCATATTGGTGCAAGAAAGAGGGAGCAAACTGCCCGGTTGATTAACAGTGAACAGGTGATGCTGATGACATGACATATAGGTCGTACTTAGTGACATTACTGAGGCCAGGCTACCAGGAATTCTAACTAGGCTGAAAGATTTGACCTGAATTGGTCATTCATTTTTGTAATGAGTTGTGCACTGCAGCCCCGCGTTTCCAGGAATGGCCCTGTGTAGATGTGGCTGTTTCCTTGCTCACGTTCTGGATGGACATCTTTATCCACAGTTGCTCTTACATATCACACTAATGCACCAACACTATTCCTGAGTGGTTTTAATGGAGAGGAAGCACAGTGGTAAGGGCTGTTGCCTCACAGGAAAAGGGTTCTGGGTTCAGTACCCAGTCAGGGTAACCTGTGTCCCTTCTGTGTTGGGTCTGCAGTGGAGGTTTCCTCGCATGGTTCAAAGACATGCATGTCTGTTGGAGCGGAGATGCTGATTTCATATGTGAAGCCATATGTGGATTTCATATGCTCCACTGGGCAGTTATTTCCCCCATGGAGCACCAATTATAATATACTATAATATAATTTTAATGATATACATTGTGTTATAATATTGTATTCAGTACCATATCCAACACTGTTTTAATGACTTGCTGTATAATGTTCAATACTATAGTCATGTCAAAAACTATGAAAGCCTGTGTGTTTTTGTAACATTCTTAGACATTTGGATATTCAGTCTCAATTTTAACAATACTGGGAGACTCAATTAATATAACTAAACAATTAAAAATGAAGAAAAGGCTTTTCAAAATCTTCTGTAAAATGTAATTCTAAAAAAATGTAATTTCTAATAAGGAAAAAAATTAGGACACCCCCACCTTTATTCTCAGTTAAACGGCTCAAATTACACTCAGGTGTAGCACATCATGTGCACATGATTAGAACATCTTTACTCAGCATTTTGAAGGTTTGCTCAGATGTTTAGTTTGGTGCTCCTGACTGTTGAGGTGAGAGTAAAAAACCATGGCGAGGTCAAAAGAGCTGTCTGAGGCCGTCAGAAAGAAGATCGTAGTAGCTTATACATCTGGATTTAAAAAGATCTCAAAAGAATTAACAATCAGCCATTAAAATAGTCTACAAGTGGAGGACTTCCAAAACAATTGCCAGCATGCCCAGGTCTGGCTGTCCAAGCAAGTTCACCCCGAGAGCAGCTGTACTTGCATGGGAGTGTGCAAGAGGAAATCTTTGCTCTCTAAGAGAAACATCAAGAGAGAACAGAGACAACGTAGACAAAGACCAGGACATCTGGAATAATGTTCTTTGGACAGATGAGTCTAAAATTGAATTCTTTGGACACCAGAATAGAGGACATGTTTTGCATAAACTAAATACAGCATTCCAGGACCTCCAAGAACCTCATACCAACTGTGAAGCATGGTGGTGGAAGTGTCATGGTTTGGCGATGCTTTACTGCAGCAGGACCTGGTCTACCATGTATCAAAGGGTGCTTGAGGAACATGTGAGACCATCTGTAAGAACTGGAAAAGCTGTACTGGACCCTGCAACACGATAATTACCCAAAACATACCAGTAACTCCACTAAGGACTGGCCGAAATTTAAGAAATAGGGAGTCTGAGTCAAAACCCAGATCTTAATCCTATTGAGATGCTGTGGGGTGTCTCGAAATGGGCTGTACCTGCAAGAACTCCCTCAAACATGACTGTGTTCACATTTTAATACTGGATTCACATTCTAACACTGTTTTACTGACACTGTTTTACTGTATCCGGCCCTGCTTTTCATGCAGTCACTGCTCTACGTTGGTTCTGAACTCTGTTGCCTTTTGCACAGTAAATAGACTGTCTGAGTATTTTTGTTTATTTATGTTTATTTGTGTATTTACTTGTGTATTATGCGGTGTACCATCATAGTCCTGGAGTCCTGTGTATGTGAGGGTGACAATAAAATGTACTTGCCTTTACTTTGACGGAGAGGGGAGCAGCGTGTGCGCATGTTTCTGTGTGTGCGTGTGTGTGTGTGTGTGTGTGTGTGTGTGTGTGTGTGTGTGTGTGTGTGTGATGGAAGGGATAGTGCCCAGCTCAGTCAGTGTGTGTGAATACACTGATGAAGGTCTGGATCCCCACACGGGCGCCTAATCGGAATCGAATTTTTCAAGCCAAGACGCGCGTCCTTGGTGCGCTTTTGCGCGCGCCTGGCTGCTCCACCTTAAAGATGACCTTAAAAGTGGAGCCTTCTGGTTGAAACAACGCGATCGCTATGAGCAACTGGACGAACGCGTCGGCGTGTCCGCTCAGCATCAGCTCGTGTCCCGGAGAGAGCGCGGACTACCCGCTCCAGCTGTTCCCCGCGCCGGTGCTGACCGGCATCACGGCCACGTGCTCCCTGCTGTTCCTGGTGGGCGTCGCCGGGAACCTCCTGACTATCCTGGTGGTCGGTAAGTACAGGGACATGCGCACCACCACCAACCTGTACCTGTGCAGCATGGCCGTGTCCGACCTGCTGATCTTCCTGTGCATGCCGCTGGACCTGTACCGCGTGTGGCGCTACCGGCCGTGGAAACTGGGCGACGAGCTGTGCAAACTCTTCCAGTTCGTCAGCGAGAGCTGCACCTACTCGGCCATCCTGAGCATCACGGCGCTCAGCGTGGAGCGCTACTTCGCCGTCTGCTTCCCGCTGCGCGCCAAAGTGCTGGTGACCCGCGGCCGCGTGAAGGCCGTGATCGCGCTGCTGTGGGCGGTGGCGCTGTGCAGCGCGGGACCGGTCCTCGCGCTGGTCGGCGTCGAGCACGAGAACGGCACGGAGCCCGCCGACACCAGCGAGTGCAAAGCCACCGAGAGAGCCATCCAGTCCGGCCTGCTCACCCTGATGGTGTGGGTCTCCAGCGTCTTCTTCTTCCTCCCCGTGCTGTGCCTGACAGTGCTCTACAGCCTGATCGGCAGAACCCTGAGGAAGAGGACGGAGAACCCGGTGGGACCCGTGTCCAGTCGGGACAAGAGTAACAAACAGACTGTCAAGATGCTAGGTAAGAGCTGAGACTAGAATTTTACTCTATTTTGCTGATGGTAAAGGGTTCAAGGGTTCAGGTACAGGTGATGGAGAGGTCTTCATGAATGGTTCTAGAGTTTAGGTGACAGTGAGGATTCTTCAAGGGTTCTAGAGTAAAGGTGATGGTGAGGGTTATTCAAGGGTTCTAGAGTAAAGGTGATGGTGAGGGTTCTTCAAGGGTTCTTTTGTACAGGTGATGGAGAGGGCTTTGTGAATGGTTCTAGAGTTTAGGTGATATTAAATGGTTCTTTAAGGGTTCCCGGGTAAAGGTGATGGTGAAGGGTTCTTCAATGATTCTAGAGTAAAGGTGACAGTGAATGTGTCTTCAAAGGTTCTAGAGTAAAAGGATGGTGAATGGTTCTTCAAGGGTTCTAGAGTTAAGGTGACAATGAAGGGTTCTTCAAGGGTTCTAGAGTGAAGGTGACAATGAAGGGTTCTTCAAGGGTTCTAGAGTGAAGGTGATGGTGAGGGTTCCTTTAGAGGTTTTTAGCAAAGGAAGTGAGGGGCTCTTAAGGGTTCTTTTGTCCAGGGAATGATAAGAGGTTCTGCAAAAGTTTAAAGGTTAGTTAAGGCAAAAAAATTTCAACCATTTAAAAATGTTTCTTTATAGCACATAAAAGGTTCTAGATTAACTATTAACTGTGTGTGTGTTTTCTTTCTATTTCATTTGTTTTTAAAAATACTGATAAAACCTGGTTACATTTAGAAAACAGTGGAAAGGGATAACCAGAACCCATAACATTTAAATGAGTATGGAGCTGTGAAATAGTCTCAGACGCCCTCTAGCATTTACATTCATTCTGTTCCTGTAATCAGGTTTAACAGAACTCAGTTTTTGGATCTACATAATGTGTCCAAATGTATGTAGACATCTGCTTATTTTATGTCTTCCGAAATCAAGGGACCCAACAGGGACTTCTTCTCTGGCGTTGCACTAGATGTTTGAAGATTGTAGTGAGGATTTGTTTGCATTTAGCTGAGCATTCATGAGGTCAGGTGCTGATGTTGGATGATTAGTTCTTCATCACTAATAAACCTTCGTTTTTGAAAGGAACTCTGCATCCATTGCAACACCGCAACTGGTGCAACATGTATTTAATTCATTAACTGAGGTCTACAAACCTTCTTGCTGTAAACTTTCTAGTCTGTCCTAATGTTCTCTTATTCGTCTCCTCGACAGCTGTGGTGGTGCTTGCATTTGTGCTCTGCTGGCTGCCGTTCCATCTGGGGCGTTATTTGTTCTCCAAGTCGTCTGAAGTAAATTCTCCCCTCATCACCCAAATCAGCGAATACTGCAACCTGATCTCCTTCGTTCTCTTCTATTTCAGCGCTGCAATAAATCCCATTCTTTACAACATAATGTCAAAGAAGTACCGGGTGGCAGCCTGCAGACTTTTTGGAGTACACCGTGCACCTGAACGGTCGGTGTCAGCTTTTGTTAATACCGAAAGCTTTGCAGTTTGTTACGAAACCGGTGCCAGCACATGACGGAGGAGAGAGCAGGGGTTGAACAGTGCATTTAGGCTTGGCAAAAGTAGCCAAGTGTCCTAAATTGACAGGCTGACTGCCTCATATTGAAATGGCATTCCAAAAGCCATGACGGGGCGTCCCCCTGTGAAGGAGACCAGCAAATTCAAATGAACCTGCTCAGCATGGCTACAACAAAAGCAAGGGGCTCGTTCCAGCACTGGTCACAATGGTGAAGGACCTGCTGACAGAATGATTATCCCTTCTAATCACTTCTGTGGGAAATCCAATTTTTGAGCACAGTGTTTGATCTTTGCTTCGTTAGACTTGCTTGGAGCTACAGTGTTAATATAATTCTGAATTTTGCAAACAGAAAGTTCTCACACACAGTGGTGGGGAAGGACACGAGAACATTTCTGCAGCACTGAAAGCACCTAAGAGGACAATAACCAAGATCTGCAAAGACTGCCTGCACAAACTGAGTAATCGGAGAAGAACGGGAGCAGATCAGAAAGATAACAGAGAACCCAGTAGTCACCAAGAGTGAGATCCAGATCTCTTAGGTGGAAACCTACCAAAAGAACAACCATCAGTTCAGCACTTCAAGGCCTTAATTGTAGAGCTTTCAGATGGAAGCTAGTCCATGCTAAAGGCTCATGACGAAGATTGAAATATTTGGGCATTTCCAAAAATGTTTCATGAGGAAACCTGCCACTGTGCCTCACGTCATCACTACCATCCCCACAGTCAAAAACATGGGGGTGACGGCATCGTGCTGCAGGATGTTTTTCTGGGACAGAAGAAGATTCTGTGCAAAGGTCTGCAGAGTTTTCAAATTCAGCAACCAGAAGCATCACACCAGACTGGACATGAACACCAAGGAGCATCTCTGGAGACCTGGAAATGTCTGTGAACCACCCAGTATAGCTGAACTTAAACAATTCTCCCAAAAGGAAAGAGAGAAACGCCCGAAAGAAAGGTGTGCCAAGCTTGTAGGACCATTTTTAGAGGATTTGAGGCTGCCAGTGCTGCCAAAGCTCTTTAAACCAAGTAAATGGGATTTTGAATACAGTTCTAAAGTGGAATATTGTGTGTAGATTGATGATAAAAAAAGATTTCGTTCAAACCACACGCCACGTGTGCTGCAGGTAACAGTGTCATGCCCTAATGAAAATGGCTTTATTTGGGGTAAGGAGAGTTGCATAGTTATATGGACGGGAATAGAATATTAGCAAGTTGGGTTTCAACAGGGATACAACTTTACAACTAGCTGGAATATTCAGGACAGGGTTAGGGTTAGTCCAGACTCGCCACAGCTTGTTAGCCAATAGATTAGCTGCTTGACCGAGGAGCTGTACAGATTTGCATATTTAAAATGTGGCTGAAAAGAATAGCTTTATTGGGGCCCACAGGCTGTGACATAACGCACTGCAGGTCGGTCACACTGTGTGAGATCATTCAGAGACACGACAGGATGCGCTTTTTGTACTATGAGCTGTTAGAAACAATGGTGAGTGTAATAGTCGCTGATGTTAACGGCAAGTTTTTTGTTCCACTGTTCTTGCAGATTTATGCACGCTACACATAAATGCCTTAATCAGTCCGAACAACTGGATGACCGAGTCAGCACTGTAGATGTAAGCACTGTACATTGTTCCTCAACTCGGGGAGAACACAATTGTGCAAGCTGATCAAGTTCTATAACCTTACAAAACTGCTTATTTTCAAAACCCTGCATCTCCAGAACAGTAACTTACTAGATAACGCACATATATGGAGATAGAAGGTTTTGCTGTGACAGTCTCACTTTGTTAAAAGCCACTTAACATGACAAACGTGTGACTGTGACAAACGTGTTGCTGTTGGTGATTCAGTTCAGTTTTTGGTTTTATGCGTTCTGCATATAAAACGTGCTTTCTTTAACAGTAAAGTAATGAAAATATACGATTGGTCCATTCCTGATAACAATGTAAAGCTGGTGTTTTTAAATGGCATAAGAAAAAATCTTTTTTAATAGATGTACAATAATTTTTACAGATGTCAAAAAATACTAAAAAAATGTAAAAAAAACAAAAAAAAAAACACTCAAGACACTAGGTAATATCAGAAAATTTTAAACATTTATTGTGTATAAATATATTACATATATGCTACAGATACATAATCATCTTAAATACAAAGGGTAGTACTTCAAATCTATACATTAAACTGATATGGTAGTTTTTTTTTTTAATAATGCCTATGATTATAATTTACAACAATAAATGTGACATGATTATGTTGAACATGGCAGTGTGGAATGATTCCCATCATGTGTTAACATGAGAAATGGGGTTTATCAACAGGGCAGCTGTTTCAGGACACCCTGATTACAGGTAAGGCTTTAGGTCATGATGTCCGAAGATCCTAAAAGTCACAACCTGCACGTTTACTTACTTAGACACGAGATAAAATAAATAAAATGTTGGACCGTGGGTCAGTGGGTCAGGAGGAAATATTGGAAATTAAAGTGTTCAAGTGTTTCCACTTCAAGTTTTACATCTAGTATCAAGTTATGTCACGTCTCTCTTCAAAATTACACTGGAATGTTGGAAGTCCTTGAATGACAGGAGAGGACTGCACTGATGTAAAAAAAAAACAAAAACAAAAAAAAAACAAAAACAACAAACACTGAAAATACAAATATATTCCGTATGAGGATAAACCTTGGCATTAACTCGCTGACTGAAGCAGAGAGGGAGAGCAAGAGAGATTACTATTGGATCGTAGCGCATGTAGAATTAAATCGGACATACAGGAGTAAAAATGGCATATGCACAATAAAAATATATCTGAAATGAAACAGGTTAATATTATAGATTACTGTTCTATATTTGGAAACATAATTCATCATAAAAAAAAAAAAAAGACATGCTACATGAGAAAATATTGAATATGACAGTTTCTGATTCTTAAAGAAATAAATAAATGAAGAGATTGCACTGTGATTTGCATTATAAAGTACTGTATGCAATATATAGTATAAATAAACCTACCAAAACTGTTATACCTTGCTTGCTCACTAACTTTGGTTAAGGTACGATTGAGCTAGTAAACGTTTTACTTTTTTCCATGTACTGCATAATGTAGTCTCAGCTAGAGTAGAGGTTAGAATGTAAATGGAATTGCGACTCTGAAATGATTTACGAAAAAAAAAAAGCTTACAAAAAAGAAAAAAAAAAAAAAAAGAAGAAAAAAAAAAAAAAGAGAAGACAGAAGGCACGCGCCCACTGGCATTCTGAGCAGTTTATCTGGTCCCCCCAGTCCCTGAGGTACGTACATTCCAGACTTCACTTTACTGTAACTTGCCAGTGGGCAAAGGATGTTGCAAAGAAGTTCTTTGGCTATACAAATGCTGCTTTTGTTTTGAGGAACAAGCTTTCCCTTTTTACTATCGAACGCATCGGGATGAGAGAGACAGACCGAGACAGAGAGAATGTGTAAAGATGTCAAAAAACTGCGAGAGCTCTTGAGATAATGACAGATAAACGTGACCACAGAGGTGCGGGCGAACAGAGAATCAATACCTAGGATTAGTCATTATAAAAAATTAATTCATGGGCACAATAAATACAATGGCCTAAAACTGACGTGAGATGAAACTCTCTTTTGTACCTGTATTTATATTTAATACATTTCTATTTTCTCTCTTTACATTGAATATCAATAGCTCTAGTTACATAAGGCTACTCACTGTATTACTAGTGTAGTCTCAGCTACCACTGCTTTAGTGTTGATGACCTGAAGCTAACCGTTCTAGCGATCAGTAACAGTTGCGAGGTCTTAAAGAAATAGCTCGGTGAAAATTCGATTTTTGCACAATTCCCCTCTTATCCCTCATGCAGCCGATCAGTCAAGGCAATATAACTCTTTCGCTTTGTTTCAGCACTTGGATTACAAGGCTTCTACTTTAGAAAACACTAGAAGTCAATCATTCGAAGTGTTTTCACTAAAATTACCAACACTTCTCTTGTGACGGAGTTTTCGTTCAATTTTATAGCCTTGAGTCATATTGCATCCTATAGTGCATCAACAAGTCGATTACGTCACCTTAATGAAGATCTGAAAGTGGTACGAGAGAACTTCTGAGGACATAATTACTGGAAACTTTTGAGTGACAGAATTTGTTGGACAGATCCGGTCGAAAAAGCCATGACTGATCAAATCCATCTGGGGTAAGAGATAATTATGTTAAGTTTTTTCTTTTTTATCTGAATTACTCCTTTAAAACACACAACAGAAAATTACACATCCCATCAAAGATGATGTGCTAAAGCTGTATCACATAATAAACACTTTGTAAAAATACAAAAATATTTTAACGCTTATATGAAACCTGTTCTGGGGGGGCCTCGTAAAAAGTTCTTAAGTAGAAAAAAGGACCTAAAAATATATAAAAAATACTTTCATTTACTTTCAATGTAGTTGTAGTTTTTAAAAAATTGTGCAACAAACACACCAAGTTTAAACATATAAAAAGAGACAGATGAGGAAAAGCAGGCAAATCGAAATGGGGAACAGCCTGAATGATTTCTCCAAGCACACCATCTAGGAAAGTGTAGCCCTCAAGTTTCGTTTCGTTGCGCAATTTGCTCAGGTGCATCCCTTTCCCCGGTCTTCATATGAGAAGTTGGAGCAGATAAGCGATGAAGATGGAGAGGGAGGCCACCCCGAGGACGATGAGGCTGGCGAACTGTTCGTCCGTGAGCGCTTTGGGAGTGGATGTGCTGATGGAGCCTGGCTCCACGGACACAGTGGTGTTGGAGCGGCGGGGGGAGAAGTGTGTGGAGGGGCTGAAGGACCCACACAGCTCCTGGGAGGTGTCCGAGCAGCGCCTGCACACAAAGACCCGCAAGCGGTAGTCTGTGTTCCACTGTAGGCCAAAGAGCTGGAAGGCAGTTTCCTCTCCCTTATACACCTGAGAAGCACATACAAGGAAAATATAAGCCCCTGCTGTGCATTACCAAGTGGATGGTGTCATCAAAGTGTAAATGCTGAAAAGAAAACCTGGTAGTGTTTGATTCAACACAATTACGAGAAATTAAATATGGAAAGAAACAACTGTGTCTACAGGGAACCTAAATCTAAATGCATGCTTAAAAACATTTCTTTGGGAGTTTGTAAACTTCCAGTTCGCACATAAGGCTATAATCTGGGGCAATGAGTGGCTTTGGGAATAATCTAAATCACATAAAATAGAGATGAGACATCCTATTAGACTAGCCAGTTCATCAGCACCCCCAGGACCACTAATATTGTGAGTATTCCTGACACAGTATGAACATGGACATTTTAGTGGCATGTTTGTGTGCAGATATTGGGCTTTTAAATACAGTCACTGTTAAAGTTTAAACAATTTCCCCATTGACCTGCCCTTTAGCTTTATTTTGCAAATGTTATTTCATTAATTTCTTCTTTTCCATTTACCTGTTCATCTTCATGTGAGTTCCTGTAAAGCCTAATTTCTAATGAATGACATCGGTAACCTGAAATTGCTTTTTTATGCAAACCAAATCTGTGTGCCCATAACTCTTCTGCAATCAGAAAATCTCCTCTTTAACATAAATACAAAAGGCTACAGGAAAAGCAGAATCTCTTAAAAACAAACAAAACACACACACACACACACTGTTGTTTAACTTTTAAGGTCAGGTCTGTTCATAAAGCATTTAATAGATTTTGCAACTTTTAAAGAATTTAAATTAAAAATAAAAAATTCAGACAGAAGATCGTTATTTGCATTAGCTATGGTTACTGGAGTTACTGGAGCTGTGGCTAATTTTTCAACTACTATGCTGTTGTCTGGAGTGTGTGTGTGTGTGTGTGTGTGTGCGTGCGTGTGCAGGAAAAATGACTAATTTGCAAGGTTTTGTAGCTGTAACCCACTCATGTCCCACGAGCCCAGGGGGACATTCTGCTATGTGATCCCTCAGATAGGGCAATTAAACCACCACTGGTCCATTTCAGATCTAAACAACAATCACATGCCACACAGATCCACTGTGTTTTTACCAAATATATATTATTTGTAGTTCTATCCTCACACCATACACATAAATGCCTGCATTGGATACTAAATTCTGAAATCATATGTTGCAGTGGATGCTGTTAGGCTCCTAAGTGGCACAAACACATAAGGTAGTGATTTCCAAACCACCCCACAGGGACAGGCTTTATTCCTATTTTTGTGATCTGGGATAAAAAAAAGTGCATCCTCTGGGTGATTGGTGCATTTTAAGCAGTTTATAAATGTAAAATTCCATATCCTGCCATTACATGCTTCATCCGTGTGGCCAACCTCTGCCTCCTAAATGACAGTTTAGTGGCTATAAATATAAACAACAGACCATAAAAATCAATTCACTGTTACTAAGGTGAGACAAATTTTACTTCTATTTCTGTAAACTGTCACTATGTTCTGTTTTTTTTTAGTCCCCCCCCCCCCCCCCCCAGTCTTCAGGTTAAACATCTTACTCTCTGTTACTCAATCACACACACACACACACACACACACTTATGCATACTATCATACAAACATGAAAAATTTGACAGAAGTATGAAAACATTGCAATTTTAACAAACTCTAAAATCTTTTCTAAAGAGTTTGCTCTCATATCATAAATATGATGACATGAAAAGTATGTACCATAAAAAATGTAATACAATTTGCATAAAAACCTTTTACTGGATGTTTCATGACACCAATACTCTGTGCTGTCAACTTGTCTCAAAAATCCACAGCTGAAAAAGACCAGCACTTTCTACTCAGTGACCTTATCTTGAGCAGACTGATCAGAAATAAGACACAGTACCTGTCTGTATTCTGACTCCTTCCCACCCAAGACCTGGAGCACATAGCTGATACGGTCTCCCCTCATAGGGGGTACATTTTCCCAGGTGATCTCGCACGCATTGCCCTCCAGCTGAGCCACTCGAGGAGCTGTAGAGATATAGACAGACGGAGATAGAGAAAGATATATTATTATGAAATCAGAGTACGAGACAGAGATGTTTACATGTTCATTCTCCACTCACAGGCGTCCTGGTTGTTTTAATAAGTAAAGAAAGGCTGGCTACCTTTGAGTGTTGGTGGCACAGATTTGGCAGTGGTGAAGGAGTAGGTGTCTGAGAAAGGGCCCTCGCCAGCATCGCTCACAGCCTGGATTCTGAAATTGTAGCGGCTCGACTCGCTCAAGCGCTGCACCTTAAATGTGTGGCTTGGCCCACGGTAGATTGGCACAAACCTGTTAGAGAACCAGAATGATGATGCAAAAAACAACTCTCAAACAAACTTGGTTGTCACGGTAGGCGGCGCTCTGCTCTGAATGGACACAACTCATGTGCTCATTAGAGCGACAGGTGTGCTTCTTTGGGGGCAGGGTTTATAAGCCCCAATGAGGAAGCACAGAGCATTGGTCATTGCTTTATCTACCCCTTTTGTGTGAGTGGTTCTTGAGTTCTGCTTATGTTCAATAAAGTAAAAGAGCACAAGTCTCCTGGTTGTGCATCTATGTCCACATAACAACAACAACAACCCAGCGTTACATTTGTAATCCCATTTAAAATCATTGTTGACTAGCAAACACCATCAACAAATGTTAAGACGATATAATGGTCCTATCAATATATTTTGAATATGTCATTTTTGAAAATGGTTTTTGGATGGTGAAGATCTACATAAATCAGTTTAGTGTCTATCAAAAATGAAAGTACTTTTTCTGAAATGAATGAAAGTATTTTCTACTGAATGAAGAAAAAGCAGAAGGAAACAGCCCTTTCAATAATTTTACCCTGCAACATTGAAAAGGAAGCCACTGCTGCACACACAATATCTCTCTCACAATAGGGCTCTTTAGACTAAGAGAAAGAAGTATTTGTTTATGAGAGGAGTGAGTGAAGTTTGAAGTAGCAGGTGCTGGCAGACAAAAATGCTTCAGAAAAGCAGGTTTTATCCATTCAGACAGCATTCCCAGTACCGTGTGGAAGATAACTCTGACTTTACTCCTAACACAAGGAGAACATGCATGGGAATGGTGTGGACGTGTGGACAAACACGTATAAAATGACTCATGTATAAGGAGTTGATAAATATCAGTGATGACTGTATTGATGGGTACTGTACTTATGGGTTTTTTTTAAATCTAAAATAAATTTGAAAAAATCTTAACATTGAAATGGCAAAATAAGTTAAATAACATAAAATAGTTAAGAAACGGTCCAATCTTTAATTTTTTTTTATCTTTTGTAAAGCAAACAGACCAAAAATTGTAGATGGATTTCTGGTGTATTTTGTCTTTTTATCATATTGCTGCAGTATAGTGATATATAGAGATGCTTGCACAGTGATGCATATCGTATTGAAATCGCTAACAATAACCAGCCCTAATCCACAATCATGGATGGACACTGGGGATGGACATTAGGGCACAGCTCATTATCTGATTGGAAATTTGAAACCAGGCATTCTTTCTTTGTCTTTGGAATAGTTTCTTTTCACTCTAAAAGCTAGTTAAATATAAGGGCTCATCACACTTTATAGCTTGAAAAAGCCCCTCATGTGGTCTTACTTTTTGTGCTTGATTTGAGGAAGCTATTTACTGTTCTTTAACTTGATCATTTTGAAGAGCTGCTGGCCAAATTGTAATGCTTACCAGCTGATTTAATATAAAAAACATTTATACTACCTGGAAGATCCATGCACTTTATTTTTATAATGTTCAATGTCAGTATTTTAATAAACATTATATTCACTTATTAAACCTGTCGCATAGAAGTTGCGTTTCTGCTTTTATATAATAATACAATTTTGGCACTGCATATATGGCTGCTCTGTATGCTGGCCGTAGGTCTCCTCGTTTACTAACACATGGATGAACCCTCTGATGGAGAAGCACATAAATAAATGCATACGCATTGAGCCAGATGCATAGGGTCCATACACATATGATTAATATGTTCTTTAATCATTTTTTGAAAAAGGGAAATAACACCAAAACTCTCCAGCAGAGCAGGCTTTTGTGGCTTGTTATTTGTTTTTCCCAAGTTCTAAAATTCTCTTAAACTGTTGCCACTTCAATGAATGTTTTTTTCTCTAACACAACCTACTGGCTCCTTAGCCGGCCTTGAGCAAAGAGCAAAAGAACATCTAATGTTCAAGATACTGATTTACAGTTCTGCAGTAAACATCTCCTGCAGTGAGAAGGAGAAAATGTGGTATGTCTAAAAGTATTTGCTGTGTTATGACCTCTGGTTCCTGTCCTCCATCTGCAGGATGTAGGTAGTATCATCACTGCTTGATCCTCTGCTGTTGCTGTCCCCCCACCGCAGTTTCAGGCTCTGTGGTCCTGCAGCGGAACACTCCAGTCTTGGGGGGACAGGGGGCAACAGCCTGGTCCTCATTTGCAGACTTGGCCCAAATGGACCAACACCCACTGCGTTCTCTGCCAGGACCTGTACGCTAAACACAAAGATGTAAACACATTAGCATTGACCGACAACTGTCCAATCAACTTGCTATACTTGTTTAAACTTACATATAAAAATTGTTTTGTTCTGGTTTGTTTGCACATCTGTTAAAGAGATTTTGACTGGCACGTAACCGCTTTAAGGGCTGCTACAAAGTTACTGGCTATAGCTCTAATGCGTTGTGGCAACAGAATACAGAATATGCAAGCTGGAGGCTGATTCTCATCAGGAGATTAGCTTGATGTGTGATTTCCCACAGGAGCCACCACTTTGGCCATTATTTTCATTGCTTTCAGTCATTCTCTTAACACTGATTGGATTAAGATGTCCCAGAAGAGTTTCAGTCATAAAGACCACAGTCTCACACACACACACACACACACACAGGTGCATTTTGGAACAAAAGGTATAAGAACTTTTATTGATATTGATAGTACTGATAGTACTGATAATGCAACATCCCTCAATTTTAGTATTTTCTGAAGCCATTTAAAAATATACAGTACTGTGCAAAGGTTTTAGGCAGGTGTGGAAAAAAAATGCTTTAAATAAACAATGCTTTCAGAAATATGATTTTTTATTTTTTATCAATTTACAAAATGGTGAGTGAACAAAAGAAAAATCTAAATCAAATCAATATCTGGTGTTACTACCTTTTGCCTTCAAACCAGCATCAGTTCTTCTGGCTCCACAGAGCCCTGATCTCAACATCATCCAGTGTGTCTGGATCACATGAAGAGACAGAAGGATGTGAGGAAGCTACATCCACAGAAGATCTGTGCTTAGTTCTCCAAGATGTTTGGAACAACCTACCAGCCGAGTTCCTTCGAAGACCGTGTGCAAGTGTACCTAGAAGGATTGATGCTGTTTTGAAGGCAAAGGGTGGCCACACCAAATACTGATTTGATTTAGATTCTCTTTTGTTCATTCACTGCATTTTGTTGATTGATGAAAATAAATGATTAACACTTCCATTTTTGAAAGCATTCTTTGTTTACAGCATGTTTTCCAAACCGGCCTAAAACTATTGCACAGTACTGTGTGTATTTATTATTTTTAGGAATTTCAGCAAGTGCACCTTCAACAGCAAATATTAAAATATAGGAAAATAATTTCAGCAAGTATTCTGCTTTACCAACTCAAAGTAATTTCAATGGCTATAGGAATCAAGATGTTTTGTGAAAAATAGAGTGAAATAAACCCAAAATACCCTTATTCACCTACTATCAGGAAAAAAATCTGGATAGGCAACCACTCAGTTTTAAAATAAATAAACTAATAAAATGATTTGTGTGTGTTAATTCAATGGCAACAAAAGTTAGATTGCCAAATGAATGTAGTAACTGGGAGGATAATGAACATTAACTGTTGTTTTGTGTTTAGAGAAAGATTCCAGGAAAAAAAAAAAAAGAATTTAATAAGCATTTAATACTGTCAATGTCATTAAATGGTGATGAATCTGCATGTATGCCTCACTATCACTGAAGACAATAACCAATCCAGCAGTGCCAAGCTTGTCGCATCTTTTCCTAAAAGACTCAAGGCTATAACTGCTAAAAAGTGCTTCAACTAAGTATTTGGTAAAGGGTCTGAATGATTATGTAAATGTAATATTTCAATTTTTTCTTTATAATACATTTAAAATATGTCTAAAATTCTGTTTTCACGTTATCATTATGGGATCCTGAGTGCAAATTAATGGGAAAAAAAAAAAGACTGTAGCCTCCGGCTGCAAAATATCTTCACTGGAAAGTACAAAGATTATTAATGTTGAAAATCCTAATTTTTTTGTGTTTCTGCAGGCCACAAGCACACATAAAAAGCCCACTAACACTGGCCTGCATTTTTGGATTGTGAGTCGATTTATTTGTCACTACCCTCACAAAAGCCAGCAAGAAATGTGTGATGCTGTGGATGCTCACAGCATGGAAAAACATTGTTTGATTTGCTGATTGCTGTACATCGAATATCAGACTGTAAAAGCCAATACTGCTCTAATGACACAGATATCTTGCTTCTTACAGATAAGCAAACAATTTTATTTTAACAAAAATAACTAAGTACTTTTCCTACTTAATAGGACACAGCAGAAGTGAAAATACAGGCAATATGTCCTGTTTGAAAGGCAGCGTCCAAACAAAGCAACCACTGTGGACCTTCCATTATACCTGTAGACTCCATTAGAAACACTATCTTCTATTCAAAACAACAAATACGGCCCTCCTTTTAAAACTTTCCACACTGCAGTTTCTCCGAGCTTATGTCTAACTGGGCCTCAGCACTGTTCAGTCTACCTAAATAAAAGAGAAACAGAATACACGGAGCTAGTTTTAAGAGTTCTCAAGGATTTATGTGAACGCTTTAGCATAAGGGACATTCACAAGCACTAACGTTTTACTACGGCAATTTTGATGAAAATGCATAATTCACATTTGTGCATATAAAACAATACAGCCCTGATACTGAATACCAGAAGTGCGTAGTTTTTACAGTTTTTAAAGCAGTATGTCTTTTTAGGTGATTTCCTTTCCTTTATAAAGACTGCACTGGAAGAAGTAAAACTGCATGGGGAATGCACAGGTACGAACATGCAAAATTCTGCATTTATGAGCCTTTCTAAATTAGATGAATGAGAATGCATTTTTAGCTTAACTAATTAAAAAGCCTGTGTTTAATTTTAACGTTCACCTCCCACATGATTTCCTAATACATGTCACGCATCACTGATAATTACAGTAGACACCACCACTGAATCACTTCACTCATTGATTCAGTTATCTAGCTTTCCAATCCATCTTGCAAGTTTGTTGCAACAGTGTCACGCTTATTGCGCCAGTTATTTATCTGTTTATCTGTAAAGTATGATGTCTATTTGACTAATACGAGCTAATAAACCATGACTATTCCTTCCTTTTAATTTTTTTTTTATCCATTTAATCTCTCACTCTCCCTTTCCCTCATCCATTGTCCATCTGGATTCTCTCGCTCTCTCGCTCTCTCCTTTCATCCTATTTTGTATCTTTCTCACCGCTTGTTTATTTTGTCTCTCTCTTGGTGTGTTTTATTTCACTTTTCTCCATTTTGTACATTTTGCTGTTTTTCTCCCCCCTGCTCGCCCCCTCTTTGTGCCAGCCTTGTTTTTCTCATTCCCCTCCCCTTTCAGCTTAGTTGATTCTGCCTGTCTTTCTCATCTAGCTCTTTCTGTGCCCACCTTGTCCCTCTCTCTTCCACTGTGTTTCGTGTCTCTCTTTCTACTTTCACTGCTTTTTTTCACTCTCACCTTTCTCATTCTCTTCATTCATTTTGCCTGTTTATCTGTCTCTGTTGCTCTCTATTTATCTCAGTCTCCATTTTGTCTGCCACTGGCACAAGAATAATGCCTTATATAACAAAAGAAAAAGAAAAAAGAAGAAGAAAAAAAAAAAAGAATCTAAATGTAATGGAATCCCCAAGTAGCAGATATGTGTACACTTACCTGTACTCAGTGTCTGGCTGCAGGTTTCTGATCACATGGCAGGTGCTTTTTCCAGCTGTGATGAGCGTGTCTCCCATCCTGATGGTGTAGCAGGTGATCTCCTGGCCGTTACAGTTGGGCTCATCCCAAGCCAGCGCCAGGCAGGTGGAGGGGGAGAAGGGTTCTTCATCAGCGGCCAAGGAGACAGGCTCCTGAATGTACAGACAGACCACAGCATCCGGAGCGGCTGCTGGTGTCCGGCACCATACGAGTTCACTGAAGGGGCCTGCCCCCGCCTGGTTTATGGCCTGCAAAACAGGACAATCACTGAGCCCACATTTATATTATGTTAAGACAAGTAAGACCAGTCTGCAAAAACTATGGACTTGGTTCTTTCACTCTTATGCAACTCCCTAACCACTAGGCCACTGCTGCCCCTGACACTGACCCTGCTGTTGACAGATATGCATCATTTACAAACATGAATGTGAACTGTAAATACCAGAACCAAATCAGACTGCAGCAAATAAACCAGAACTATCAAGGCGGTGTAATATTAATGTAGCCTGATTTGATCAGTAAACTAGTTATTCTTCTCTCCAACTTAGGAGATATCTGGCCACATCATTAAAGTAAGTTAAAGGTCATCTTTCATACACACACCATAGTTTTGAGACAAAATTTTGCTTTAAAGGGTCGCATTAAGCAGACACTAGCTGATCTCAGAGCCAATTATCCAAGATGGGTAGCAAACTCAAAGGTCAAACAGCTCGCAGGGTGAGCAATGCACCAGTCAAAGCTTACGCTGTTCAAACCAATATTCCTGTTTCACTGTTTTGCCTTGTTTTGATTTGCCTGAGATGGTACACACTTGCCCAGAGCAATTGTGAATAATAATTGTTTGAGTCTGAGCTGGACCTTTGATTAGGAAAAAAGCACCAATCAATATCTGGTCACTCAATCGATCGTCATTTCATTTGTTTTGCTTGACAGAAGCTGGTTTGTTCATTGCACTCTAATGCCTGGTCAATATTACAGGATTTAAAAATTCCAACCAATCTTGAAAACTTGAGACCTTGTTCATAATTACATCTTTAACTGATTTTTTTATGTCTTTAATTTGTTGTTAGTCACCACACACAAATGTAAAAAGAAAAATACACAGAGACATTCATTCAGCTGTCACCACTGAACAAGTTAACGGTCCCTCTCCATATTTTATCCACCTCTTGATTTAGCTGCCATGCTTAGCCCTTCTTCATTATGCGACTGTTCAAATTAGCTCTTGGTTAATAGTCTTTTACATATGATGTCATCATGGCATTCCCCCTCCCTGCAGAAGGTGTTTAATATTTATAGGTGGCACAACTGGACAGGGAGCAGTTTGGAAGAGAAAGACTGAATTATTGACACCGATATCAAAGAATAATGTGGGAAGATAATTGTTTAAGATCACCTTGATATCGGGAAACCTTTTGTGATTGCCAGAAGTGGGAAATTGGCCTCAAAATGATCTCGATTACCTTGTACTGCGAGTCTTTTTCATGTGCATGATTTCAAAGTGGTACGCCAAGCCACAAAAATTCCAAAAAACAGTCTCAGCAACATTTTTGCTGCTTTCTCACAGGGAGACATGCTATACTTGTGGTTACCTGTAGCCTACAGCAGTAGTTAGCTGCTGCCTCCAGGTTGGAGATTTCACAGAAGGTTTTAGTCCCATTATAAACCATTTCCAGGGAGTCCTGATCCCGACCCCAGTCTAGCCGGTAGCCAGAGATATCTTCTGCCCCCGAGCTCTTGTCCGTCTGATGAAACAAATCAACAAATCAGAGCATGTCTCAGTCTCCTGGAAACGCTGGGTACATGCTTTCAGCAGAAATATGACCAATTAACATTTGGACACAAGGCAATTAGGAGCCGACACTGGGAGGAATTAATGGAGGGATGAGACGCTGAAAAGAAGAGCTTCTACACTTTTTTTCTGTCCAGCTTTTTTTGGCTACCTTACTGACATGGCATGAAAGTGAAAGTGATGACTTTGCGCTGCACCAATTCACTTGATATGTCAGGGGAAAATATAAGAATACAGTTGTGATAGCAAAGCAAATTAACAGTGTTCGTTTTTACTTCTAAATTAGTGGTACAGCCATAATGTCATAAGGTAAAATAGATATAAACAGATATAAATAAATCAGAATATTCCTAATAAGTATAAGCTTACATAGAAAATGAAAGGAATTGTCTAAAGATACAAGGGACTCAAACATAAAAAGCGTATGATTATAAATCCATCTGTGAGGGGAGAAAGAGAAACAAATGGACCACATGAGGATGTAGCTGTTAAGGAGAAGGCACTCAAACACCTTACATGCTCACTGAAGTGTAGTATTATCCAGCATTTTGGAACAAATAATGGGCAATGTGCTGTGTGGAGTAGGTATGAGCTGGATTGGTGATTATCCTGTAATTCAGTCCAATTTTTTTTTTTTTTTTTTGGAGTACAAAGAAACTGATTGCAGCTAGAAAATCATTATTGCTTCGCAGGAGCAGAGAAGATGCACAGAGTGGAGTAGAGGAGATCAGTGAGAAAAAACAACCGGAAACTCATGCAGTATTTACTTTAAAACTGGAGCCTAACTCACCTCCCAGCTCACCACTGCACATGTGTGTGAGGTCAGGTTGATAATGGGCACCAGACACTGGCAAGGAGGGCCTGCTGCAGTGGTCACTTCAAGAAACTCTGTGTATGGACCATACTGAAGAGAGAGTAGAAAGGATACAAGAGTGAAAACCTGACTTGCCACACAGAACATTAGTGGAGAATGGCAAGAGATGTATGAAAGACGTCAATAAGAAACTTTTCAGCTTCTTTCAAACTGAGCGATACATTTGAAGCTTTTCTTGCATGTCAGCTGCTTCTGAGTAAACTTTGAGTCGAAGTTAAACTGTTCCCTTAGTACAATATAATGCTTCACAATATTTGTCCAAGGTAATCAACATTATGATGGATATAGCAATTATGAGATTATAGACTTGTATCTGCAAATCAGATACACTTCGATGATATCTAATAGATAATATCTAACTGTTTGGTACAAACAGAGAAAGCTATTTGTCATAAAAAATTTTTTTTTTTTTTCCACCAAGAAAAATCTCTGGCTGCAATGTTAGCAAGATTTTAGGAAGTATTTCAGTTTGAAGTTTATCCTGCTTGGCACATGACCTACCCCAGTATCATTGGCAGCACGAACTCGAAACCTGTAGGTGGCGCCTGGCATCAGACTACCCACAGTGCACTCTGTTTGCGCTCCATGGTACACCTGCGAGTTAGCATCCTCTTCTACACCATTCATCTCCACACTGTAGACCAAATTTTCATTCTCACCATCATGCGCAGGGCCTTCTAAAGAAAGGGGGAGAGAGAGAGAGAGAGAGAGAGAGAGAGGTTAGATATTTTTTAAACAGTTTAATTTTCCTTTTTTTTTTCTAATTTAATACCTGAATATAATGAACCGGAGAAAGCTAACTAAGCTCTGCAAATAGTTATAAAGGGTCAAATTTTTTCACTGAATATCAAACTGCAACTTTATCTGTCCTGAAAAAAAAAATTATAAAACAGTGGGGTAAAAAGTAAGAAAAAAAACCCAAAAAAAATACCACAGTATTTTAACCTCCATTTCTCCTTTTTATTACTATTACTATCATCTATGCTTTCAGATTTTTATACTTTTATAAATAAGCCATATGCTTTTTTTTTAGGACAAAACATGCCACTTATGACTAGCACGATGAACTCTCCTTACATGAACAACATTGGGTGGGTGGTAGTAATGCATATTAGTCAAATGGCCCCTTTCCAACAAAATAGGTTATTCATAGCCAAGGGTGACTAAAACAACCAAACAAACCCTTCAACAAAAAGAAAGAAGTCTGGCTTGGACAAATGGAAGGATGGTGGAATGCATTATAGATTTAATAAAAATTTTTTTAAAAAACACAAAAAACTAATGGCAAAAGGGCACCAATCACTAATACCTGCAATACCTTGAATTCAGGCTAAACAAAGCAACCATGCCAAATAAAAACGCTCAGTTTATTTTAAATAATAATATCTGACTCTTTAGACATGATAACATTTTATCCTTTTAGCACAATGCAACCTGGTAAACACTTATCAGGCTAGCTTGGCTCCCTCAGAAACCACATAGCTCACTCACATTAAAGAGAGGTGAATCAATAATGGAGGGAGGTGTTGGAACATGTTGTGAAAAACACGCTCATTAATAGAGCTAGATTAAGTGAGGTGGACATGTGCTTCTTATCCTGCAAAGGCTTTCTGGGTTTTAATAATAGAAAAGGAGGCGGAAAGCTCAACCAATCCCTGACAGTCTGAAAGAAAATCCGGCTTTGGCCAGGGGTTGTTTTAATTAGAATATTTTTTCTTGTCTAGCCTAGTGTGTTTAGCATTTATTCAAACATGGGACAGGAGACTGGATGCTGTTCTCGGTCAGGTGCAATCATCAGTTCCACAAATATACGCTGTCACGTTGATCTGTATTAAACTAACTGTGTTCATATCAAATACTAGTTTGGAAAACAGAGTCTGTGAAAAGAAATTTCGAGTTAAGGTTCAGATTTGTCACAACAACTCGACAAGACAAGTCAGGTCTTAAACCTGTGCACCGTCTTGCTCTGCCACATTTAAAAAGCAGTCTTTGATATCAGTGTGTGAAGAGGTGGAGGTAAGCTGAATAGGCTGAAATCCTGAATAGGCTTTACATGTAAATTCCTTAACACATTACCTCCTGTAGGTAATGTGTCACACCCTGACTGGGACCTTGTCACATTTAACAAAAATATTGAAAGGTAATTTTGAGCTATTGCTCTCCAAAAATTCCAATTTTCTGTTGGATAAAGCAGGAAAGTTCTGCTCAGTTTTATATTTTAATGACTATGATTTAAAACACAAGTGGAGTTAAACTAAGGTGAAAGTCAAAGCTCATTTTAGACACTTACTTTACATAGCTAAACTGCTGAAGTAATTTTTACATTATATTTTAATACATAATATATTATGTATTTTTTATTTTGTCTTGTTTTCCAGACATGCATTGCCTATTTGTATCTCAGATCATTATTTAAGGGAAATATTGTACAAGAGAGAAAAATCAGCTAAACATTTTAGTCACTACTGACGTTACAGAGGGTACCTTAAGTGCCTTATATCTCCATTTGATTTGAGGGAATTAAACGTCAAACTCCATTATAAACAGACTGCTGTCCTTGCTTTTCATTTTGTCCTCTAAATGGATGCAGAGAGTAATATAATGGCTTCGGTAAAAACAAGCCACAGAGGAAACCCGGGCAATATTATTGATTAATACAAAGAGTTACACACTTATTATGTCAAAAATGCAAAAAGCACTGACCAAAAAAAGAGTGGCTTTTAAATGAACATCCTCAACAAGATGTGCATTTAAGTTAATGATGACATGTGGTCACGCCGGAGCATGTGTACACTAATAAGAACAGGAACACACAACACAGGTCATTTTCCCTGCAAAGACAAAAGCTAACTAAAATGGGATGAAGCAGAATACTTGTGGCAGCAATAAACTAAAAACAAAAACAGAAGTGATTCACTGGCCTCGTGCATGTGCATGATTTGGTTGTATTTGCAATGTGAATATCAAAAGTCTGGACACACTTACACACACTGGATTTCCATAAATGATTATAATAATAAAAAAAATTCCATATTATAGAAAAAGTGCCATTTAGGAAATCGCTAGTGACCAATAACATTACACTTATCAAACGATCTACTGTTTTAGATTTTAAATTACGTTCTGCTGGGCTCTTCATAAAAAAGACAAGGGGTCAGTTCACAGAATAAATGCATGTTCTCTGCTTCTCTGAAGTATGAGAGTTAATGTTTATAGAGAAAAGGTTTGATAATTGCTGGTTGTTTACCGTGCAGTCACAAATCCACACAGTCCCTATATTCACACACCCAAGATCAAGAAATCATGATCTCATCATCAGGCGTGTTATAGTGTTTATAACTACTGTACTCACCCCACTGTAAATTCACTTCTCGGTGTTTGACACTCCCCTGGACAGTGAGTGATCGGCAGGGGCCTGGTGGAAGGCTGGTAGTGCAGACAAGCAGGCTTTCTGTATACTACAAGACCAACACATGTCGAGTCAAAACACAGCAAACCCATTTCCTTCCAGCTTCCAAATAAATGACCATTTCACAACCATGAAAATGATCATTACTATTATGATCTATTATACATTGGCAAAATCTGCTTTGAGGGTTTGCATTTTTCATACGTTCCTACCTGGCTGTGGCCACCCGAGCTGATGGTGCTGAGACGAAGTGTGTACCACGTCGCTGCATTCAGATCCTTACACATGTGCTCGCGCAACAGTCCGCGATACACAACGTCCCACTGGCTTACGGCTGGACAGAAATATTAAACGATTTAGTGAAAGGGCTAACTAATTTCCACCTTTTCATAAATGACGTTGTTCTTGGTGTTTACTTCTTTAGTTCACTTCTTTACTAAAGAAGTGAACTAAAGATTATGCACGGCCTTGTAGTTCAGGTTTTAAATTTAAACTGTTCATCATAGCAAAAAGTTTTTTTTTCTTTATTCTAATCTACATCATCTGAATAAATTCAAATAAAGAAAAATTCAGCTAAATTGAATAAAGAGTTCATATGTTGTGAGCTGGTTTAAAGAGCTTAGGTGAGTGAGGGAGCTTTAGCTCCTGATTTCTCCTTCACGCACCGAGCCGTTACACATTAAACTGTACAGTTCCATCTGTAATATTTGTATTTATTACCATTAGTGTTTTTCTGATAAATGCTTAATGCCCATATAAAAAGCTTTTTCCTAAAATGTTTGCACAGTACTGATTTAAAAATGAAAGTGGTGTAAGTAGTTAAAGTGGTTTCAGAAACTGTACCACATGGCTATAACTATAAAACCAGACTGAATGTGGTTTAAGGAATAAAGGGAGAGTCATGCAGTTTAGGCAGATGACTGACAACATTTTCAAAAGAGGGAAAATTGTGTCAATTTTGACTGAACTAATTCTTACAACCATGCTATAAAAAAAAAAGACAAAAAGAAAGACATTCAATAACTTCACCATTTGATGGGCCTTTATCCTATATTGCTTGGTTTGTATTTTTGCCCCTCTTTGGTCTCCCTTTATTGTGCCTTATTTAAGAAAGGCAAACCAGGCCGTAACACTACTTATTATCTTAACATGAAAACCCAGAGCTAAACTGTTCAGCTTAGTTTGCTGTGGTGAGAATGTGGTAAGAATGTATATAGACTGCATTTTTATTCCAAAAAAGTCAGAAAATAGGAGCTTTTCATAATTAAGGTCCTTTAAACTGATGAAGCTGTACCATTTCAACAGGAATATAATGGAATACCTTCAGGATTCCCTTCAGATATTTCCAAGAGGTATGTCAATTCCCCACAGCCTCCATCATCTTGTGGGGGGTCTATAATAAGAGGCAGGCGTGAAATGGTGTTTTTTTTTTTTTGCATAACATCTGCATTTCAGGTTGACTGACTGGTTAAAGCTCACCCCACATCACGCAGAAGCTGTGGGAAGTTACTTCAGCAACCCTTGGGGCTGCTGGGGGTCCAGGTTTGTCCGCAATTGTCCTACACACAAGTAGAGAGCTGGGGGTGCTTCGCCACTCTGCACTGCTGGCAATGAGCTGAAGGGGGCGACAGAGATAATGATCAGATTATGACTGGAACACAGAAAATGCAGAGAACTTAATTTATGCCCTCCTCTAACTTTCAACGATGCCTCAACCCTCTTTATCACACATCAGTATAGATTAGTTCATTGTTTTATTGTTTATATTCTACTTTCTGATAGATAACTTAAACTGATAAAGTATGGAAGATCTATTTTAAGAATGATCCTAACAGAACAAATCAAACAGTATGAGGGAGTCCAGGAAATTTGAACCTGAACAGAAAATGAGACAGTGTCTGCATCTCATCCATTTGTCTGCTGCTTTTCTGAAAGAGGCATTTAATCAACTAAATCAGGGCCTTCTTCCCCTGACAACAGCAAGTGGTCCTGATCTTCCCTGTAGATTTGACTAAAAGGATTTACCAGCCACAGCTTCTCCAGTGGAAAATATATTTCACATTTTCTGCAACACATTTTATCAAGAATATTAAGGTAGAACAATGAATCACATGGTCAGCAGCAGGGCAATTAATATTCGCCCATCCACTGAAACAAAGCCTTTAATTAAGAGGACAGTGTGGGAGCCAAGGGGAGGCTGTTGCTGTAGGTGTTGCTGTTTTTTAGTGTGATGAAACACCCTCCAGGATAAATGGCCTCTTATCAAAGGCAGCTGCATAATTGCTGACAAAATGGAACCCAGAATGGATGAAAATTTACGTCAAGTAAAAGAATTATGAGCGTAAGAAAGTAACAGAAACGCAAGATATAAGCTTAAAGCTTAACCAAACAGGGAGGAAAGAGCACATCACAAAGCAGAAGCTTTACTCACTCTGAATTTGTAGGTTGTGTTTCTGCTCAAACCCTCCACCCTGCTACTCAGCTCCAGCCCTTTGTAGGCATTTTTAAACTCCGGCCCCTACAAAGATACACACATTGTTAAAAACATTAAATAACTTCTTAGTCCCTGAAATACTAAATAATAATAGTTTATTATTATTATTATTATTATTATTATTGTTACTGTTATTATTATTATTTATGCAGAAATATTTTATATAATACTGAAAATTAAAACAATAAAATTGGTGTATTTTATTAATTTATGTTTTTTCAGAAAAATACACTACAAGTATATTACTGGAACAAACAAAAATTACACCAACATGGTGCAGCAAGGTCCTCAAGATCGAACTGTGCAGTACACTCACTGTCATTGGCATATTTGTATTACACACATTTTTAGCCATCTCTAGGTTAGACTGAATGTGAAGAGTCAATGAAATATGACAAATAAAAGAAAGTTTATGAATATATTTGCTGACTAATGGTACTGAAGATGCTCCCCTGAGGAGTGTTCAGTATAACATTTTTGGTGTAACTGACAAAACACACAAGGGCAAACACAGACTACAGAATATTCCCTAACAGCACTAACGGGAGCAGTTCTTTTCAGTGCATTAACAGAGTGCAAGCATTAGTCACAGATCTTTGTTTCACTTGCTTTAACAGCTGTGGATGACAGCTAATTATCTCACAACAGGTGCAACCAAATGTACAATCAATGACCCTTTGCAGAGAAATTCCTTCTTGTTGAAACTAGAAAACAACTCTGGCTTGCTGTAAGTTCTTGTTTTTTCCTTAAAAGGAAATTCCACATTAAGAGTATGAACCTTCCGAACGAGAATGTTTCAGTCACCTTGCTGTCGTCCTGCATTTCCAGGATGTACGTGACTGCCTCATCTGGGCTGCAGCCACTGGGGCGGGTCCACTCCAGCGCCACCCAGGATGTGCCAGCTCTGAGCAGGCGGGGTGGCAGTGGCATCAGGGGCAGGCTGCCTGTGGTGTGTAAAACCACTTCTGGGCTAAAGTCACTGTCGGGGAAGAGGAGAGAAGAGGAGGGAAGAGGGGAAACTTTGTAAAAGCTAATACATGTAAACCAATGACCAATACCCACTGGAAAAGACTTAACAAACAAGACTTAAAGAACCATAACAAACATTAGGCCCGAAAAAGATAAAATTTTCACATGAATATTTCATTTTTTTTTTTCTTTACAATCTGCAGGATTATTATATTGCTCTTATGGACTTAATTCATCCTAGATAAACGGTTAAAACCATTTGAAAGGTCTTTCAAAAGGATGATCCCAAGAGATCATCATAGCACAGGGGTAAACAAAGGTATCCCTATGTTGTGAACAGATAATTCTTAATTGCCAAAAACTTTAAAAGGATAAACGCATTAATCATTCTCCAAAAACAGCATGGAAAATGTGACATCTAGACCAGTGTAACTGAATCACCATTAAGAATGATTTCTCCTGTGTAAAAGTAAACATGCATTAATGTCCATCTTCCTCACACCAGTCCAAATCCGGTCTTGGGTAGAGACTCAAAATTGTGTTTATTTTCTTTGTTGCTATATTTTAGATAACAAAAACAGAGAAACCAAGAATAAACCAAAACATTGTCTAGCTCTAGGCTTTGTATGTATTAAAAATTAAAACGAGCAATGTCTGTGCCAGACACTTGGAGGGCTTGTCAAATGAAGCATACAAGCCCAATAAATTTATAAAGCCACTGGTAGACTAAACATGGGGTATGCTTCTAAACTGACTCAACCTGTGTAAGTCTTCTGATTGTAAATGTCCCTCTTATCAGCCAGAAAATTAGGACTTGCTAGCTGCCAAATACAGATTGTTTTCAGACCCTTTCTTTGTCTTCCCGGACTGGGAAGCCATGAATAATTCGTTCAATCTAATGTTGGACTCAAAATGAAAGTCAAATCCCAAACAAAATAATACATACCTGGGTCCTATGTCATTGAGCGCAGCCACTCGGAATGTGTACCCTACAGCAGGGCAGAGTCGCATGACTTTAAAATGTCGCTGGTGACCAAAATAACACTCTCGGAAGACACTGTTCTTCTTCCCCTGCAATGGTTTGAAGGACCAACAAACAGAAAAAAAAAACCTCAGAGATGCATCACAGAACTCATTAAAACAACAAATTTTTGTGTTAAAACACTTTTAGAGAACAGCAGTGAGTAATGTCTGTTTATTTGAGCTTTAGTGGTTTTAACAGCTAGATAGAAAGATAGCTAATCAGCTAATCTGGTCACAGCAGTTGCATAAAATAAATTTATTCCTTTTAGAATGTGGTATTATTTTTACTGTTTGAAATTTCAAAAAGATATTATCAGAATATTTCGATAAAATGTACCTTAATTTGATAAAATACCTTGATTCTCTTGACAAATATTATCAAAAACAGATATAGTGAATTTCCTAGACCCATATCAAGTGAACGCTTGTCTGAAATAATGGCATTGTCTCTTGCCATTACATGTAAGTATTACATTGTGTAGTTGAGTGCCATATTGTATAATCTTCAAGAGGGAAAACTGTAGCCTTAATAGATAACTGAACAGGCTCAAGGAATATAAAAATAAATAAAAAACAGACCACAAAAAAAGACTTTCTCCATTTCCTGCACACCCCTCAATATAACATCAACATGCTACCTGTCAAGACTATAATAACCCATAAAGTTCTTTTCATTTTTTGAAAAAGGTGAACATCAGCAAGCAGAAGTCAAACTTTCCCGGAAACTTTTAACACATAATTCACAGAAGAAAAAGCAAAAACCATGAACTACACACTGGCTTCTTGTCACTGTAATAAATGTTTTTAACATTTATTTCAGATTTTTTTAAATGTAGGTTGAAAACCAGAAATGGCTTTATAGTATAAATACTGTAAGTACTTCAGCAAATGGAGAATATAACACGGTAATGTCTGGAGCAGTTGAACAGAGGAAGGAATTAGTACAGTGAAAAGAAGAGACCATTCAGTGTTTCTGAAGAGCATGACGAATTGGAATATATGAAGATGGAAAGATTACAGTCACTAACACAACATTTCATTCTTCCCCCTGTTCAAACTGCAAGGTCAGGGGAATGGACACGTAGGGTAGCAACGATCATGAAAAAAACTAAGTTAGCCTGAAAAAATGAGTAATATTTAAGCTATTTGTGAGAACAAGCGCTTACCTCATCCCATTCCAGAATATAGTTGGTGATTTTTGAGCCATTGTCAACAGGTGGCTGAAAAGGGACATTTTCAAATTAATATATGCATGAGCTCATGCAAATCAACTGCTTCTGCTGTAATTGAGCATTCTATCTACCTTCCACTGCAGAGTCAAGGAGCTTTTGGTACGGTGGGAGAGTCGGGGGGGCAGGGGGGTCTCTGGAGGGGCACTGTGGGTAGTGAAAGCCTTTGCCTCTGAATGGGGACCCTTCACAGAGTTACACACGGCGGTTACTCTGCAACGCACACATACATACAGAATGGTAAGAACTAGATTGTCAGATGGAAAGGACTCTCTATTTATTCTATTCTGGAAATGACACTACTCTGAAAGCCACTGGGCTAAAACAGATATACATTTTCTTAATTTTACAGCACTTGTAACCGAGAGAAAGATATAATGGCAACGTTAATCTGGAAAAAGTCTTTACAGTTTTTAAATATTATAAATGTTCATGTATTGACATCAGCAGATATGTACCAGTAAAATGCTGAACACTGGCAATAACAGTAATAAATTCCCAGATTACCACTATTACTTTTACAAAGGCTTTAAAATAGAACTGGATCACAGATAGGTTCTCCCCAAAGAAAATAAAAACAATTTAGAATAACCTCTCAGAAAAGTGTGGTTTCCTGACTGTTTTTACCTGACATGGTAGTCCGTAGCAGGTCTGAGGTCAGTAAGAGTATACTGAAGGTCTTCTCCACTGAATAACAGAGGACAGAACATATTGAGCACAAGTTGATCACATGATCACCTATACCTGTGAAATACAGCACGGTTCTAAATAACTCCTTGATGAATCCTTGGAGGCTGCTGCTAAATCGTTTTATATTAATCATTTCTATAAAGGGTTACTGCCATGCAAACAGTCTTATTTAGAAAGAAAACCAATCTTTGGCATTCTTCATTTGTTAATGGAAACAAATGTTTAAAGTGCAGACATAAAAATTTTAACAGAGAATGAAAATCACATTCAAATATAAAATGCTTCACAGCTACCTCTCCCAAAAAATCTTAATCCAACAACAAACTGCTAAATGCTGAATAGCTCCTCTTGACTTTTTTCTTAAAGCAGTAGTCCAGGAGAATCATTACCTGTAGACGACCCTGTACTTCCCATCGCAGCTCTTATCGGCAAGGAGTAGCTCGTAGCTGCAGGACACTGGAGCTCCATCAGTCTGCCCTCTGCTAGAAGTCCCCACCTGTGGGGCTTGAGACCAGGATACCAGGGCTGAGCGTGCCTGAATCTTACAAACCTGAGGAAAAACATCACAATTTAAATCTCATCTCTTAATGGATAAAAACCACAGCCTGATACAAATGCTCAAAAGTCAGAGGTGGACTGTAAGACTTATCTGACTTTGAAAAGACAACTTCAAGCCACCATTTACTAAAGGGCTGGCAAAAATTCCACTCAGTCTGATTTTCAGCAGATTTTGATTTTGTGTGGTTTGTAAGTTTGGATACACTAAAATACACCAAAAGCCAGCTGCAAATGCAAGTGTTAAAAGATTATTTTATTATTAAAGATGTTATTGAGGTTGCCCTGAGGTAGGCACCCATGTGCAAGGTACTGTCCCCTTCACTGCGCCCTGGGTCCTCTAAATAGCTGCCCCCTGCTGCACGGTGTATATTGGTGAAAAGCAGAGGATACATTTTGTTCACTGTGTGCTATGCTGTGTTTCACAATGACATGTTGTCATTTTACTTTTTATATTGAATTGTAATATTATTCCATCTTTTTCCTTGTATAAAAGAATTCATTGATGCAATCCATTGATTTCAGCTCAGTGTTGTAACCTGCCTAGTGACATCACTTGCATCACTGTAAAAACGCTATAAAAACACACAGACTGTTGTAGCTAATTTAATATTTCATATTTATTTAGTATGCATGCGCTGCAAACACACGGAGTTTGTTTTTGTTTACTTGTTAAGTGCTGGAAAATGGTGAGTGTGTATGTGTTTGTAAAGCAAACCTTCACGTTCTTTACCTACAAAGCAAAGCACTGAAGATGCACAAATTAAATGAACCATAAAGTGAACCACACCTGAACCATACTGAGACCACGTCTAGGTTTTTGGGTGTTTTTGGTACAAGCAAGGCCTGATTCTGTTTGCTGCACTAAAATATTCAGAAAGAATCATGATTCAGCATTCTGAGACCACTGAAATGGTCAGCGTTTGAAAACACCCTAAAAGCTTGTGTGTCAGTCTGAAGGCACAGAAAATGTCAAAAGATGTTCTCTGTATGCTTGAAAACAGGAGTTCTCTTTGCCCTCAGATTTTTTCATAAGCATCACTTACATTCCTTAACTTTAATGGTTATCCTTGGTTCATTTCCAAGTATAACACAGACACCTCTCAATGATGCATGAGAGAACATGAAATGAGAATAAAAGATATAATTGGTTATTTTCCCCTTCTTCTGACATGAAGATGCTTCAGATACAGCTCATAACACTTCCATCAAAGTTTACTGGAAAACATAAATGGTGTCATGTAAACGATAATGAGCAGGCAGCAACATTATTTTTGATACCTTGTTAAATCTTGTCTCTCGTCATATCGTTTACTTCAATACATACATTACCTATTTTTTTCATATTAAGTGAAAGTGACTATTCTTGCCATTGGGCAGCGGTGGCCTAGTGGTTAGGGTTAGCCGCATGATCGACGGATTGGGGGTTCGAACCCCTTCCCAATAGGTTGCCCTGAGGTACCCTTGAGCAAGGTGCCGTCCCCGTCACTGCTCCCCGGGCGCTTTCAATAGCTGCCCACTGCTGCACGGTGTTTGTGTGCATGGATTAAATACAGAGGTCCAATTTCGTTGTGGTTCACTGTCTGCTGTGCTGTGACCTCGCAATGACAAGGGTTGTCACTTTCACTTTCACTTTTCACTTTCATAGTGAGTACACAGCAAAACCACAACTAAATTACACTTCTGCATTTTACTCACACTCAGATAACAGGGGCAGATAATGAAAGCACCCGGGGAGCAGTGACAGGGAAGATACCTTGCTCAAGGGTACCTCAGAGAAACTGGTCTGGGATTCGAACCCAAGACCTTCTGATTCTGGGGCCAACTCCCTAACCAAAAGGCCACCACTGCCCCAGGAATACATGCATTGGGATGCATCAGAGATGTTACACAACCCTATTGAAACGTATACATTTACAACCATCTCCTATTATCCTATTATATATATATATATATATGCCAAATAAATACCAGAAATCAAGCCATTAGGCTATAAAGAAATTAAAATCAGTCATAAAAATTCTTGATCAGTGCAATTCTAATTTATGCCTATTCATATGTTTCAAACGTTAAAAGTGAAAGAAACTCTGTTGCTCCCCGAGTCGTCACAAGCTGGATCAAATTACAGCAAAAACAAGTTGTGGCTTTCTCATCAAGGCTCAGTAGGTAGTGACATGTGAACAGCACCACAAGGTACCGATACAGATAACAGCTTCACAACATTAAAATGTACCACAGAGGAGAATTTATTTGTAAAATAAAAATGATAGCAGTCATTTAAAAAAGCACACAGCGCTGAAGTGCATCCTTAAGCAGAACAGAAAGTTGTGTGAAATGTAGGACATAGTCTAAAGCCACGTGCACAGCGCTGCTGCCCTCTAGTGGAAAGAAAAGCCCACTCCTAGAATATACTATGCACTTCGAAACCTCAAGCACAAAACCACCCGTAAAATTAAAGATGGGTTGTAACCAACCGTATTTGCAGTTGCATTCAATTACAGGGGAGAATTTTGTACATTCCCAGAGTATTGAGATCATAGCAGCCACCCACCTGTGGTTTGTCCAATCCTGATGGTACACCTTGGTCTCTTCTTGTGTCCAACTCAGGATCTACTAAAAAGAGGAGAAAAAGAAAACTGTTGGAAATGTCTCTTCATCATAGCCTTTCAGTCCAATTCTTCAGCCAAGCAATTCCATGCATCATAAAATGTTAGTTCCTTATTTGATTATTTTGGGATAATTCATAATTCTTTAAAATACATATATAAATAACTAACAGAAACTGGACAAATGCACTGGAATACAAGCAAAAACTATATATTTATGCTTGAGCACAAGGTGAGAATTGTATTTTTGAGCCATTTTACATCCACAAGAAAGTAATCAAACATTTCAGAACACGACTGAGCTCGGCTGGTGTTGGCTAAAAGTATTTCTAGCCAACATCACTGTGACTGTTGAATCAGAGGGCAGTGGTAGCTGGGGAACAGAGAGATCTGTGGAACGAGTAACAGGCTGATGGATGGAGCTGCCGTCATGTAGCCAGGCAACACCGGAGAGGAAAGGGGGCTTCAGCGGGAAAATTAGTTCATAGGTCCCACTCTGACTAGGCCCAAGGGGTAAGACTGTGAGTCACCACCATGATGAAGTCACAGCAACATGACCTCACCATGACCTTTGTATGCCTCACTTTTTCCACCTCCAAGATGCTGGCGGGGGTGGGCGTGGGGTCATTTAAGATCTTCTCACAGGAGATTTTTTTTTTTTTAAATCCAAATAAGAATTCACTGGGAAACTAAACTTCTGTTTGATTAATAGAATAAAAAAAAGCGTGATCCATCACAAATATTAAAATTTTCTAAGTCTGAATGTTTGGCCTGCTGCGAGGCATTTTCAGACTTAAATGATGAAAATTATGTTTTATTAAGTCTGTTTCTAATGTTAAGGCACACTATTAACCACTTTCACCTGACAACTCACAGTGAAAACAACACCCCACTGTGGCAAAGCTCAAGCCATGTTGCACTTACTAAAGCAATCTTGCGAAGCTAACTGAACAACAGTTTGTAGAGACACTAGAGCATCAGCCTGAATTTCGTTACATCTGCAAGAGGTCTTGTGCAAATACACTCCCCTACTACAATAAATGCAAGAATATAAACTCCAAAAATGAGAGCATGAATTTTCCTTGCTAGTGAACAGCCAAAAAGAAACTGAAAAATGTTTTTTAAAAATGGTCAACAATTGGGGCAGCGGTGCCCTGAGGTACCGTCCCAGTCACTGCTCCCTGGGTGCTTTCAATAGCTGCCCCCTGCTGCACGTGTGTGTATGGATGCAACGCAGAGGCTGAATTTTGTTGTGTTGTGTTTCACAATGACAAGGGTAGTCACAGACAGGGAAAAAAAAAATTTCATTTATAAAAGTCTTTATTTCGGTCATTATTGTCAGAACATCACTATCAGTATCAAACTTTTGATAATTTTGATTATATTTTTCTTCAGAAATATTTTTGAGAAAGACTGACATTTTTCCTTTTATCAAACATATTTAATTCTGAAGATATTTCCAACGCAACTTCTTTTAAACTATATATTTTAGATCAATTCAGCAATACTGAAACCAGAATATGTCAATATTTATGATCAGAATTTTGAACCTGCTAAGATACTCTTTAAAATATATATAAAATATATAATCTTTTGCTTTTTTCCCAAGGAAATGAACAATGCCACATGCATGTTGTGCTTGTTATTTTGAATAAAAATAAATAAATAATAAAAATGAATGGATATTTGACCAGATTTATTTGAAGTCAGCCATAATTCCCTTATATGTATTTGCAAACCATTATTCTAAATTATGCTGTGGCAAGACATCGACTCGTCAACTTGGGAGTGAGTCATTTCTGCAGTATGGCTCATGTTGGTCATCAAGGCTGCTGTGGATGCCATATCTCTCTGCAGACAGTTAGAAGTCACACTCTGCCACTTCAGCACACACTGGCCTATGTTCCCTGCTTGTTTTAATTTGCTGTCTTTTCTTCTTTTTTCCTGCATGTTGCAACACAGGCTGGTCCTGCGCAGACAGGAAGAGGTCTGCATCTTGTTACAGACTGAGGCCAGGAACGGCCAGACCACAGGCACTCGCTGTCGTCCAGACATGAGAACCAGAGGGAGGAAAAGAACAAAGCAAAAGGAGGTGAAGACGGTGAGATAAGACAGAAAAGCGGGGAGGAGGTATGTGAGAGCCAGAGGCTGGAGTTCCTAGTGGAATAATGAGAGGGTAATGTGCAAGTGAAATAAAAAAAAAATAAATAAAGTACGATTTTTCTAGGAGACTAATGGTGGTCTATACTGTGAATCAATTTAGAAAACTGTACCTGCTGTCTTGAGCCAATTTGCAAATTCAAGTGTTTCCTCTTCATTTGAACCTAGATTTGCCACGACATCTTTTGCATCTGAAGCTTGCATTTTAGTGCTACCCTGGAGCTACAAGACAAGACTAATCTAGCTAACAAATCATGGTAGTTTATCTTTCAGCAATTGGCAAGCATCGAATAGCATGATATCATATGGCTGCTGTATATAATTTAATCTAATCTGTGTCATGTAGAGTCAGAAACCACAAAATCAAGTCTTCTTGAGACTTTCACAATCCTGTGTGGTCTGAAGCAAATGTCAGATGGTTTAGGTATGCAGTTAGCATTGTGCTAAACTGATGGCTATGTTTCCATAATTTATGAGCTAAATTAGCCTTGCTGTTCTGTGAGAAGCACATTTGAAACAAAACATATCTTGGTTAAAGGGAACTGTGTTAACTGTGCTTAAGGGAAAACCGTAAAATTTGACCAAAACCAATTATTTAAACTGCCCTCTTCCTGTTCAAAATCCCTAATTAGTGAGTGATTCCCATTTGTAAACTGCCCATTGTCATGTCAGTATTATTATTAACCTCAATGTGTGAATGAATGTACTGTGTGTGAGTCCATTCACGAAAAGTGGACTCAAACATGTGAAAGCAAAGGCTTAAAAGTAGACCCCCAAAAATTTTAATCAGGCTATAAAGTGAATGGGCGTGGAGTCCTGAATCAGCAGCTCAGCTGTTCTCACTTCAACAGATCTCCTCAAGACATGCTGAGACAGCTCTTAGTTCCCTTTTTGTAAGACTACAATTGGTAAGTACAAGTGTAGTGAACACTTTTACTTGCATTACAATCAAAGGCAAGAAGACTCAGGCTCTTACAGGTACTTACATGTGCTGTTCTTATGGCTCATATGGGGACTATGGTGATATCACAAGATTATGATTAGATGCTGATGTGTAGTATGGGTATTTTACTTTAAAAGTATTCAGAACATCTGCTGGATTTCTGAGCAGTACTACACTAGTGCCCATATAATACCCATGAGTCATGATAAATAACCATTTTGGAGGACACTGCCTTTTGCGTTTTCTTTGCACTGTATGAGATTTTTGTCTTCTGGATCATTTGTGCTGCAAGTGTTCCTGTTTAGATAGATGATTTGTAAACACAATCAGACAAAGTCCTGTTTCAGTTTTCACTATTCTGGCTCTAGAACAAACATTGTACAATGTGCACTGGTGACTACAGGTAGTGTAGTTTGACCGTTTTCATTTCACTAGCAGTCACAAGAAGTGATGACAGAAGCAGGCTTCGCCCACACAAGGCGTACATGCCAAGCAAAATGTGTAAAGAGGGACGTGAGCCTAAGCATAGCTTGACACGTATCCAACTGTCAGGTAGAGATGGCACTTAAGTACATAACCTGCCGCCCACATATTTTTATGTACAGCTAGATGGTAAATCTCTGATAACAATAATCTGAATTCTTCAGAAAGCAATTTGATGCAAATTTCACTACAGTTCTATGCAGTTATGTAATGATTATCACATGTTGTGTTTTGAGGCCTATTGCCTTTTTTCTAAAATCAGCGCAGTTTAATTGCACCTTTAGACTGATGCTTCATGATCCAATAATACTGTACATCATTAATCAATAATAATATAAAGTAGTCTTACTGAACTTTATGATACTATGCCTATGAAGGAGATTATGCTCTTAACCTTATTTTTTGAAGTCCAAAGCATGTGTGCTTCTGTGAATACAAGGTGGATCTGCTCTGTGGGGCAGTGGTGGCCTAGGTACTTAAGCTCATGATTTAAAGGACACAGGTCTTGTGCCTTAAACCATTAAGTTACCCTGAGTTACTCTTGAGCAAGGTAGTGTCTCCCAACACTGCTTCCCTGCCACTGGATGTATGGGTGCCCACTGCTCCAGTTGTTGTATATGTTAAATGCAGAGAGGCATTTGGCTGTGTTGCTGTAATGAAGGCTGTGCTGTGGTGTGTTTACAAATACAAACAGTCAAATTAATTTCAATTTTAATTACCTTGCTGTTCACTCTCAGTGTGCTTTGGGCTTCCTCTGGCCCTCCTCTCTGCTCTCTTGTTCCCAGGGCTTCCTCCTCCTCCCCCTGTGGCCGCGGTGCTGGTGTGATTCTTGCCGTAGCCGTTTGGAGTGGCGTTGCAGGCTGGGCCACTCTTGTAGCTGGACGTTGGGGGCGTGCTGACTCGGGACAGGCTCTGCCGTTCCGCTGGACGCTCCTTCGGCTTCTTGGGCTGAGGCTTGCAGTACTCCTCCCGCCCCAGGAACGTTGACATGTTATACAGGGGAATGATCTCTGCAAGATAGAGAAACATGTTTTTATCAGAACACTTTTTCATGCAAAGGCTTCGAGCTTATGAGAATGTTACGGTTGCAACATTAAATCTATATAATTGATTCTAATCCATTATTAAAATAGCTGTAATTTATTAATTGCCAGTTGTTCTCGTTGCTCAGATCAAGCATTTTCATCAAGATGAGCACACCCCTGTTTCTTTGCATTAGCAAACATAAGGAAATGAGATCTGTTGTCACCTACCCATGATATTCAGATATCAAACATGTAGGGTTCTCAAACTATAAACTTCATTAGAAAGCTTTTGAATGAATGTCTCAAACATTATGCAAATGTTACAATGATTTTTTTAAAATAAATTTTGTTTATTTAAACAATTACTCCTATTTTTGTATTGTCTTAAAGGGCTGTGAAAATTTTAAAGGTTTATTTTTCCATTGGCTCTTATCCATGAAAGCCAGAAATGTGCAGCTACATTTCATTAATGGATCGTTAATGCCTATCCTTTTCTTTGCCCTTTTTTTTTAAATCATTTTCTTTGTCCTTCAAAAATCTGATGAATTAATCAGTTTTCAAAATAACTGTTTATGCTGCAAGTAATGAAAAGCTTATTATCTACAATACAGTGATGGGCAAACTTCATACCTATAATTTAAACCAGATTGTTAAGTAATGACACAAAGCTTACTAGTCCTGACACTTTACACCGTATACCAGTGCTGCTCAATTGTTAGGAATGTAATTTCAGTTACGATTTTGACATTCAGATGAAATGGAAGGAGCCAGCTCCACATAGAATGGTGGCGATAATCCCAGAAGGTCTACCCCATGACTCTTGAATTTCAAGAAATTTCTGCACATGCCAACCTGAGAGGATCTTCAGCATAGGTGGGAATACTGTCACCTGCATGTGATCGTCTCTGAAACTAGACCATTTTAAAAGTCTTGCTTCTGGCCAAATACCTTTTCAGAGTTTTCAGTAGCCTATAACAGTGCACAAACTTCATTATTTATTTTGAAGTGATTTATTTTAGAATGGTATTAATAATTTATTTTATAATAAAAGTAAACATAATGTGTGCATTTCAAGGTGGTTGTTGCATAGGTTTTGTCACATCCTAATTACCTGTTCATTATATTAGCCTCATAACCTATATAAACTTGTAGGGAGATAAATACTTACCCTCTGGGTAGATGGGGGGCAGGCGGTGTTGGTAATATTGGTGTGGAGCCACATCTCCTGGGCTGGCAGGGGGGTAATAGGCTGTGTGCGATGCTGGGATGAAGTGGGGGTGTGTCATGTACGGTGGGGGAAGATGGTGAGTGGGGGAAAGAGCAGGCGAGTAACTTGGGGGATAACATTCGGAATGAGGGGTGACCACAACTCGCCGAACGCCCGTGTTGTCCTCCAGAACCTACACACACACACGCACGCACGCACACTACAATTAATACGGTTGGGATTGAAATGCATATTGTGGAAAAAAAAAAAAACTAAATACTGGGCCTCTGGGCCTAGTGCCATTCATGGCCCTGCCATAAGACAACAGTGAAAACCTACAGATTCAGCATACCAGCCTTCTCTGTCAACCAATACCCTCCAGTGCCACTTTCAACGTTAATCCAGAATGAAAACAAAACAAGGGCATGCTAACAGAAAAGTGACCAAATGGATTCCAGTGGATGTTAACCAGAGCCAGCATTACAGACTGGCTTTATAAGAGACTTATAAAAACAACATGAACCATGCTGACATAAGGATCATCATGGGTAAAAAGATGAGACTTTTGGCATTAGTGCCAAAAACACATTTAGCTGGGCAGCCAGCTCTGAATTTTTTTTGTTAACGTTAGGCTGGAGTTCTATATCAATTATAGCCACATGAGTGAGCTTAGATGCCTTACACAACCCGCTGTGGGAAGGACAGGGGGTTTAATTCATTATGTCCACACCTCGCACTCTGTTCTTTTGCCTTTACTGACCTTTCAGATGAAATGCCAGCATAGCTGACCTTTACCTAACTACAGCATGATGTAACCTCTCTCAAAACTACAGTGGAATTTTACAGCCTGAGCGCTCGCTGTTTTCTGTGTATATGTGTGAAAGAGAGTGAAGGCCTTGGTGTATTTGATGGACACATGCTGTTCAGGCAACTCTTCTTTTTTCCACTAGGATGAAATCACATCCCATTGTGTGAGTCACCACCCGACCACCCGAACTGATTGCCTTAGATTATTTCTTCTGTGTTACCTGGGAGATGTAGCCTGGGGGCACGTGAATAGGTGGGATGGAGCCATTTGGTGACATCATGGGAACTTCAGCAGGGCCTGAGAAAATAAGAAAAAAATGTGTCAACCAAAAGCGGGCAGGAAGTGACAGGCCATGTTTATTAATCCCCACCACGTGTACTGCAACACAAAGAGCAAAAACAGCAAAGCAAATATTCTGTGATGAGAGAGAGAGAGAACAGAAAAGCAGTCATTCCTTGCATGATTTAACCAAATAGCCCTGTGCTTAAGAGATAAAATTAGGCCCAGAATAGCTTTCAGTAACTGTAATACCTGAAGCAGCTAAGTAGTGGCCTGCCACAGACAGGCCTCCATTCATCATGGGCAAAACCCCTCTCTCTCTTTCTCTGTCTCTCTCAGGTATATCTGTTCCCATCCAGCTGAGCCCATTCAAGTAGGGCCGTATCGGATACTGAGACACTAGGTTAAACAAACAGATTGAGTCATTGTTTATGGCTTCTCATTCTGCATCCTGGAGCCGAAACAGAGCCATGGGGTCCAACGGGAGTGGGGGGGACGAGATGGCCGCTGTTGCCGTTTACACAGTACACACAGCCTGCTCTGTCACTGCTCTCCTGGGACGTGGCCCGAGCAGACCCCACATTCCCTCCTTTTGCCCTCCGTTTGCCATCAGAAAATAAGCCCCCCACCTCCCCACCCCCCTTAAGACAACACCAATAACTCACAGAAACCTCAGCTGTATTTTTTCTGATTTTCCCTCTTTTCCTTGTTGCTTCTGTAGGGATGTCCCAATGAAGACCCATTTTATGTTTAATAACTTTACATTTTTGGCTAGATAACCTGGCTATATAATGTACATCAAGTACATTACATTTACAAAGGTTAAATCTCTGACTTCATACGTTTTAACACGAACATATTTTAACACTAAAAGTTTCATTCGATTCTGAAAGAAAGACAGAAAGGGAGACGGATAAAAAGTATTGGGCCAGCAAGTGAGAAGATTCAGTGCTAACAGAAAGAACAACTTTTTCCTTTGAAATATCTACAAAATCTGTGTGCTATCGGATTACTCTTTAAGAGGGAGTACAAAGAGTCCAACAGCCTGTCATTGGCTAAACTTGAAGCCTCACCTCTCTGGTATACAAATACAGAAGATGATCACTCTGAGTGACCACTGCTTGGACAATGAGCACCAGAAGGGGAATCTATACATGACCACTTACAACTCACTGGTAAACAGGCAAGTTCCCCAAAAAATTAAATGAATATTGCCCATTTTTTCCTGTGGGTAAAACTCGGACTTTAAGTGTCCGGTCATGGATCTTCATACAAGTGTGCTGCACAGGGTCGGGCCTTTATCTAAAATTAAACCCACAACTTGTCCAGACAAATGTCCCAACCACTGAATCAAAATTCCCAAACTACTCCAATGGGAAAAATTCAGAGTGACCTCTACTTGTAAACTGCCTATCCAATCGGAATTTTGTATACAAGCATGCTGCACGCAATCAGGCCACACAAGTCAGAGTTGGAATGGTGCTGATATCTCAAGTGGCCTAGGAGGAGAAGCACCAGAAAAAGAAGGGGGAAAAATAGTTTAAACAAAAAAGACTAATAATAATAACTTAAGAACAACAATACATTGCTAAATCAGCAATTCCACAAAATGGAATATAGGGTAAGTGTTTTTTTTCTTCCATTTCCTTGCAAATTATCAGAACTGATTTTAACTTTCATCAGTTTAACTGTGCAGACAAATGCAGTATGCTGCACAAGAGCTGGCAGGAAAAATTTTATACCTTAAGTATTAGTTTGCTATGTAGGTATTCTTTATTTAGTACTTTATTCAACTTTGCTTTTTCCTAATCCTTAAGATGCCATAATTTTACAACATGGCATCTATAACCGTATTCCTTTTTCACATCTCTGCTGTCAACAGAGTACAGGGCAAGATTTCATGGCCACATTAAAACACACAAGACATTCAGTGCAAAGAACAATACAAAGTGAAATGCAACATTTTGTGCTATTGTGTTTGAGTTGGATATTTATCACTCAATTTTTTCAAATAGAGTATCTCCTTAAAGTGTACCCCAGGAATTTCAAACACATGACTTTCCATCCCAGTTTGATTTAACCACGCAAGACACTGAGCCAGTGGCAGTTGTCAATACTGAATATATATATATATATATTTATTTATTTCATCCATCCATTATCTGCCGCTTGTCCCAAACGGGGTCACGGGGGAGTGCTGGTGTCCAACCCAGCGCACACAGGGCGAGGACGGGGGACGCACCATGGACAGGTCGCCAGCCCATCGCAGTATATATATATCAACTGATGTTGGATCACTCAATAGATTTTGGGGGGAAAAAAAAAAAAACCAAGTCAAGCTAACAAGTACTTGTAAAAATGCTGTTTGATGTTTTTAAAGCCCTATCAGTAAAACCAAGAAAGCAGCAAACAAATAACAACATCTGAGGTAGTCAAGATATTGTAAGTTGTTAATTACTTAAACCACTACAGTAAAATCACTTCACCTAACCCCTCCACACAAAAGACAGCATCAATAACTCAAAGCAGCTTCAGCTACATTTTTTCCGTGACCGTTTCTTCCTTTTCCGTGCGGCTTCGGTAGCCCGCCAGCTGTTTAAGACATTTTTGGCCCCCTCCTCCTGCATAGGGCTGTGAGGAAGCACAGCATGGCGGCCCCTAGATCACTCTGCACCCGTAAATCACTGTGTTGCAGTGATGGACTTTACAGTTTCATCTCTACCGCCCTGGCCGTTGGCCCCTGGAGGACCCAGAGTGGCCCTGGCTTCTCAATAAGGCCTTCATTTGTGTGTTCCAGTACTTGGAGCATGAGCACGGCAGTCTTCCAGGTGGAGGAGGGCTATATGTACACAGAGATACGTGTGGTTTGGCTTCATAGGGACGCCAATGTGCTGGAGTGGTGGCTTAAAATAACCCTCACACAACAAAATCCATTCAGATTGTTCTCTGTGCCTGGAAAGGGCTGGAGCACAGGTATGCCAGAGAGAAGCCCCCAGGCCCTGCCCCCCACCTTCCTGAGCCTAGATGAGAGCGAGATGGTGGAGCAGAAAGCAAGGGTGTCTTATGCTCTACCGCATAAAGAGAAGCCATTCACACAGGTAGGTAGAGAGAGAGCGCGAGAGAGAGAGAGAGAGAGAGAGAGAGAGTCAAAGAAAGAAACAAAGAAAGAAAGAAACAATGAAACAAAGAAAGAAAGAAAAAGAAAAAAATAAATAAAAAGAAATGAAAGGAAGAAATAGAAAAAGAAAGAAAGAGAGGCACTCAACAGCTTGCCACCCAGACACTGGGCAAACAGCAACATTCCTACCATCTCAACAGGAGGGGTAGGGGGAGGGGGGAGTGAATGAGAAAAAGAGACAGAGATATGCAGAGAAAGAGGATATAAAATAAAAAAAACTAATAGTTTTCTGCTTCAACTCCGTATTCATTGCTCTTTTAAAATGTGTTTTGATCGTTTCAAGTTAGATCTTTTGTATAATTAAAAACCTCTCTTCTTAAATTTTAGTTCTTGTGATTTCAGTGATGATGTGGCAATGATGTAATTAGTCTGGTTTGCCAGTAAGGTCGACTGAATGGAAATCAACCTCAAAAAGTGAACACATCTTTTTTATCTGCAAGATAAGACTTTCAACATCTAACTGCTTTGGGAACTCAGTAATACTTTTGGCATGTTTTAACAAAGATTAAGTGAAAACCTATAAAGTATTAAAGATTGCTGGATTGAGTTAGATGTCAGCATAAATGAGCGATCAAAGAGAAAGAAAGTTGGAAGGTGAGAGGTAGACGTAGGGAGGTGGACATAGGTTCTTCACTGCTCCCCCACCAGGCTTCCCTTGAGCCTGCAGGAGCAAAGGGGCCTCCTCAGAACAAGCCCCTCTTTGTGCTGAAGAGAGAGAGAGAAGCCTTTTCCCTCTTCAGGGGCCTGAGGATCCCTCACACAAACCATTCAGTCCTGCAGGAGGCTGCAGCTCGCGCTCACACACCACCACTGCCTCTGTGTGTGCCTGTCTGTATCTGTATTTCACTGCTGTGCCAGATAAACTCGCAACAGGCAGCTGCCAAAAGGATGCTTTCAGTTGTTGTTTTTTTTGGGGGAGGGGGAAACTGCCTTATAGGAACTGAATGTACATAGTGCTGTGCAAAAGAAAAAGGCAGACAAAAATATCGTTTAAAATAATATATTTTACCAGTAAGAGCACAGTATTATTGTTGCTCGACCTCAAATTGCCAACAGCAAATGCTCATATCTGACATGCATTGGTGTTAAGCAAAGTTTGCAATGCATACCAGTAGATAGACAGTAAATGAGGCAAGCAACATATTAGCTATGGGGGATTATTTCCTGTTTGAGAGAAGCAGTGGTAAAAATGCACGTTGCAAAATCTCCAGTATAGCGGATGATATTTAACTGAAATTCTTCTTAATCTTCTCGTAACACCAATGTACCACAAATAAGGGCTGATGCACAAGAACAGGGTATACTGCGCTAATGATAGTCTGGTCTCATTGCCCAATCCTTGCATCAGAGTTCCAGCTACTATTGACAGCATGGAGTACTGTTTAAAGATCTGATAGCACCACACATGGACTTCGACAGGCTGCTTTTAATCTGAAATAATGTATAATTATAACAGAAACAGACAGAGACTGCCTTTAAGAACCCTAAGGAAGGTACATATTGACAGACAAACTTAAAGGATCTGAATAAATGTCAATGTATATAGAAACAATAAAAAAAGAATGGAAAAAACACACACGGAAATGTGATTTTCCACAAACCATAGGCTCCTTCACAATATCCACTAATTCAGCTGGGAAAGCAGCAGTAGTTTGGCCAGACAACTAGACGACGGACAAAAGAGAGAGAAAGAGCGAGAGAGGGAGAGAGAGAGAGCGAGAGAGAGAAAAAGAGAGCGCAAGAGCGCAATGTTTTTGGAAGGAATGTATTACGTGGACTCTACACTTTGGAGCTGAGTAGAGGGGGGGCTGCAAGCTTTTGCAAAAAAAAAAAAAAACACTCTTGAAAGCTCAATCTCTGCATTGTGGGCCACATATGCTTTGAGGTTGGTGTGTATGGAAGGTTGAGAGTGATATTGAGAAAGTGTGTTTTCGGGTATGTGCGTATTATCTGTTTATGGCTATGTGTAAGTGTAAAAGAGCTGAATCCCAGACATATGGAGCTGAACTGGAAGGTGAACGCCCCCTGAAGGGAACCCTACCAGAACAACAGGAAGTAGCTGGGTACAGTTTTGTGCAGTTTCATCTTGTTTTCTTTTGCCCCCCCACAAAAAAAATGACAGTGCTCAACTAACTCTACCTTTCTCTCTCGCTGTCTCTCCGCGTGGGTGTGCATGCCTCTCTCTTTTTCTCTCTAACTAGAACGGGTAAACACAGAGACAATGTGCCAGAGAATATAATTATGTATAAGCACTTTGGGATATCATATTTTCCCCTGCACAGTGAGTGCGAGTCTGTGTGAGTCCCTTTCATCTGTTTGTGATCGCATGGTTCATTGTCTCAACTATAAACACCATCAGTCTCTGTCATTTAGATGAGGAAAATGCAAGCTGTGGAGAGGCAATGTGTTTAATAAACACCATCATTGATCCAGAGTGCGATTATCATCACGACTCTAGCATCATCACACATGACCATCCTTTTTTGTTGTTGTTGTTCAATGTTATTAGCTATGAGTATTCTTTTCTTAGCGAGAGATACAGTCCAAAATGAGAAAAAAAAAAAAAAACAAAAAAAAAAGCATTAATTCTCACATGTACTTTTGACTTTTATTTGCAGACTGTATGAAGCAAAGGCATTTAATGTGTTTCTGATCAACTTCATTTTATTTGTTAATATACATCCATTCCTGCAATACAGTACAAAAAAATGCGATGGGACGACTCAGGTTAATGAGGTAAAACAAAATAATGTGATTTCAAACAGGTGAATTATGTTGTGGTACAAAAGTTTTGCTTGCAAGAATCTGGGCAAGGATTTCCAGTTCGTCAAGCAAATGCGTGAGATAATTACTGAAATGCTGAAAAATATTAATAATAATAATAATAATAATATGGAGTTTATTCAGCGTGAAAAGAATATAGGCAAAAGCCGCTGAACACCAACGCTGAACAACCGTGATATGCAACCTTGGAGATGGCACTGCAACAAGAATTGTCATTCATCAAGAGCCAACAGAACCATATAGACAAGGGATGACTCTGGCAATCTTTTCTGAGTTAAATTCACAAATGCCACTTAAAACTTCACTGTGCAGGAAAAAAAAAGTTAATCATTTCCAGAATCAGTGTTGACTTCTCTCAGTTCCAAGGCATCTAGGATGGACAAACACACAGCAGAATTATGTAGTGTGTTCAGACAATCCAGTATTCCAGATTTTAAGATTTTTAGAACAAATGGACTCCGTGTGCTCCAAAGACGAAACTGACCATCCAGACTACCATCAGCAACAAGTCCTAAAGCCAGGGTCTGTCACAGTATGGTGTTGTGCCAGTGGCCTTAGCAAAAGTAATCTACTTTTCTGTGAGAGCAACATTAATGCAGAAAAAAGTAAACTGAGATTTTTGAGCAGCATGTGCTGCCTTCATGACAACATAATATCCAAAGACATTTATACATTTTTTCGACAAGACATGGCTGTAGAAGAAGAGAGAACGGGTACTGGACTGGCCTGCCTGCAGTCCTGACCTGTTCCCAATAGAAAATGTTTGGAGTAATTCAAATTGAAAAATGGGATAATGATGGCCTTGTACTGTCACACGTCTTAAGATGTGTCTGCTGGAAAAATGGGACAAAATAACTGGAATGTTTCATTGAATGGCATCCTCAGTGAATCAGTAAACCACTATAAAATGTTGCCATTCTCAAAAAGTCATTTACTATCGCAATGCTTTTGGAATGTGGTGAACATCTGTGAGAATGGGTGTATATTAACAAATTAACCAATGGAATTAAATTAACAAGACAAGCCAAAAAAAAAAAATAAAAAAAAAAAAAATTCATACAGTCTGCAATTAAATAAAAAAGTCTAAGAATCACAGATAGAGAGAGAGGCAGTGAGCGCAAGCGAGAGAGCCAGAGAGAGGGGCTCTTTAAGGTGATGAGCTGCTGAGAAATTATAGCTCTAAATATTTAGTGCAAAATGAGTTTTCTTCTTTTAAAAGAGGGTCACCAAAGTCCTACTTCATACAGTATTTCAAACACACTCAAACACTAAAAGCTACTCAAAAAGAAGACGACACAATGTTATATCAAAGAAACCCTGCTTGGGAAGCAAAAAAAAGAAAAGATAAAGCAGATTCTGTCATAGGTATGAGTATTTATTAGCATGTAGATGCAAACGGCAAAAAGGTTTTAAGCTTTCCCCAAACACACACACTCTTCGGCACATGTAAAAATGATGTTTCGGTATGTTCTTCTAAAAAGCCCGCTAGACTATTTTTGTGTCTTTGCTGTCTAAGCTGCCGGATCCATAATGCATTGCAGCGTAACCGAACTGCTTCTGACCGCTACCCTCCAAAGCATGTCTATTCCAACCCTTCTAAAAGTGAACACTTTTATTACCATTTCTGTAATCACATGCCGTCTCTCACGGAAGACAACAATGAAATCCGACAGTCAACAGAAACCAGAAGCTTCTACTCTGTTTTTATAAGAACGAGAACAAGCTACATTTTTCTTATACGATGCAAACTGGAAGACATGGAATATCTAAATAGGCAGGCAAGGGGAAAATATGTCCTATATATGTTGGGCGAACAATGAAGTCTCAAAGTCAGAAGTAAAACAAATGTGTACTCAAGGATATGAAGAATACATTTTGTTGGCAAAAAAGAGAGACTGACAGAAAAAAGCAGTCGAGTTCAGTCATGAATTGTAGCTAGCTATCCAAAAGTCACATGATCCAATAATTGCTTAAAATGAAATATTGAAAGTGAGTGTCTGTGGCATGTGGTCAGGGAGCACTGCAACTTATAGAAGGGTAGTGAAGTGCCTGTGGCGCCTTGATGTCCTGACAGTGGGACCTTTTTCTGGACAAGAAAAAGTGAGCTGCCCTTACAAACCATCGAGTCATGGGTACATGAAGCTTTCCTCAATGGTTTGGAACAGTTAATATGGGTCCTGGGAAAGGGCTTCACTGTTTATAGTGGGGACCAAGATGGAATCTACCTAGTCTCAGCCTCAGATGTTACAAAACAAAAATGTTTAGATGCTACTCACAGGCCTGAAAAATATTTTATAGACCTGTATAGCATAACTGGACTCACTAACTTCCTGTAAACCGTTCCTTTCACTCCCGCTAGTACCTGTCTGTCACAGATCACTCCTGCCACTCTTCTCCACCCTTTCCGACCTGCCTGCACTCTCTTCTTCACATCTCTTCAACACTCGCCGTTAGTCTGAAGTGTTGATCCAAAGTATTTAAATTCCTCCACCTTCACCACCTCTACGCCCTGCATCCTAACAAAACAAACCTTTGATTCACACTCACTCTGTCTTTGTCTTACTCACTTTCATTCCTCTCCTCTCTAGAGCATATCTCCACCTCTCCAAAATATTGTCAACGGGTACTCCTAATTTTGTCCGCCAACCTATCCATTACCACTGCAAATAAGAATGGTCTCATCGCTGATCCTTGATGTAATCCAACCTCTACCTTAAATGCATCCGTCACTCCCATTGCAGATCTCACCACTGTCACACTGCTCTCATACATATCCTTCACTACCCTAACATACTTGTCTGTCACTCCTGAGTTCCACATTCAAAACCACAACTCCTCTCCAGGCACCCTGCCATATGCTTTCTCAAAGTCCCACAAAGGCACAATGCAACTCCTTCTGACCTTCTCTGTATTTCAATACCCTTAGAGCAAACATTGCATCTGTAGCGCTCTTTCCCGACCATACTGCTGCTTACTTATCGTCACTTTTCTTAATCTAGCTTCCACTACTCTTTCCCATAACTTCATGCTGTGACTAATCACCTTTATCCCTCTGTAGTTACTACAGTTCTGTGCATTACCCTTGCTCTTGAAAATCAGTACACTTCGTCTCCGCTCCTCTGGCATCCTTTGCCTTCACCACTGTTTATTCAACTTGCACTTCATCTCCATGTATTCCTGTCTACTTTCTTCATCTCTCTGGCTATTCCACTTGACCTGCCTCTTCTTTCTGTATGCACTCCTGAACTTCGGGGTTCCACCACCAGGTTTCCTTATCCTCCTTCTGTCCAGATGTCACACCTAGTACCTTTCTAGCTGTCTCCCTTACCAGTTTTGCAGCAGTTGCCCAGCAATCTGGTAACTCTTCATTACTTCCTAGTGCCCATCTTAACTCCTGCCTGAATTTCACCTTGCTACCATTTGAATATTGACCCTGACCTCACTATCCTCCTCTTCTTGAACTCCAAGGTCATCCTACAGACCACCATACTATACTGTTTAGCTACGCTCTCCCTGTCACTACTTTGCAGTCTGCAATCTGCTTCAGTCTGACCTTCCTGCAAAGGATATAATCCACCTGTGTGCATCTTCCTCCACTCTTGTATGTCATCCTGTGCTCTTCCCATCCATCCATTATCTGCCGCTTGTCCCAAACGGGGTTGCGGGGGAGTGCCGGTGTCCAACCCAGCGCACACAGGGCGAGGACGGGGGACGCACCCTGGACAGGTCGCCAGCCCATCGCAGGGAGGAGCGGGATGGGGACGGCACCTTGCTCAAGGGTACCTCAGGGCAACCTATTGGGAAGGGGTTCGAACCCCCGATCCTCCGATCATAGGGCCAACGCCCTAACCACTAGGCCACCGCTGCCCCCTGTGCTCTTCCCTCTTCTTAAAATAACCACTTCATCTAACTCACTCCAGAATTCTTCTTTCTCCTCCATCTCACAACCAACTTGCAGGACACATCTTCTTTGGCCTACAATAGTCCAATTTCCACCCTCACCCTGTTGTCTAACAGTACTGGCGGTGATCATCGTTACCCCAGGCCTTGACCGATCTGGTATGGAAATCTGATTTGTTTTCTGTGTATTTGATCTGGCAAAAGTTTTACACTGCATGCCCTTAATAACACAATCCTCCCCATTTATCTGTATTTGGGATCAGCACAAAGAAATACACTGGTGTGTGCATCCCTAGTGGTTTGGTTTCGAAATATATCCAGTAGAGGGCAAATAATTTGTTAGTTAGCTAAGGCTGCATGTTTCTAAAGAAACTGCAATTGTAGACTATGTTCCACCTATTAGAGAAGGGCCAAGGAAGTTAAAGCAGAAGCAAAATCCACTGCTAGAACTTGAGACAGAATCAAAGAATATCCAGTGATTGTTTATGGACAGATTTTAAGGCAAGAGGATACATTATCTTTGTTCTCGGAGAGAGAAAAAAAAAAACGCATACCACAAGACCTTGACTGAGGTGAAAAAAAAAATAGCATAGATTTCTAAAGCAATGGCACAGAAGATGATAATAGAAGCCATTTGTCTCTGCGCAATAAACACAGGTTATTAAAATACCAAGTTAGTGGACCGGAAATGAAGGTGACAATAAGAGGGTGAATAAACTGGTTGAAACTTGTTAGTATGCAACATTTCTTTCTAAGTTTTTTGGTGTTTAGATAAAGACTTCAAAAGCTAGTGTTTTCAAAAGAACAGCCATCTGAAGTCAAACACAACTTTAGTTCAAATAAACAATAGTGTGCTACTCTGGAGAAATAGCATCTATAGTCATTAAAAGGGGCTACTGCATCTGTTCTAACCGTAATATCCTAATATTTCTCAATGAACATGCTTTTAAATGATCTATATTTTAGCTGAATATTTGTGTAAAATTAAGGCTTTTTTCATGTTTCCTCCACATTGACCTTGTTCCTGGGCTACTCATGGACCTGACTGAATTCCCAGCATGCTTTTTGTGGTTTTGGGATGTGCAGTAAAGTAGTTGAGCGGCTGATCTCAGATGGTTGTGCAAACAGTCCCAGCCGGAAGGCAAGAAGACTCACTGCCACCACTCACCACAACTTCTCTCTTTATACCCCTTTTACACCCACCCACCCCAGCCAACTGTCCTTTCACAGGCTGATCTTCGCGTGGGTGAGCTGACCGCCTAACTGTACCATTAGAGGCAAGTCGGACTGTGTGGAATGGAAGCACTGAAGCGTTTTATCGTGCCAGGCCACTGCCGCTGCTGTCTGGGCATTGTTTCCCCTTCCTCTCTCCCGAGCAGACAGAGCCAAAGCCTCCCGTTCTCTTCCCGCCCAGAACTTCCGCTCTTTACCGAAAACAAGGCAAGCCCAAGCCAATCATGACCAGAACCCACAAGATATCCAATTTAGAATTACTAACCTGATTTGTGATCAAAAATCTCTTTCTCCCTCTCAATAATCAATTCTGCTCTGGCTATTAGCTCTTCATTCTTTATATTGAGACCAATTCTGTGATATAATTATGAGATTATTAAATGCACTCATGCTGTATTTCAATGCTGCTGAATTTCTTTACCAAGTTGTTGAAATAATAATATTATGCCCTAAACTTAGTATACCCCAAGACCCAGTTACATCTTCAAAGTAGCACATTATTTGATTCAGGTAGACAAAAGATTTTTCTTTATTTCAGATTTTTTCCAATATGTAAAAATATGTATAATATAATACATATAAAATATGTATAATATGTATAATATGTATAAATAAATATGTATAATATAATACATATTTTATATGTAAAATAAAAAATAAAGGAAAACTTCTACAATATATAATATAAAAATAATAATAAAAATATATATATATATATATATATATATATATATATATATATATATATATATATATATATATATATATATATATATATATATATATATATATATATATATACACATACATATACACACACACACACACACACACAGTACTGTGCAAAAGTTTTAGGCAGGTGTGGAAAACATGCTGTAAACAAAGAACGCTTTCAAAAATGGAAGTGTTAATCATTTATTTTCATCGATCACCAAAATGCAGTGAATGAACAAAAGATAAATCTAAATCAAATCAGTATTTGGTGTGGCCACCCTTTGCCTTCAAAACAGCATCAGTTCTTCTAGGTACACTTGCACACAGTTTTTAAAGGAACTCTGCTGGTAGGTTGTTCCAAACATCTTGGAGAACTAACCACAGATCTTCTGTGGATGTAGCTTCCTCATATCCTTCTGTCTCTTCATGTAATCCAGACACACTGGATGATGTTGAGCTCTGTGGGGGCCGGAAGAATTGATGCTGGCAAAAGGTAGTAACACCAAATATTGATTGGATTTAGATTTTTCTTTTGTTCTCGCTTCACTTTGCATTTTGTAAATTACCGTAAACTTTTTGTGTGCATATATTTTTTATAATGCAATACTTCAGCAAATACATCACTTAATACAAGCTTTATAAAAGTGCTAATGTGATTCTCCTCCCGGTCATGGGCTGGCGACCTGTGTCCTTCGCCCTGTGTGAGCTGGGATGGACTCCAGCACTCCCACGCGACCCCGCTTGGGACAAGCGGCAGAAAATGACTGACTGAATAATGTGATTCATACATTAAGAGCACGTAGTGTACATTTTTAGACAAAAAAGAACATACTCTAGGATGGTGAAATTCTGCGATTTTTGCTTGTGTTTACCACCTGAATTGAATAAAATTATTGTGATTATTTTTATACTATATATTGTGTGCCTGCACCATCGGCAGGTAAAGTGGTAAAAACATCAGCGATTCAATAATGTGACACTGTTAATGTCTGTCCTGTCTTACTTTGAGCGCATTATGCATCATTTTCAATAAATCCACCAGCACTGAAAACTTACCTTCAGGTCAGTATTGCAGCTGGCCAATAACCTGATTGCAGTGAACAAGTGATATAGTGTGCAGCCTTAGTGTACACTGCAGCCCTGTGGGTCCTAGAAGGGACTGTTGTGAGGAGACCCCTGGAGGCGCAGGGTGGAAAATGTGGTGGAAGGGCGTCTGACCCCCCTGCCCTCTACTGTGCTCTCAACTGACCCACTTCTACAACAGCTAGGGCAGGGTAAGGGGAGGAATGCAGCTCCAGCTTATACATCTGCACCTCAAATCGTTTACAGGGGCAAAAAAATAAAAAGAGCAAGAGACTGAGTGAACGAGAGAGAGACAGAGAGACTCTCTCCCTCCTCCTCTTTCTTCCTGACCTACTATTTTTGGGTGGTGTCGTGTCCTGTCTGTTCAGCTCTTGATATGTCTTTATGAGACCGTGGCTTAGGCTCCAGTTCTAGGATAACAAGGGAACTAAAAAAAAACGGTGGACTGACATCTCCAGTCCGTCCGGCCTCTTGTTCCTTGCCCCAACCCTCTCCAGCCAGACTGGACTTTGCAGAAAATAGTATGAGTGTGCAGTTCACAGAAACAAACTCCTCTAACCTCCACTACAAGAAGGCCCTTCGAGAGAAGCACCCAAACACCAAAAATACAGCTCCAGTGGAAAAAAGCCTCAGATTCAGTATGGTCCAATGCACTGGAGCAGCTCCCACTCTGGCTTTTGTATGGTTTGAGTGGTCATTATCTGTTAAAATGCAATCTTAGGCAACATGTGTGAATTCCCAAAGCAAAACTGATTTATTTCTCACAAATGCAGTAATTTGAGCAGGATTGAGATTTTGGATAGGTTTTCTTTGAGACAATGGTGCCATTTATGAACATGACAGACTAGACTTCACCCAGACAGGGCAGATCCAAAACACACACACACACACACACACACACACCTTCATCATGTCAGAGCAAAGGAAACTTCATAGTGAGCACATAGCATGTTGGAGCAAGTCTCTTTCTGGGTTCCTGTCCCCACCCTTCTTTCCTCTTTTTCCTTGCTTCTCCTTCCATTCTCCACTATTTTCATCTCTCTCTCTCCTCATTAGTCAGGTCTGAGAGAGAGAGAGAGAGAGAGAGAGAGAGAGAGAGAGAGAGAGAGAGAGAGAGAGAGAGAGAGAGAGAGAGAGAGAGAGAGAGAGAGAGAGAGAGAGAGAGAGAGAGAGAGAGAGAGAGAGAGAGAGAGAGAGAGAGAAAAAGAGGGGGAGGTAAGAGAAAGAAACCAAATAGACTTACAAAAAAAAAGACAGACAGATGGATAGATGGACAAGCAGACAGAATACACAGAAAGGCAAGGATTTTAAGCAGCTGATGAAAAGATCCAGTGCGCTTTCAGAAAGTGACTTTCCTTTAAAACGATCTGCAAAAATCTGTGTGCCAAAGGACTGGGCTGCAAAGAGTGAGACAAAACAACACTGCAGCATGGAAGGACGTAGACACAACGTTAAGTTTTTTCTCAGCTCTCTCTGTGCTTCTCCATGATGCACACAAAAATGCACTGTTCCACAGCGGAGTGACTCACAGCAATGGAATCAAGACTCTGCTATGATCATCTGTGCAGCGCAGGGGCTTTCCTCCCTAGCAGGAAAGGGAGCAGAGCGGACGCAAAAAAGTCTCAAAAAGACAGCGCCATAAAAGAGCAAAATGGGGAGGGAGAAAAAAGGAAAAGAAAAAAGTGGGTTAAGGAAGAATCTGAATGTGACATTCTTGAGTTTTTGCACTGAACCTGGCTGAAAGAGCGAACACCATCCAGTCCCGTAGCTCCTGCTCATTGCCATTCCTCCCTGAGGGCTGGAGGAGGCGTCTACTTCCAGCAGCAAAAAAAAAAAAACGCTGCGTTGGATTTTACCTCTTGTACAGTGAGGAGGAGCAGTTAAATCACTGCTCCTAATATCATCGCTGTTTCCCCTTTACAAAAGCAATTTAATAAAATTAGCAAAAAATCTGACATAAATGCAATACACTTGGTCATTTATCATTAATCATTTGTAAGCACAGAACCCTTGTTTGTTTACCTGTTTAACCTTTAAAAAAAAAAAAGGATAAAAATTATGCAACAAGCGGTTAGCATAAACTTAAATGAAGTAATAGTAATAAAACCAGCACAACTGACATTTATAGCGCGAGATCCTACTTGCGTTATAACTTACAGCAAAATCATGATGATATTCACGAGCTGCTTACTACGGCTAATCTTGACAGCGCAAATGTTATCCAACACGAGCTTAGCATTCTTTATTACCTAGTTAAGCCTCTGCATTTCAAACGTTTGTGGGCCTGAGCAACTAGGTGCACAGTGCACAAAAACTATTTTTTTCCTCTATAGTCTAATGACTGTATCTGTAATTAGCTAAAACGGCTAAAACAATGCTGCATTAATTAAAACAAAAAAGTTTGCTTATTTGCTGGCTGTTTAAAAAAACTAAGCCATTAATCTTCTACAACAAATATAACTGAACAACAAAACATCTAGACTTGCTGCCCAAGCATACTAGAACTAAAGTTTATAAAGTGAAAGGCATTTTTAGATTGTTCATCATTATATTTTGAAAAAATTACAAGAAATTTTAAATTTATGGGTGGTGGTGGTCTAGTGGTAGGGCACTTGCCTACGGACCTCTGGATCAAGAGATCCCCGGTTCAATCCCACCTCTAGCACTACCACCACTGGGTCCCTGAGCAAGACCCTTAACCCTGAGTTGCTCCAGGGGGACTGTCCCTGTAATTAGGAGATGTAAGTCGCTCTAGATAAGAGCGTCTGCTAAATGCCGTAAATGTAAATATTCATGTTAAATTTATGTAAAAAAAAAAGTCAACACAATAGAATTTTTAAAAAATAATTATAAAAAGTATTTTGCAATGCTACATAGCTTTACATGATGAAAAACAAATCAATTTAGAATCTCCAGCCCACCAGACATACAGGAAACCCTCCCAGACTGGGAGAACACCAAAGGACAGAAAGGACCAAAACCAGACTGGCTAAGAATCAAAACCAGGACCACTAACCAACAGGTCAAAGCACCCTGGCAACATTAATTATTTTAAAATATGGGGCACTTAAATAGCTTCACTGAAAATAGGAAACAATAAGAAATAAGAAATAAAGTGTGTTTTTAATCAGAATACACTATTGTATAACTATAGTACTTATATATAATCAATAGTAGCAGATAAGATAATTTATGTGTTTATAATAAAACAGAGCCAATAACTCTGTAAAACTACTGAAGCAAACAAGTCCTTGGCTGATCAGCTATATTTTGGGCAAGGAGTAAACTGAATATTTTTTTTTTTTTTTTTTTTTTTACTGAACTATCGCTTTTAGAGCTTTTTCATCCCATTCCAGCTTTGTGCCATCCATCATGACAGGGTTGTGTGTGTGTGTGTGTGTGTGTGTGTGTGTGTGTGTGTGTGTGTGTGTGTGTGTGTGTGCGTGCACTCAGCACATCAAAGACCAGCACACTTCTCTCTCCTCAAGGCTGTGGCCACATCTGGCCTGGATGTGAAGCTATTGTGGCTTTTTTCAGAGTCCAAAAATGGCTGCTTTCTACACACAGATAACCTGGAGAGAGGAAGACCATCGTCCAGGCATGATCTATTAACAGCTGTACATCTCCACTTGGCCACATTCTTTAAGTTGCTCTGCAGATCCTCCTTGTCTGACGGCTTTGCCTTTATTCACTCTAATGCTTTAAGGGCCAATTGCCACTGTGACATTTGAGAGTGCATAGTGGGTAATGCAAGTCTATTGAGGTTTTATAGTAATGGATCATTGAGGTGAGGATAGGAGAGAGAGAAGAGTAGAGAGGGATGGAGTGCAGGGAGAGTAGAAGGATGGGGGGGGGGGAGGCCTTTGCCACATCAGCAGGAAATATATTTGCGCAGCCTAAAGACGTACAGTGTGGAATGAGGAATGAAGAGGGGAGGGAGGGAGGGGAGGAAGAGGAAGAGTAAGAGAGCGATCTTTTCAGTTCTCTCAGCTCGGTGAGGTCATTGCCACTCTTGGATAAATTGACCTCCCAGTATGAAAAGCCAAAAAAGACACACACAAAAAGTCTCATTTTACATACAAAGCAATTTTATATTTCTCTTTGCAAAAACCTGAAGAGTGCCTGTTCAAAAAACTGAACAGGCATTTATGAACTATGTGACAGTTTGGGTTACATTACTGCAGGTGAAAAACTGGCCATAAGTCTTTAAGGCAATTTGTCCCTAAAATAAAAATGAGAAGATATAAAAAAAAGATATTGCTGCATGTTAGCTAATCTCCCTATGTACCAGTTAGACAGAGAGCTTGAAGTTTACAATAGGTTGAGCTTGTTACAATGGTCAAAACACAGCCAAACAAATTCAGTTGAGTTGTTATGCTTCTGCACCCTTCCTACATGAAAAAGCATTGTTTTTCCAGATAAATTCAAATCAGCATTAGTCAACAGTTGCCTGCGTAAAGCTCTGGGAATATCATCTTCTTCTTCTTCTTCTTCTTCTTCTTCCGGCTGCTCCCGTTTAGGGGTCGCCACAGCGGATCAACAGTCTCCATTTCTTCCGGTCCTCTGCATCTTCCTCCTTCAAACTAACCACCTGCATGTCCTCTCTCACCACGTCCATAAACCACCTCTTTGGTCTTCCTCTTCTCCTCTTTCCTGGCAGCTCCATCTGCAACATCCTTCTCCCAATATAGTCCTCATCTCTGCTCTGGACATGTCCAAACCAACGCAACCTTGCTTCTCTAACTTTGTCTCCAAAACGTCTAACCTGAGCTGTCCTTCTAATTTACTCATTTCTAATCCTGTCCATCCTCGTCACACCCAACGAAAATCTCAGCATCTTTTACCTGGACACCTCCAGCTCCGCCTCCTCTTTTCGTCAGTTCCACCATCTCCAACCCATACAACATAGCTGGTCTCACTACTGTCCTGTAAACCTTCCCTTTTACTCTAGCTGGTACCCGTCCATCAAAAATCACTCTTTCCAACCTGCCTGCACTCTCTTCTTCACCTCTCTTCCGCACTCGCCGTTACTCCGAACTGTTGATCCAAAGTATTTAAACTCCTCCACCTTTGTCACCTCTACTCCCTGCACTAGCTTCCACTACTCTTTCCCAAAACTTGCTGTGGCTGATCAACTTTATCCCTCTATAGTTACTACAGCTCTGTGCATCACCCTTATTCTTGAAAACTGGTACCAGTACACTTCGTCTCCACTCCTCAGGTATCCTCTCACTTGCCAAGATTGTGTTAAACAATCTGGTCAGAAACTCAACTGCCATCTCTCCTAAACACCTCCATGCTTCCACTGGTATGTCATCTGGTCCAACAGCCTTTCCATTCTTCATCACTGCCCTTACTTCCATCTTGCTTATTTGCTGCACTTCCTGGTTCACTACCCTCACATCCTCCAATCTTCTTTCTCTCTCACTTTCTTCATTCATCAGCCCCTCAAAGTACTCCTTCAAAACTGCTCAACACGCTCTGTTCACCTGTGAGTAAATTTCCATTTCTATCTTTATTGCACTGACCTTCTGCACATCTTTTCGAGCTCTGTCTCTCTCCAAACTCTCATACAACTCCCCAAACACCTTATATTTGGCCTTCACCCTGCGGTTCCTCTCCTTGTACTCCTGTGTACTTTCTTAATCTCTCTGACTGTCTCACTTCTTTATCTCCCTCTTCTTCTGTATACACTCCTGTACTTATCAGTTCCACCACCAGGTTTCCTAATCTTCCTTCTTCCTTCCAAATGTGACACCAAGGACATTTCTAGCGGTCTGCTTTATCACTTCTCCAGTAGTTTCCCAGCAATCCAGTAGCTGTTCAACTCCTCCCAGTGCCCGTGTTAACTCCTGCCTGAATTCCACCTTGCAGTCCTCCTTCTTCAGCTTCCACCACTTGATCCTTAAATCTGCCCTCACTTTCCTCCTCTTTTTGACCTCTAAGGTCATCCTACAGACCACCATCCTATGCTGTTTAGCTACACTCTCCCCTGTCACTACTTTGCAGTCTCCAATCTCCTTCAGACTGACCCTCCTGCAAAAGATATAATCCACCTGTGAGCATCTTCCCCCACTCTTGTCATCCTGTGCTCCTCCCTCTTCTTAAAATAAGTATTAACTACAGCCATTTCCATCTACAACCATTGACCTTAACCCAGCCACTAGGGATGCACAAGCCAGTATATTTCTTTGTGCCAGTCCCAAGCCCGGATAAATCGCTGCATTAACCCTGGGGAGGTTTACTTCAGAAAGGGCATCCGGTGTAAAACTTTGCCAAATCAATATGCGGACAACTCTGGGAATATTTAGGGTTGAAATAAATGTTTGTAGTGTGACAAAGTGCTGCAGCTGGTCGTTTAGCGTGAGTAACATTTCCTTTTGATGCAATAATTGTGGTTATTTGCCACAGAAATGGGCAAATTTGGTTTTTGCTTACTACATGCAAGCTATCGCTGTGCACTGAACTGGCATGACAAGACTGGCAACTTCATCAATATACCCTATACGTATCAGCTAATGTCATCAGATGTGGTAGTTAAGTTAATTGGACAGCCGTATACTACAGTTTGGAGAGCAGCATAGTACATATTTGGTTTTGAGCATTTTGTTAATCACAGGGTGAAGTTGCAGAAATTCTAGCATATGCAAAATACAGAATAGTGCTTACTGTAAAGGTCTATATGGTGAAAACAAAGTCCAACAGAGTTCAATATATTATAGGAAACTGGTGGGGTGATATGGCTTTTATTTTTATTTTGCACCATTTTCCCCAATCTATACCCATTCAGCAAGAAGGTTGTTAGTTATTGAGTAGAATCAAAGAAATAAAAAAAGGAAAAAAGATTGCTGGTTCATTGGGGCTGGTATTAGGAATCCCTGTGTTTAAATGATGGCATGGTAAAAGTTAGAGGAAACAGCAGAAAGCATAGTTAATCTTTACTCTTGCATAATTATAATCTTCCACATTCACACCAAGTTTGATTTTCTAAGATTTACAGATACACTAAAATCAATTTGACCAGGGGGTCAATTGCCCAAGTTGTCAAAAGGTAAGAAAAAACTGATACCAGCAGCACTTCCGAGCTGGCTAACAAAAACCGACTTATTTGATATAACGATAAAGAGTTGTTTTTTTGTTTGTTTTTTTAAAGGAAAAATTGTTTTGAAAATGATAAAACTGTATTGCTCATACTTAGACTGTATCGCTCAAATTGGTGTCAGTCTGTAACAGCTGTTTGATTACTCATCTATAGCAATGATCTTTACAATGTGAAAACATAGGGTCCTCCTGCATCAACTTCACACAGAGCCAGGCAGGAGTAATTACAGAGCATACTTATTACTCAGAAAAGCCACGGAGAAACAGGCCTCCTCCCAGCACTGCCTGCCAGTCCTCTGGCCACCCATCATGAGCTCCAGGCCAAAGGGCCAGAGGTGGAACAGCAGCACCCAGGGAGTAAAGAGGAGGTTGGTAGACGCCTGTGGGTGTCCTAACTGAGTTTGGGTGAATGCCTACGACTCTGCCAAGATCTGTTACTCAAGTTTTCATCCCCAGCTGGAGGCCAAACTACTGCTGCCAAGCTGTGGGGATGTAATGACAGAAAAAAATGACAATCGCCACGATTTATTGCATCAAATCCAGAGGCATGAGCTTTCTGAGCAGTCCAAGGCGATTAGGTAACGCAAGCATGGGCATTCCTGCCAGCTGAAGGCATGTATGTCACACACACACACACACACACAATACAGCCTCAACAAAAAAAAAGACAAATGTTGAAAATAGAAGATAATACCCCTCAAACTAACCTAACCAGCCAATCTGCCAAGGCCTGTGAAAACGTTTATCAGCGACTTTCTGCAGAAACAGCAAGTTAGCACAAAAAACAACGAATTATCTGACAGCAGTTGGGCCACCTGGCAGAGACTGTACACAAGACCACTGAAATATTGGAGAAAAAAAAACATGCATTCCCGAATGGCCACTCCACTAATAATTAATGCCCATTTGAAAACAAGCTAAGCTCACAGTTTCTCATGCTGTAAGTAGCTTCTTCTCTTTCTTTTTCCACTGAACCTCCATACATCCCCATCTCTGCAACTCAGAGCTCCATGCCACAGGCGCAACTATTGTCAAACGTCGAGCAAATTGAATTAGGTAATAGTTGCAGCACCACTTTGCTGTGCAAACAGCAGCAGAAGTCCAAAGTGGGGCAAAGCCAAAGTCATGTGGTGCACTACTCTGTCAGTTTGTCATGGTTGCTTTGTTGACAGGAATAATACAATTCTCTTATGGCACTAATATAAAGGGTGGTGTTGCTGGTAGCCTTTCTAAAGATTTTAAGGGGTTACAAAGACATTAAGAGGTACCATTGAATCCACATCTAACAGATGTGCCTACTAAGCCTCAGTTTCTGCTCTGCTGAGCTGCTATCACATAATATACAACCAAAATATTGGCACATTTAAATTATAGAGCAACGTTTAGACAAGAAATCTGTCAAAGTTCAAATCTGTGAACAAATCAGTTTCCTTATATAACAATCCATCATCTGTTTAATCAAAAATTGAAAACCGGGCTTATGATGAAGTCAGTGGGTCGATATTAAAACATGTAAAATTAGGTGGCTCTTGCGGTCAAACTGTTTATCTATGCATACGTCAACCATCATAAGAACCTTAAAGCTTTAAACTCATAAAACCTGCTGATATGGAGAGAGGATCTGACCAAACATGAATAAAACCACTGTCCTAAAGCCACCTGATTCATTACATTCCATAAATACTCCAATGTGGACCACTCCATAAATAAGCCAAATGCATTGAAAAGCCAGATTCTCCAGTAAAATAAAACAGATAAAGCTGCTGATTAGACAAATGTTGCGACTGCAGACAGACCTTGGATGCACTGCAGGGTTCCATCCTCCCTACGAATGGTGAACGTTTCTCCAGGATTCACCTGAACCAGGATCACCTGAAGACAAAAACATCGTTAGTTACCTTTAATCTGGAAACACAGAGGGTAATATGTTTTGTCTAGCCCATTTGCTCACCTGCTGTGAGGCATCTCCATTAATCATGTGGTGCATCATGGGAACCTCGCCGTTTAGCAGTGGCGGGAGCTCCAGCATTTGGTCCGTCATCATCATGGTGACGTACATTCATGGAGCCTTCCCCTGCACAGCCGCTGCAGAGAAGGGGTAAAAAAAAAAAAAAAAAAAGTTAGAAAACACACTGAATTGGATCCAACACTGAACTGGATCCTTCTTTTAGCATCAGTTAGTGACCAGGCACATCAGCCACAAATGGCTTGTTAAAAAGATCAAAGGATATAACTGAACTTGGTCCACATGTCTAATTGTCCATTTACACCTTCTCACACACACACACACACACACACACACACACACCTGCATGCATGCATGAATTTAGAGAAGTCATTACGTATGATGTCAATAGCTTTTATATGATGATGTCATGTGTATAGGAATGAGGTAATCTGTATATAAATACATGTAATGGGATGACCAGCCACAGCTGGTAGACCAAGCCAGGCTATTAAGATAACCAAAAAAGATGTTGGAGGTACCATGTCAGTACCATGAAGTGTTAAAATCACGCATGCCACAACAGCTGGCTCTGATGTACTTATAATAAGCAGAGAGAGTAGAAAGAACCAGAGGAAGGCAGGCACACTAATATCCAATTACAAAAGGAAAAAAAAAAAAAAAAAAAAAAAAAAAAAAAGACAGAGCTCAAAAGCATCAACAGTTCTTGCTAACATAGAGATGGCAATTTCTACCTGGAAAGCCCAGCTTGGCCTAGGTGAACTCTCTGTCAATATTCTGAACCTGCTGTAACTGGCTGAAGCTTAAAGCCCAGATTCTGGATGATTTTAGCTATACAATTGATAGGTTTAACATACTGGGTTCAACATGATTAAGTTATTCAATGGTCCAGTCCTGGTTTTAACACATTGTTAGAATATGTTGGGGACATTATTTTTGAACAACTATTTTTTGTATTAAAACAGTAATGGCACTATTTACTGAAGAATTATGCTATGACTGTTTCAGTGGAATTAACATCATTTGATAAAAAAGGAGCTCCAATCAAGAGGTTGCCTTGGAGTTATGAAGCAGACCTCACAGAAAGAAAGAAAGGGAAAAAAAAAACAACACAATAGACAATGCAGTCCACTGCCACAATTTCTATAGGGAATCCAGAATCCAATAACATGCAATCCACAAAAGCCCATTACTGAAAAACAGGCATGATGAAGCTCATTTAAAGTTTGTTAAAGAACCTTTGAACAAGTCAGTAGATTATTGGAAGAATATTTTGTGTTCAGATGACACAAAATCTTTTCAGGAACAATACAGCAAGCTGGTGGGAAAGAGTAACATGGAAGCTTTGCTTCAATTACTGTAGATTATTCTATATAGCTATGAACATTTGCTGTGTATAAACTTGATGCAAGTTGAAAGTAGCATAAGCTATGATGTAATATAGCCAAAAAGAAAATCAGACATATATTATTATACATTATTTAGCTCTTTTAGACTTTATCTACAAAATTAAAAATTGTGTATTTTGATATAATTATTGATCATTTTGATGTTTCCAAATTGTTTATTCTTCAAGCTTTCCAACAGACATTTCTTTCACAAGCTGACCTAAAAAAACCTCCCTTCAGTCCATGATGTCCTAACGGTGCTTATTGACTTTGCCTCATTCAGCCTGACCAAGGTGGTTTCTCAGTGCATCTGCTGAACCTTTAGCAAAACAGTTTCTGCTGGAAGAGAAGCTTCATCAGTGACAGAGATTCCACCACTGTTAAAGATTCTACTCCATGCTTTGTCTTTTCTTCCTGTAATCCAAAACGCCTTTGGTAGCAGCTTTCTGAGCCTGCAGGGCAGCACATGTGAGGCTCATCTGCCCTGCACTAAGGCCAAGCATGCATACTGATGAGTTCAACAAGAACGGGCATCAGATTTCTTTTCTCAACAGAGGCAATGTCTTCCTCCCCACCTGTCCAGCTGGATATCTCTCAAAGCCAATGGACTAAGGGCAAACAGAAAATGTGGATATAAAAAGTCCACTGCCACGTGTGGAAAGAGGTCAGAGAAAGGTTAGACACGCCACAGGTGAACTTGTTGACTCATCACGTTTGTCCTCAGTAAAGCAATAACATGCCTTTGTCCTAAACACTTGACACATAAAGGCTCTTGTTATGAGATGTTTAGGGTGATGTTTAACTCTCAGGACCTTAGGTAGGCAATAAACGCCTCAGCAGGAATGAGTGCTCCACCAGCAAGGGCAAACACGCACAAGGTAAACCATAGTTTTAACAGGCTCATAGAAACAAGACAGTCTCAAACTTTGAAGTGTTTCATCAAGACATGAGTGATTTTCTTACTCATTCCAGGCATGCCCCATCCCTTTTCTACAGGCTTGACAGTACAGCCTGTAATTACTAGCGTCTAAAATCATTAACATAGCAATTTAACACACCAAGACCCCAGGGTGTAGAAACCAAGACTCACTCTCTCTCTCCTTCTTTCTCCTTTTATGTTTTCCTTTTTTCCACTGTTCTTCAACAGAGTATCACTTCTACCAGTCATGAACTATTGTAAAGCTTAACCTTCCTCGCCCCATAACTCTCCCAATCTCTACTCCCAAGGGTAAAATATTCAAGGACCAGTATTAAATTAGATGTAGGGAAGTCCTCTTGTCTTTGGGCTCATTTTGGAGAATCCTTCTATAATAGGCTACTAACTTCACTCCATAGCCATGGACTCACATATAGGGATATTCCCTAGATTACATCCCGACTCTCACTACTTCCCCCATTAACATACTCCATCTGCTTCCTCCATTTCGCAGGTCTAAAACAAATGCTGTGGAAACAAGCGTTTCCTTGGCGACCCATCTACAGCAGGCCCGGGGATACAGACTTACTTCAGATTACAGGGAACATAAATCACTCGCTATTCACACAGCATTTTTTTTCTCTAGTTACTCCAGATAGCATCGGCTAAAAGCAGGTTTTGAGAAGCAAAGTACACCACATCACAGGAGAGTCTTCACGCGCAGAGTTACTTTTGTTTTTCCTTTCCCTGCTTTGCTAGCGAGTTCACTGAAAAAAAAAAAAAGACTTAGACACTGAGTTGAAGCGGAACTTCCTTCATAATTTGTGATGAAAATATAAAAGGGATCTTCCACTGCACACAGTGGCACCTGACAAAGCATCTGTCGAAACTTAATCATTACAAGAATCACGTTATGCGATAGTGTCATTTATGTTTAATGAAAAACAACAGCAGCAGCAAATGTCTAGCTGTCTGTAACCCTACACAGTTCCGCCAAAAAGACGGAGTTCTTTCAAATCTGTTTTCACGTCTGGCATTTTTACAGCCCCAGATGGGGAGTCGGTCTGGCACAGGCCCTATAATCCAACTAATGATATGTAATAACATAGAGGAAACTGGGGGAAACCAAGAAACCATCCCTCTTCCCCCCCTCATTCCATATTCTCCCTCTACCCCCTCCACCCTTCAGCCCTTGGCTAGAATCTTTTCTCCTAACAACTGGACCCAAACAAGCAAATACACACACTCCTTCTGTGTTGCAAGCAAACCTCCACAAACACACACACACACACAGGAATTCACAAGTGTGTGTGTGTGTGTGTGTGTGTGTGTGCTACTTTGATTTAGTTTTTTTTCCTCTTGCTGTAACTCCAGCTCACCTCTGAACATTCACCGTTTCCAAGAGCCTCCAGCCCCACTCATGAGTCACGTCTGCGACTCCAATCAACATTTACTGCAAGATGAAATCACGTCTTTAAAAATATCGCAGGAAATATCCCCTCCTCCTCCCCATTTCAGCCGTCACCTCTCCTGCCGCGAGTCTGGGGCCTGATAAGACTGCAGACTGGCCCGGGACGGTAAGCTGAGGACACACCGCTGGAATGCTGCTAAACGTTGTATAAATGTTAGCACTGGCCCAAGGCATGCAGCTGATCAACATTTGTTGTACCGAGCTATTAGGGATGTTTTAAAATATATTGTTTGCTTTTAGAAATATAAATCAGCAAAAGTTGAGATTTTATTTATGCTTATTGACAGGCCAGCAGTAATTAGTCTGCAATCTGTATGAACCATTCGTCTCATCATCCACTGTTGGAACCTCTTATGCTAACCAGGGTTTTGCTGAAGCCTATCCCAGCACTCATGAGATGAAATGCAGAGAAAAAAAAAAATCCTGAACAGGTCACCAGCCCAACAATTTGCACAGTTTGTTCTTACAGTCTCACTGGTAACCGAGCCGAAACATCTACTAGTGCTATTAAGCTTGTATCTTTAACAAGATCCTTTCACGCCGCATTCACACCAGAAGTACCAAGAATGCTAAAATAGTGCTCCAGCTGCCAATCAAATACAGATCAATTCCTGGTAAAAATCACAAAAGACGCATTAATATGAAAAACCTATTACACAGATTAAAGAAAAAACAGAAAATGATGATGAAAACATTCATTAAAACTGGTCTTGCTACATAAAATCACTTTAAATGTCATAAGTGTATGATAGTGCATGATATGAATGTATAATAGTGGCCTTTCCACAGAATAAACACAGTTTGGTAAAAGTTCCGGTTGCAATATACGGTCTTTAATTTGGCCACAAAGTGTAATTAATACATCCATTAAAAAAATGAATGTGAATGAGACAAAAAGTTAGAGAAAAGTGCAGACTCTGCAATAATAGCTTATCCTTGGTTTTCTTACCAGAAAAAAATCTGTCCTGTGATGTATTCTAAATTGTAAAACAGACATTTATTTGTAGGCATAATATTTGCTTGCAGCACTGAACATGTTCATCCAGCGCAACTCAACAACCATTATAGGTATAATGACATTAATGTAGAATATCATTCACATATGATCATATGACCACTCATATGCATAAAAGTGCAGTTCTACTCACGAGTGGAAACAGCAGTATGTTGTAACCCTCGCCGGTAGAGTTAAGTTCAAAATACTGATACATCAATACAGAGTCATTTAGCAATATCCATACAACTAATATGGGCCAAACCTTTTAGTATTCTTCATTCTTGTGTATTTTATACTGAATTGCAAGAGTAATAAACATAAACATGTTGAAAACCCCCTAACCTTTCTCCTCAAAACACGTGTACCAACACTGTATAGTATTGTAATGCTTGTACTGTGAATTTGCCTGTGTTACCCTGGCTGATAAACGTTACATAAACAAGGCGCATTAACAATTGCAATTGTATTGTTCCAATACAACCATCTTTTTTTCGCTTTTTAATAAGTTTGAAAATTGATTGCTGAATCTGGTGGATTACACATGTGATATACATAGATGTTACTGGGTACTAGCAATAACAACAGAAAGACAGCAGAAAATGCTGGACTGAATAGTGGGATTTGGGCAAATGAGTTTGAAAAGTTCTGAAACGACTTCTGTTATAGAGCAGATCAGCGAGTGCAGCACTGAATCTGCCACCTGCAACCCAATCAAACATATTTATGGTGTCATGTAAGCTGTGTATCTTCTGAGAGGTACTTTGCACACAACTGGCAACTTTTAGATGTTCAAGTGCTGCTCTATTAAAAATCACAAAACTTCAAACTCCTGGTTTGCACCAGGGATGCAAAAATATATTTTTTTACCATATGTACTGGTATGAAAGTGACAGCAATGTGGCCTAGGAACACTAAGATTCTCTGTGCAGCCTAATAAGCCACACAAGGAAACTGCACATAAGAGTTGAAACTGCAGCCCACACATGATACTGACACCACCTCACAGGAAGTTTAGCTTTTGGGACGAGTGTACAGGAAAGCCAATATACAAAAGGTATCATCACTGACAAATATCAGGGTCACTACAGCAGGTAAACAGAAATGCAGCCATAGTTTACACAGTCATACAGTCTTCACTCCACACAGACATACAGATGTGCTTTGGTCCAAGCAACATCTGGGCTCACCTCAAAGCTGTGATTTAATGCAAGGGCTTAAATAATGATCAAAGCAAGCTGAAGATACAACACTGAACTTAGGGGCTTTTAAGCCATGTTCAATATTCAGACATGTCCATTTTTTAACAAAGAGTATTGCTGTAAATGAAAAATCAAAAGCAAGTTGAACATTCATATATAACATTTGTTTAAGAACTAGTCTGCTGATTGACTATCTGAATTATATTATTTATTATGCCCTGTGCAATAAATGTTTTACATTTGTGTTTAGGTATGTGTTCCCACAGTGATATTTGCTAGTTTAATGAATGAATGAATGAATGAATGAATGATTTTTCACTGCAAATGAAATAACTTTATTGAAGATTGATGACTGGTCACCTAGTTTGTTGTCTTAATTCATTCATGCATGCTTACAACTGTTTTATTGAATACAAAAAAAACTAGCTAGTTTCTCATTTCATAGGGCGGCATTGCGTAAACTCTTCTAAACTCTGCTTCTCTTACTAAAAAATAATTTAACAGAGTCAAACAAATTAACGTGCAAAACTTTAAAGTCAGGAATGAATATTTAATGGAAGTTTAGATGCTTTAAACGTGTGTGAAAATAACCTGTTCGTGTCGCACAAATTTGTGGAAAAAAAAAAGCCAATCAAAATGCTGATATCATCAAATAGGCTATAAATGCAATGGTTTACATGTACAGAAAACACTAAAAGGCCAAAGCAAAGAACCATTTTTTATATAGATAAGAACAGGCTGCAAAGATCTTAAATGTTAACACCTCTTTCAATCAATAGAGGGAACAAACAATATGATCTGCAAATCTGATGAAACATGAGAGTAATCAAACATGTCTCAAACTCATTTTGCACAGAAAAAAGGCTTAAAAAGCCAGGCGTTTTTGGTGGGTTCTAATGGCTGGACTAATGAACATTCAAAATAAATAAAATGTTAAAACAAGTAAGTACTAAATTAAGTAATCTGCTAGTAGACAAAGTATTTTGGCCACGTCGTGTTTATTATTATTTTTGAATGACACCCAGAACTACTACTCCACCTCATTTGAGATGTCCCCATTTACAATGAGATACAATATTAACTGCTTATTTCAAGATATTTTTATGCCTCATGCTCACTCCCCCTTCCACCCCATTTCCAGACGCCAAAATCAGATGTCTAATTAAGTAAACAAATACCTGACATAAGTTCCAGCGTCTGTAAATTCCCAGCCATCCCTACTCAAAGCCTGACCCACTTGCATTTACTGTAAGCTCACACTTTCTGCCCAGCAGCAATGACACACCATGTCCAAGTGTGTGAGAGAGCTTAAATACAAGACATTATAGAAAAAGAAGAAGAAGAAGAAGAAGAAGAAGAAGAAGAAGAAGAAGAAGAAGAAGAAGAAGGGGAAAAAAAAGAAAAGGAGAAAAACGGATTCTTAGAATGAAGCTTCATCATTGCGTAAACCCCCGCCACCCAAACCCCCAAAATGAAACCCGATACTGCCTTGAAGAAGAGCCCGGGAGGAAGTAAACCAGGTCAAACTGTTCCTGTGACTGAATCATTCTCTCCAAATCAAAACACAGGAGAGTATCAGGATCACCCCAGAGAAAATCAATCACTCTTGCACTTGAGCCTCAGCTCACTGAGAGGAATGAGGGAGCGCAGCAGGTGGAGACTGGGGGAGACTCACATCAGTTTGGTCAAAACAAAAACAAAACAAAACACAAAATATTTTGTATAATAAAATAATTATATACTATACTATATAAAAAAAGGCATTCATACTGGCAGACCTTCATACCTTACTAAGCCACTTTCTCTGTATGTAGAAAATGTATTAATTTATCTAATTTCTCTCTCCCCAATTGTTGAACCCTGTCATAGTATCCTGATTTTAAGCTGAAATGCCATTTATGTTTTTAAATCATTTATAATTCAGTAAGTACTCTGTAACTAAAGGAAATAAGCAGAAAATAACTTCTATAACAAATTCTTTTCATTTGTAATTAAAACTGAAATGCTCAGTTTTGATTAATGATGAGGGCAACATCTACAAAGCTCTCCCCAGAGAGGGCAAAAACACCTCAGCCATGCGACACGTCTACATGCCGAGAAGCACACAGTGCAACCTCCCCCCCTTTCCAGCTCCTCCCTTCTCTCTCCTTAAAAGGTCAGCAGGTCAAATTCCTCATCCTCTTTCGGGCCTCAGCTACATTTTACACACCAGTAAACTGGCTCTGGGTGGGTGGGTGTTTGTACCCAACAGGGAGCACTTCCCTGGGGGTGGCTACAGCATTCTGAGAGGACAGTAGGCAAAAGAGTTTCAGTGAAGGTTCGTACATCAAAGAGTCACAAAAAAGAGTGAAACACAAAAGGTGGAGGAGGGGTAGGACTGGGGAGCTCATCAATAAAGTCAAGCCTATTTTAGTGTGATACCATATACAGCCCAACATATTCTACAAATCACCAATAAAGTCCCAACGCTACAAGCTGCCAAGTCTGAAATCCAAAGCTAAGTTTACTTTTCAGTCAAATAAATTTACTTATAAATCACTGGCTTTGAACAATAACCCAATAGTTACGTTAAGATGCCACTGCTTTTGGAGTCATAAGAGCCAGAAAGGATATGAGTGGGCTCTTTCTCATGCAAACAGGGAAGTCTCAAAGCTATGCACACCTGGCCTTTGCAGCTGGAAATGAGACAGCGTGCCTGACGTGCACATCAGCAAGCAGGCAGTGTTAACTATCCAGTACGTCATAATTCTGACTTCATTTAGACTGAAAGACGGTGCTAAATTATAGCCTCCTTTCAGCTTTCTTCAGACTTCAAGACACCAAATGAAAACTGATTCATAAAAGCTCAATGATCCTACTATTCAAGATGTAACAGATTCTTTTATAAAACTGCTTTTAGTTAATATTACACCTGCTTATAATGTTTATTCAATCCTTTATTGCTCAAATTTTGTAACTAGTCTGCTGCATGACATCTGTCAGCAAGGCATTTTACTGACTTGAATTGTCTCCAAGAAAAGTAGAAAAGTTCTGGGCAAAAGAAAAACTTATTTTTAACAAGTAAACGTTTTTCCCCCAACCACAGTACATTTAACTGATAGAATTACTGTCTATCTAACTTTGAATTACTTGACTTCCGTGTTAAATGGACCATCAACCTTAATCTGGCTTCTTTTGGTGCTTTGGTGTTTATTTAAAGGCTGTTCTACCAGTAAATAAAATTATATAAAAACAGTTTATTATTTCTACAAAGGTGCAAATGAAATCATGGGTATGATACTAGCGCCTATAGTAATGCTACTGTTAATTGATTGTAAACTCAGTCATCAATTAAACTTCTGGTGAACTCTGAATAGACCCCTTAATAGGAGAAATGAGCCGTCTGTAGCAGTCACATTTTAAAGTGGAACTAAGACGGCTCTGTTTGGCAGCGTGAAGAACTCAAGAGTAGTTCATGCTCCAGTGGTGCCGCTTTTACGGGCCTGTAATTAAGACGTGTTTACTGAATCTTCTTAATTAGGTCTTAACCTTGTTAATGGCTGTTCTCATCGACATCACTACAGCTATGATAAAGAAACGCACTCATCTTAAAAGACCTGTTCCCCACCTTCCATCCCTTTTTTTAATTTTTTTTTTTATTGGAACGTTAAGATGACAGTAATTAAGATAAACGCCCCATTTCAGTCAGGTCAAAATCCATAAGCCTGCCCTAAACTTTCACCAAATGTGACATCAGGTTTTCATAAGATAAAGTCTTCTAAAGCCACAAAAGCGTGCCTTCAGGCCAGTTGGCATTTACAGTAACTTGGCACAACCTGCCTCACAATATCAACTAAGGCAACAACGGCAGCTCAACAGACACTTAAAATCTCTCAGGAATTGATGGAGACAGATAGGGGTCAACACCTGACCTTCCCTTGCCATCAGCAAAAAACGGCAGCCGTTTTTGGATAACATCAGCGCTTTTCAAAGAATCTCTAAAGGAAGACTCAAGCCTCAGGGAAAGGAGAGGGAAAAAGAGCTGCACTAAACCAGGTGCAAAAAAATGCAACGTCTCAGGACGGAGGAAGCATTAGCCAAAGAGCAAGTTCCTGGGTTAATCTTGGTATCAGAAACTTATCAGCTGCACAAGGACAATCCGGAGACAAGACATTCATGCTCTTAACAGAGTGATTTTGATTGGGTTCAGTCATCCAAATCTGACTGTCAGAAGAATTTCACCTATGTTACAGTCTAGTAGGATCTGGAAAAAGAGAGGGGAAGGAGAGGAGAGGAAGAAAAAAAAAAAAAAAAAAAAGTCCTCCCTAACTCCACAGCAGAAAGAATATGATCTGACAAAACTACATCTCCTTACAGCCAGTAAGTTCCACAAGCTCCCATCAAACATGACACAATTAGGCAGGAGGTTCCAGGCATGGCTCATAGTTAAGTGTGGTGATTTTCCTGCCTGATTAAACCCTGGAGTCAGGTATTCAGGAGAAGTGTTTGAACATGCATATCACCAAACTGCAACCTTCCAGGACCTGAATAGGACACCCCTGCCATAAAACTCACTTCTTATCTATACGTGATAACTGCACTAAACCTAAACCAAAAATAAACAAACAAACAAAAAAAAAAAAACCTCAACCTCAAGGCAAATTTGCAGTTAAAAATGCCAAGGTACGCTCCAAAGAGACCGCCGTGTTATTATCAGATCTGGGGCCGGGTGGACTAGAAAAGTGCTGCAGAAAGAAAGAATGCCACAGGCATCACATTCTTTCAGCAGTCGCGTCAGGAGCCCAGGGGCTGAAGTGGAGAAGGTTTGGGTTGGGAAGGGAGTGGAGAGGAGAGGAGAGGAGGGTGAACTAGGTGCAGACGGCAGACTCACTTCTCAGTCTGCTGGCTCAGTGTCACCTGGAAGCAGAATTAGACTTTCAGTCATACAGTCTTAATTAAAACTTTCAGCCCTAAAGACAAACACAGCAGCATTCAGGCTCATGAAGGAGACATGATTGCAGGCCATTCCCTCCACAGAACAGCCTCATCACACCTTCATCCCTGACCTTTTCATTCTGGTGACTAAAGCAGGGATGATGGCAAACTGCAACCAAACCCAGAAGAAAGTGCTGCTTTCTGCACCTCAGCACTGGCCCTGGAATGCCGTGTGACGTCACGTGTTTGGGCTCAGGTTTCCTGCGGCGTTAAAAAAGAAACTTTTCCACAAAGTAAAGACAAAACACACTTCACTGATCCCTCCAAACACACACCTTTATCGCTGACCGACACCCCTCGGCAGACGTGTGCGCCGGGGTCAGTCCTGCGCCGGCGGTGTCAGTAAAAGGAGGATAAATCGACACGAAGCATCACTAAAGCTACAGCTAGCCGTTTTAGCGCGTCGGCTAATTTGGAAGCTGCTTTTTCCCCTCAGAGTTTGCTGGCATGACTTCACCGCTATCTGCCGACCAGCTGCCGAGACGTGACGTGTCACTTCCCAAGAAAAAAAAAAAAAAGAAAAGAAAAGAAAAAAAAAACCCCACTTTTCTCCACATCTTTATTTCAGCCTCCCGGGCGAGCCGAGGGGACTTTAGAGCTCCTGAAAGTGTTCAAAACACGCGGCGGCTCGAGCTGACGAGGCCCGTCGAGTCCAGTTCCAGAACTTTCCTCAACCGACAGAACGGACAGACGCTGCCGGGCTCTGAGGACTCGAGTTCACGCGCAAAAAAGAGCTTTTGGCCAACTTTCTTCAAAGCAGCATGGGGCAGAAATCCCCGCTGCTCGTCTGTGAGAGAGGGTTATGCGAGGTTAAGACTTTTTTGCCCGAAAACCCCGGTGGAAGCTGGCAAAGCGCTTACGAAACCCGATAAATGCTCGAGAATTTCCAAAGAAACAAAAGCGAAGCCGCTCGTCACCTCGCTCGAGCTGGGTTTCGTTTCCCCCATTCAGTTGGAGACTTCCCTTTCCAGACAGCCGGCGTCTGCTTTTCTGCAAACTCTCTCCAACTCAGCCAGATGTTATTCCCTCCTTTAAAGCCGGCTAAAAAAGACGGCGTCTCTTCCCCAGCTGTACCCAAGAACAAGGTCTACTCACGTTGATGTTCTGCGAACCCTGTTAATCCAACCTTTTAAGTCCGCTGTGGCTGAAAGTTAAACACTCGCCATCCCCGAGCTGCTGCGTCCACCGTGGAGCGGAATGTGGGATTCCGCCATGTCAATTATGTGGCAGCGCGCAGGGGGCGGGAGGGGGATTACCGTAAAACACCGAGCAGCTGCGCATGTGCAGGTTCAGGCCTTCAGCGGTTACCGTAACATCAAAGAGCTGCGCCATAAACGCCTGTCACTAGTGTCCAAATAATAACAATAATTATTATTGTTGTTATTATTATTCTTCCTCTTTTTCTTTCGGCTGCTCTCATTTAGGGGTCGCCACAGCGGATCAACTGTCTCCATTTCTGCCGGTCCTCTGCATCTTCCTCCTTCAAACCAACCCCCTGCGTGTCCTCTCTCACCACGTCCATAAACCTCCTCTTTGGTCTTCCTCTTCTCCTCTTTCCTGGCAGCTCCATCTTCAACATCCTCCTTCCAATATAGTCCTCGTCTCTGCGCTGGACATGTCCAAACCAACGCAGCCTTGCTTCTCTAACTTTGTCTCTAAAATGTCTTAACCTGATCTGTCCCTCTAATATACTCATTTCTAATCCTGTCCATCCTCGTCACACCCAACGAAAATCTCAGCATCTTTTACCTGGACACCTCCTCTTTTCGTGCCACCATCTCCAACCCGTATAACATAGCTGGTCTCACTGTTGTTGTTATTATTATATTATGTAATAAAAATAAGAACAATATTAATAATAATCATCATTATTACTATTATTATTATTATTATTATTATTATTATTGTGTGATTATACTAAAGCCTTAAATGCTATTTCATTCTTTTTCTTTAATTCAAATTTATTTTCCTTTCCTTTCATTGTACTTTCATAGTACAATAATGATAATGTTATTATTAAAAATAATAATAGTAACATTGATAAAAATATTTGTAATAGTGTTATTGTTGCTGTTGTTTTGTACAGATTTCTACATGTACATTGTTTTAAGTGGCCTTTTCACATTCAGAAAATATAATAATTATTGTTATTAACATCTTTATTGCAAAAGTATGTTTTGCATTATAAGTCAGCTGATATTCCTCAAACCTTTTCACAAAACTGACTGTACTTACCATCTACGTCTACATTTACATTTACAGCATTTAGCAAACGCTCTTATCCAGAGCGACTTCCAGTTCCTAATTACAGGGACAGCCCCCCTGGAGCAACTCAGGGTTAAGGGTCTTGCTCAGGGACCCAGTGGTGGTAGTGCTAGAGGTGGGATTCAAACCTGGGACCTCTTGAGCCAAAGGTCCATAGGTAAGTACCCTACGACTAGACCACCGCCACGTCGGCCTAATTTCAGCTATTCAGCTATAATATGTCAGTTATTGGTGTAACAAATGGATTTGAGACTGCAATCTATTGTAGTTCAGTTGTTATCACTCATAGTCACCACTGGTCAGTTTCTGACTGCAGCCCTACAGTTTGACCAGCCTTGATCCAGGCTGTTGATCATTCTCTACACAGCAGAGACACTGCCAGTATGGGGGTTGCTGGTATGGACAGCAAAATAAAATATGCTGTACTCCTCACTAAATTTAGTAAGATATGACCACTTAGTGTCAGGGTTAGGGTTAGGGTTAGGGTTAGGATATGGGAGCATATGACCTCACTTCCCCTGTTACGCACACGTTCATTCCTTTGATCATGAAAACGCAAGGGAAGGAATAATAAAGGCGGGATGATTTGACTGCGGCTGCGTCTTTTCTTTTATTTAATTGCCCTCTAGTGCTGCAGGGCAGGTTATGGCATGACGCTGTTTCTCTTGGAAGTCATCTGAATGATATGCAAGCATAACATTCACTTCTAACACCAGAGCTGAAACAGTAACAGTTTAATGTCATTGGAGGAAGTTAAGGCTGTCAGTTTTGACTGTACTACTACGTGAGTGATGAACAGATCTTTTTGAGCATTTCAATTGAAACATTTTTAATGTACTCCCACTGAACGGGTGAACGGGTTCTTTCATTTAACTACATTAGTGCTGGGGTCAGTTATTACTGGCCTTGCAAGATGGTACAAGCAGATGTTTGACGATGAAGACTGTGAGTTATGTGCTCACGATGTTTGTGACACAATCCACTCTGGCCTGAGAGCCTTACCATCCACATTCAGCCAGAAGGCCCAGAGGCACAGCTGGCTCATGCTGCCCCATACAGCTGCAGAGATTCAGGAAAGTACATCACCTTTCAGTGACATCTGAGTGTAAACAAGTAGTATTTCTTCACTTCAGGGGTTTCTAATGGTTCTATTCCAAGTGCTAAAAAGATGCAATATGGTCTGAGTGCTTGTGGGGTCCGGCATTGAGCAGAAAACTCTTGTTTCAGAACAGAACGATTTTAAAGACAGGTTCGGATTCATAGGGACTGAGACGAAAGCAGACAAGACAGCTCACGTCCCTCACACTCCAGGCCTGGAGTGGAAACACCACGTACACACACATATACACACACTCGCAGTGTCTGCCCTACTTTTCATGCAGCTACATTTAGGCGTCACGTCTACACAGATGTGCACAGCCAGACTTTCTAGAGGAACCTTTGCCTCAGTGAGAAAAATATCCTAATTCTTATGTAAATATTTCTAATTCTGTGCATCCAAGGAACACAGCCAATGAATTGCTCAACAGAATGAAATGTTAAAATGAACATTTATAATAAAACTTACTCAACTTGCTTAATATGCTATTTTTTATCTGAAATGTCTGCATAATAATTTAGTTTACAATTAAAAAAAATAGTAAATGAGCATTTCAGGTGAGACTGTCATGCAAGTGAGACACTAAGAAACTTACTTGGCTTAATGAAATCAAACTTATGTTTTTATTGAAAACCATTGCCAGATATTATAGATAAATACCTTGAATGAATAACTTCTCTAGAGCTATAAGCCAACCTAAAGTCTCATTAATATACATAGTTCATACTACAATCTGGGTTCTCCAGTTTAATTAAGAAATCAACAGCGACCCCTGGTGTCTGTGTTCTGCTATGACAACCCCTCCACATTCTCTTTGGCTTTGAATCTATTCTGGTAAACAGGCTACTTTTGACAGATGACCCTCCAGAGCAGCCTATATCTATACTCAAAGTTTTAGATCTTACTGCTTCTGCAGAATAAGAACAACTAGGAGTGAAAATGAGACAAGAGACTCCAAAAACTTCCACCTTAAACTTCAGCCCAAACTTAATTTTTGTACATTCAGCATCTGTTAACAGAGTGAAGAGAGTCTGCATCATACTTAGTCATAAAGACATTACATTAGCTTACTTTATGACATTAATAATCTGAAGCTGGGAAGACCATTAACACTGACCCAACCCTAATCAACCCTAATCACTCATAAGACTATATTTCAACCCTGGTAATGGGTTGCTTAAAAATACAAATTTAAATACAAATACATAATTTAAACTTAAACTCTCTCTGCTCTTGAATTTAAACTTCTTCTTTCTCCTCCTTTCTCTCCTGCATCTTTCTGTTCTACCGCTTTCTGTGGTGCATCTTTCTGTCTTGCCTTTTTCTGTTGTTAGATTAAACAGAGGAAGCATGGGAGATGCTAAACACCTTTTTTAGTCTGTGAAATGTGTTAGTTTTGTTAGTTTAAGTCTTAAAGGTGAATTTATTTTTGAGAGTGCTTGTTAAAGTGGTGGGTCTTCAGTCGCCATTTAAAGACAGTTCGGCTCTCAGCAGTTCTAATGGTCAGGTGAGCGGCAGAACTCCAGTTCTGAGAGGATGAGTGACTGGAAGAGTAGCCGGGCAGCATCAGTGCAGAGGAAAGGGTGGAAAGGGTTTTGTAAAGAAGATACCAGCAGGAAATTTCATGCATCCATTGAAGAAGTGATCACTGCTTTCTAAAAAGTGAAGGTAAGATCAGGTCTTGGGAAAGAATTACCCGGGATGTGTAGGAGCTCTGTTTTGTTGGGATTCAGATTCAAGATGATGTGCTGCCAACCATGTGGAAACATTGTGCAGACATTTAGGAAGAGGGTTAGAGGAAATAAGAAGATGAGTTGAGTGCTCTTGGCATAACAGTGCTATGAGAAACTATGTGAGGATATTATTTTTAAAGTGAGTGTATAAAGTGAGAATGAGCAAGTGTTTAAAGCAAAGAATTAGGAACTTAGTACAGAGTCCTGAGGAACACCAGTGGTCAGTCGACCATTGCCAGGCTAACCCAGTGATACTGAGTCTAGCGTGTGAAACCAAGAGGATCTGATAGTTGAAGTTTGAAAGTTTAGATCTGAGGACAGCTTAACTGATACGTCTGTTTAAAGCTCCTCAGTGACAGCCAGAAAGCAATTTCTGTAGAACTGAAGTCAACTTTATTGTCAATTCTGCCATACAGAGGAAGGAAATACAGTTATTCTGAAACCATAATGTACACTTTCTCATGCACTTAAAAGAAAACAAGAAGAAATGTTCTGCTATGAATGCTTTGAAAGAAAATGCGCTTATCTGAAGACAGCTGGGACACAGGCAGTTGTCATTGAGTATTTTTATGATATGGGAAAAAATTCAAGGACATGTTCAGAAGAAATAGGTTCTGGGATTGGACGAAGTGGAAAGGTTGAAAGATGCTGAAGAAAATTGGGTGGGTTAAAGTGGGTTGAAGCACATAAATGGGGGATAGTTGGCAGGTTGACAGCAATGGAGCAGGGTCACGACAGGAGGGAAGGTTAGTCTGACAGCTTTTCTGTTGAGGAACGTGGCAAAGTCCTCTGAAGAGAGGAAAGTGGGAGAGAGAGAAAATGTGGCAAAGAGTTTGGGATGGTTTAATGCAGAATCGTTCAGTTTGGTTTTGAAGTCTTGGTTTGGAGCTTGCTGGAATTATGCAGATAAGAATTTTGGATAGAAGTGAACATTATGAGAAAGATCCCAGTTAGGATTACCTCAGTACTTTCCACTGACCTCATTTCTCTTCAGTGGTTGTGAAGGACTTCAGATAACCATGAAGAAGAAGATAAATTGCCTTTAGAAGACAGGGTACAGACATGGAATGTGAATGGAAGAGGAAAATGATTTAGTAGACATTTCAACAGATGATGGACAGAGAGATTGCACTTCAAGGGGAGCCAAGGAGGATAGAAGCAGAGAAGCAGAGAAGAAAGCAAGTTGTGGAATAAATGATGGAAGCGTGAAGGATTGAGCGGATCTGAAGACAGAATGTGAATGACAGAAGATCAGAAATGATCAGAAAGACATAGGGGGTAGCCATGACACTGTAGAGTAGGGGCTCAGGAATGGAGGAGGCCTAGGTCACTGCCTGCATTATGTACCTTAACAGGTACAGTGCAGAGGATGACACGTGTTGGAGGATATCAGAGCTTTATAACTTGTTATTTGGGAGATTGATGTTCTCGAGACAAGAGTGAAACATTATCTGGGAATGAGGACATCTGTTTCTTCAGTGAAGTTTCCTGCTGGTCCAGGTGGGTGATAAAAACGATGATGTGCAGTGAAGTGGGGTGAGTAACAGTGATGAAATTCAAAGGATAAAATAGTGAGGTGTGAACAAAAGAGAGAGAAAAAAGCAATCCTGTGTGAAGGGAGCGCAGCTGGTGTCACAGTGTTCTCCACCGTAATCTCTTCCTCAATAAAACCCAAGAGATGCCAGGCCAGAGATAAAATCTACCTTTTGGCAGACAGGATGCATAGAAGAGATCACAAAAGATTACTGTCCCTCTGAGGAGGAGTGTGTCTTCTAGGTCAGAATGACGTGTGAACACTTATATATTTAAGGCACAAATTAGTAAAACAGGCAGCAGCAGAGAGTGTCAAGAATCTCAAGTGTTGGGCTTTTAGGACAGTGCATTGGCAATTTAAACATTAAGTGATAGACCCGCCCAGCATTTCACTCTGGTCTTGCTCAGACCAGGTGTAAGCAGTTATGTTAACTCTCCAGAGACAAAGTCTAAACTGGATCCACGGCAATGTCTGACAACTAACTCCACAGCAAGTTTCAGAAATACGGCCCAGATTTCCATCTGAACGCAGCTCTAGGAGACCACACAACTCAATTTACACTCGATTTTAATTGGTAAACTGGTCAATTAATTGATGGTGGGTGTTTTATATTGTCTTGTTAGTTATTGCTGTGAACACTAATTTTATGTCTGTCAAACTGTCTTATTGTTGGCATATTGAGCAGAATAACTGGGAACATGGGAACAAACAAATGGAAACAAACGTTTTACTGGTGGAGGCTGTCAAGTGCCTAAAGGTTCTAGATCAATGGGTACCATCCACTCAGGATGCAGCATCAGCAGTAAACGAATCACCCGACTGACCGTATGGAATCATCTGCAAATGTCTCTTCACTTCTTCATGCTTTATGTAAGAGGCTTTGTTCAGCTTGAATGATCCATGTGTTTGTTAACAACGTGAAAGCAACCGTCTGAAACTGGTCAGGCACAGGGGCTGGTCTGAAAACGAGAACCAAAAAATGTACTTCTATAAAAACAAGAAAGCCTGGATCTGTAGAGGCAAATTAGAAAGAAAAGAGAGGTGGTTCAAGACTTTTATGAACTGGAAGGCTGTCCCACTCTCTATCAGGATCTATCAGGATCAGTCATATTGAATATATCGTGTAAACAATAGACTGTTTTAATTGTATTGATTAATGATCTCATAGAAACAATGGAATTTTCAGAAATAATGGATGTTTTTGTGTCTTCTCCTCTAAAAAAGCGCCCACATAAGTGACACCAGATTGGAGGATGGAGAATGACCAACGCCCTCATGGTTTTTTCAGGACAGTTCCTCAGGAGCGGCTCCTGTCACTCCAACAGCAGCAGCTGTGTGTAGATGTTGTTTATGCAAGAGTCTGACGCTTGAAAAGTAAGGCACAGCTGTGCTGCAGATGGGCCTGGAAGATCAGCTGCCATCATGCTTTCAGAGGGAAATATTGCCTGATCCACATTTTTCTCGCAGTGTGTCTTAGCCATAGAGAAGTTTTAACAATTCAGAAGTTTAAACGCAGCATTTTCAGTCATATACAATGCAGAAAAATGCATAATTGTATAGGATAAATCATGCATTTATAAATGCATAATTTGCATGCATAAATTGTTCTTTGGAGCAAACTGTAAAATTGGTGCGGATTATTGCTTAAATGGTGAACATTTTTGCAGAGACATACACTGTATTAAAAGCCGTGGTTTTAACCGAAAGCTGAGCGTGGGAAAGGTCACGCGTTCACTCGGATAAAGGCCACGATTACCCAACAGTTACCCAACAGGACTTTTATTTTGAAAATGTCCCGTAATTTCATAAGCGCTGTCATTAGCGGACGGACGCGGCTGGGAGACGTGTGTGTGACTGAAGGGAGCTGTCTGTGAATGAACGTGTGTCTCTGATGGGAGGATGAGATCAGCCGTCATCGCCGCGGTGCTGCTCTCCGCTGCGGCGTCTTATTACCTGTACCTGCCGCTGCCCGGCGCTGTGGCCGAACCGGCGAAACTCCGACTGCTGGACGCGCTGATCAGAACGGTCCTGCACCTGGTGAGTCACTGGAGGGACAGAGGAAGAGCTGAGTGAAGGGTCAGGCTGACTGGAGGGATAGGGTGAGTCACTGGAGGGACAGAGTGAGACAGGGTAATGACAGGGTGAGACAGGGTAATGAATGTGTGAATCAGTGGAGGGGCAGAGTGAGACAGGGTAATGACAGGGTGAGACAGGGTAATGACTGTGTGAATCAGTGGAGGGGCAGAGTGAGACAGGGTAATGACAGGGTGAGACAGGGTAATGACTGTGAATCAGTGGAGGGGCAGAGTGAGACAGGGTAATGACAGGGTGAGACAGGGTAATGACTGTGTGAATCAGTGGAGGGACAGAGTGAGACAGGGTAATGACAGGGTGAGACAGGGTAATGACTGTGTGAATCAGTGGAGGGACAGAGTGAGACAGGTTAATGACTGTGTGAGACAGGGTAATGACTCTGAATCAGTGGAGGGACAGAGTGAGACAGTGGAGTAGCAGTGTGTAGGTGGAGGGACAGAGTAAGACAGGGTAATGACTGTGTGAATCAGTGGAGGGACAGGGAATTACAGTGTGTCAGTGGAGAGAGAGAGGGAAAGAGAGACAGACAGACAGTGGAGGGACAGGTTGAGACAGGGTAATGACAGTGTGAATCAGAGGAGGGACAGAGTGAGACAGTGGAGTGACAGTGTGTAAGTGGAGGGACAGGGTGAGAAAGTGGCGTGGCAGTGTGTAGGTGGAGGGACAGAGTGAGACGGGAATGACTGTGAATCAGTGGAGGGACAGGGGGAGACAGTGGAGTGGCAATGTGTAGGTGGAGGGACAGCGTGAGACAGGGGAGTGACTGAATCAGTGGAGGGACAGGGTGAGACAGTGGAGGGACAGGGTGAGAGGGACTGGGTAATGACTGTGTGAATCAGCGGAGGGACAGGGTGAGACAATGGAGTGTCAGTGGAGGGACAGAGTGAGACAGGGGAATGACTGTGAATCAGTGGAGGGACAGGGTGAGACAGTGGAGTGGCAGTGTGTCAGTGGAGGGACAGAGTGACACAGGGAAATGACTGAATCAGTGGAGGGACAGCGAGACAGTGGAGTGAAAGTGAGTCAGACGAGGTGATGAGGTTTTGAGAAATGTGTGTGTGTGTATATATATATATATAATCGTGTGTGTGTGTGTGTTTGTGTGTGAAATGCAGTACACACTGATTTCTCACACCTGTTTTTCCTCGGTAACTCGGTAACCAGGGTGTTTCAACTAAATGTGTGTGTTGTTTTTCTCCATGAATCTCCTCCAACCTGTTGGTCAAGGGTCCACCTTACTGTAAAAAAACCATCCACTGCAGGGGGACTTTTATTCTGCTTTTCACTAACAGGCTGTTTCACTGATCATCAGTTTTCTAAAGTTTATCATTTGTCATATTAAAAATGAATGTCAGTTAACACACAAGCTTCAGGTAAAACTAATTATATTAATCATGAAAACAAATCATTGTACTTCAGAGGCGAACAGTTTACATTAAAGCTGGACATTAAGAATATTCTGTTCTGAATGACCAAGATTAAACAAAGAGTCATTTTCTATTCCCAAAAGTCGGAGGATCGCTGGGGCAGTAAATGTGACTCAGTGAACACAGTGTTGAAATGTTAAAAATACAGTTTATTTATTCTTAGTGTTTTTGAAATGAAAAGGTCTGTCACAGTAAAACATGAAAAATTGCCGCTAATGTTTAGAACCTTTAACTTTTGAATGAATGTATCTGCAAAAAATAAATCCAGACTTTTGAACAGTAGTTTAAAAGTGATGTGGGGCGGCGGTGGCCTAGTGGTTAGGGAGTTGCCCCCGCATCGGAAGATTGTGGGTTCGATCTCACCACTAGGTTGCCCTGAGGTACCCTGAGGTCACGCTCCTCCCTGCGATGGGCTGGCGACCTGTCCAGGGTGTGTCCCCCGTCCTTCGCCCTGTGGACTCCAGCACCCCCCTGTGACCCCGCTTGGGACAAGCGTCAGAAAATGACTGACTGACTATACAGAAATATTGAGATGAAATCCTAGAAACTGGACATTACGCTTGTGAGTGACGTTAATTTTGTGTATCGCTTCAGTGTCTGGTTCTGCTGCAGGGATTTATTGTCCTCTTTTCTCTGCTAAGCCAGCACTCCTCTCTCGTAGAGTAATTTTGTTCAGGACATCGGCTTGGGCCACCACATCCACGTCCTCAACTATGTGGTGTCACTCATCGAGATTCAGTGTCCCCAGTCCAGCGAGACGGTGCGGGTCACTGACACTTCCTTTGCTGGGGTTCAGGCCCGGGTGTTCGAGTCGACGTTACCTGGCCCGAAACGGCTGAAACGAGGGGTGGTCTATTTCCATGGAGGCGGGTGGGCCCTGGGCAGTGGAAGTGAGTAGACTTTCCTTTTGCTTAGCGCTTCAAATAAAGATGATTCTGCATATATTTGCACGACATTATGATATATTTGCACACGTGATTGTCAAAACAATTTGGTTTGAGGCAGAAGCTTTAAAAAAAAAATCATTCAGTGCATCATGAAAATTTCACCACAGTTCATTCAGGTTATTTTGGCACACTTTGTCTTATTTTTCCCTTTTTTTTTTGCATAAACTACATTCAGTACACACATCATTTAAAGAGAAACTGTTCCACAGTAGTGGAATATACACAGTAAATAAACATTATTATATATATTTTACACTTATATTTAAAAATAGCCATAGAAGTAAATTCAGATCAGATCAGATTATATGAGATCATATATTAGATCAGATTATATTAGATCGGATTAGATCAGATCAGATTAGATTATAATATTTGTTCATTGTTATGCGGAGTACAGCTACAAAGCCAGTGAAATCCAGTGAACATCTTACCACAAGTACAAAAATGGCATGAATATCTTGCTGTGCTTAAACTGATAATGGAGAGCGAGACACCCAGGTTATAAAGCATATACAGCGTAATAAATACGTTACACATACGAGTGAAGCGGGCAGGAGAAGGGGAAATGTAAAGATTATGTACGGTAAAGACAATGAGCACATCATTTGTCGATTGCTATCATGATCAATCAGTTCTTCTGTTCTAACACCCCTGAAGTCGAGGCACATAAATGAACATCCTCAGAAAGTCTGAAAGTTGGGGAAAGTTCAGCAGTGTTTACAGCGGATGCCCACTGCAGCATTCCTCATGCTGAGCCGTTCACAAACCCCCTCAAGCGGCCAGCCTCGGGAATGCCATACAAACGCTCACTTGAGTCACTGCGGAACAAAGCACTAGGTGTGTGTAAATATTTGGGCCCCAGAGGTCATAAACATAAGGTAGAAATTAGAGGGCAGAGCTGCATGATTGGCCTTGATTTTGCTTGTCATGATAAATCAAATGTATTATTTTGTGCTCAGATTTCTCTAGATGCGGCTGCGATTCAGTTTCAGAAAGAATTTGAGTTGCATTTATATTCCATGCAGACATTTTCAGTTGCCAGCCTTTGCAAACTACATTTTTCTTTTTTTTCTTTTTGTTTCCCACTCTGCTCCACCTCCCCCACCTCACCCCAAAAGGAATGCGAAGCTACGACCTCCTGTGCAGGTCAATGGCTGAGGAGCTGGACGCAGTCATTATATCTGTTGAGTAAGTATTGCATCCAGGAAAAGCGTGCTTTAACCCCTCCGATGGCTAATTCTTGATTCATAAGACTTTAAGAACTTCAAAACTTTAAGAAGTTAAGAAGAAAACGAGTTTTCAGTGTCTGTATGAAAGAAACTCTGTTATTGTTGAATGCACATACTGAAGTCAGAGCACGACAGAAATGTTAGTGTTAACCCTTTATTGGTCCCTGTAGTTCCTTATATATCATTCAATATTTTTTTATTCTTCACTTTTAAACATGGAAGATATAAAAAATAAAGTGTTTTTACTTACCTGTGCACATGTTTACAGTTTTGACGGTCAGTGTGACTGATTTCTGACCAATCCTATGTTAAACACTGGCGATTCTCAAATTTCTAGTTATAGGCTTGTCCCTGAAGTTCATTTCCCAGAGCAGTATAATGATGCTTTGCAAGCCTGCAGGCACATCCTGACAGCTGAGGCTCTATCTCAGCTCTCCGTCGACCCGGACAGGGTGGCTGTGTCAGGTGACAGTGCCGGAGGGAATCTGGCTGCTGCTGTGGCTCAACAGGTAAGGGGATTAGATCAGAAAAAAGAGCCCTGAGCTATTCACTATATATATATATATATATATATATATATATATATATATATTTTTTTTTTTTATATAAAAGAATCACAAAAAAAAAAATGTATAGATACATTTTATGCATCTATAAAATGTATATGATATGGGTGAACACAGTTGTGGCAACGTTAAAAGCCTGAACTTTGTCCATACTTTTAGTTTTGATTGCAAACAGGTCTTTTTCCATAATTTCCATAATTTATTAGCAGCGTTAACCACACAAAACTAAACGTTTGACACCAAACGTTATTTGGCTGTTAATTTAACTAACATTTTATTATTGAAGCTTTTTGGGAAACTATTCCTTTAATTTTGAAATATTTTTAAATGGTTTTTTTTACTGACAGCGTGATTTGTTTATTGACACAGCTGGCCTCGGACAACAGTTTCTCTGCCAAGTTCAAGGTACAAGCCCTTATCTATCCTGTGCTCCAAGCCTTGGATTTCAACACACCATCCTACCAGCAGAATGGTAACATCCCTATTCTCTATCGCCCACTAATGGCCCGCTTTTGGCTGGAGTATCTGAATGGGGATCTGAGCCTTGTTCCTTCCCTGTTGGCTAACAATCACACAGCTGTGGACCAAAGTCATGAGGCAGTGGTAGCAGCTAAGGCAAAAATAAACTGGACAAATCTCTTAGCACCTGCCTTTCTGAAGCACTATAAGCCAGTGGTTCCTCATCTTGGCACCCCTGGGCTCTTAGAGCGGCTGCCAGGGCTGTTGGATGTCCGGGCAGCTCCTTTGCTGGCCGACAGGGAGGTCCTGAAGCGGGTCCCCCCTGCCTACATTATGACATGTGAGCATGATGTGTTGCGAGATGACGGCCTCATGTACGCTCGACGTCTGGAGGAGGCCGGAGTGACAGTCACCAGCGAGCACTATGAGGAGGGTTTCCATGGTTGCATGGCCTTTACTTTCTGGCCTGTACATTTTAAAGTGGGGATGCAGAGTATGAAGAACTTAATTCACTGGTTAAAGCAGAACCTCTAGTCTATTTTAGAACCTTCAGATTTCTGCCAAATCCCGTTTGACCTGTTTTCCTGTAAAACCTGCAGTGCCTTTAGAACCTGTAGGCTTTTGCAGAATATGTTAACTCTTTTAGGATCCTCTTAAATCTGTAGGATTCTGTTGATCCTGTGGAGACCAGGCTACTTTTTAACTTGCATGCATTTACAGAACTTTATGTTCCTGTAGAGTCCTTAAGCTCCAAAGGAAACTGTCCTGTAGAACATGTAGACATAAGGGTTCCTGTAAAACCTATAGGCACTTGCACAGTCATGTACAATGTGCAGTGGTTCCCCAAACATCACTCTCATTTTTAGGTTTAGTGATTTCCCTGCTCAAATTTTGCAATTATGACAACTGGGACCCTGAAAATTTTCCTACTCATTACTTCTTGCCTACCAAGCAAGTGCTTGTGTGGTTGTTGTTCAGCTGTCAAAGAGGTTTATTTTAATCTGATTTAAAGATCTATTTGGTTAATGCTTTGCATATTCGAAAAAGTGGATATATATTCTATGGTAATGTACCATAATGTACCAGTCCTAATTATCCAAATATCCCATAACCTACTAATTTATATTCTGATTAGCATAACGAAAGTGCTGGAATGTATAAGAAGCCTGCATTAATTTAGTGGCTTTTACAATTTAAATAATCATTCAAGTTGATTTTTTCAACTTTTCTGACTTCCTAGTACCAAGGAAGTCCTAAACATCGCATGCTTCATAATAAAAAAGCAGGAATCTTGTTCTTGAAAGCAGGAAAACTCTTAAAATGTGAAGAGAAATTTGGAAGGTTCCAACTCCAACACCACTTTGCCCAAGTTAACCTAATGATGGACCAGAAACTCGACCAAATGCTTTATTCAATGCATTTGATACTATGCAAAAGCCTTAAGCCAACCCTAATTTCTTCATATTTCCTGTCAGAAATTCTTGTTTTTTTATGTATTGTTGATGATTGTGTCCTTCAGGAAGCCTAGAGAACTAATGTTTGGCCCCCATTTTCTATCCAGTCTCTGCAACTGATCAGCTTCAGGACTTTTGTTTGTCTACACAGTGACCTACATTTAATTTATTTAATCAGAACAAAGCCATCTAACTTAAGGGATAAAGCAATAAAGATACAGATGATTAGAGCCAGATCTGGCCAGTTGATAGTATACTGCTGGTTAGAACCCCGTTACCTTGTGTCTTTAGGCACCAATATGCCAAAGATTAGACAGGCTAAATATAGTATTTTTGCACCGACAGAGTGATTCCTGGCAAAAATATAAAGAAATGATGGGTGGCTCAAGATTTTTGCACAGTTCTTTCCAAACAGAACTTTGTTGGAATTGAGGGTGCAATGCAACGTGACAATGCAAAAGAGTGAGCTCTGAAAGCTCTTAAATGTTCAGAGATATACTTGTGCACACTCATTGTAAGAAATGTGCACAGGTAAGTAAGCTAATGCTGTACCTTTGAGTGTCATTCTGCATTCCTGCAGGGCCTTGACAATGCAGACCTTAGTGCTTGCCCTGCTTTAATTCTTAAGAGAAAACATTCCTTTTATTTCTCGCGCAGTTACAAAGCTTTTTTGGCATCCACCAAGCATCTGGCCAGATAGCATTTTTTAGGCTTAGAATATTCACTGGTATTTCCAAGCAAATACTTTGGTATTCAGTTGGTAGAACCAATGTATTAATAGTCAGCTGAAGCTCAGCCACTTACATTCCATATTCCCAGACCAGTAGGTTGCCCTGAGGTACCCCTAGGTACCGTCACCATCACTGCTCCCTGGGCACTTTAAATAGCTGGCCCCTGCTGCACGATATGTGGGTGAAAAGCAGAGGTTGAATTTCATTGTGTCTCACTGTGTGCTGTGCCGTGTTTTTACAATGACAAAATAGTCACTTTCACTTTATATGTTGCTATAGAAGCTGTAATTAGTTTTTTTATGTCCTAAAAAGTGCTTCCACATGTTTGATTTACTGGCAATTCGTTGTTTTTTTTTTTTGTTTGTTTTCTCTTCAATGCCCGTATGAAAAGTAGTGCATTTTGAGAAGTAGCATGGGTGTCTAAACAAAGTTATTTATTTCTTTTCAATAAATATTGCATAAAGGCCTTTACTGCCTTAACTGTACTAAAATGTGGCTTTAAAATAATGCTAAATGGAATACAAAGGAATAGTAAAGAAGAATACTAAATACTCAAAACCCAAAACTAAATAACTAAATTTAACCAGCAAATACTCAAGGATTCACATTTTTTGGACCCTTCCTATTAACTGCTTTAAATTATTTGAAGCAACACCTAAACTACTATAGACGGTAGTTATGAGAGCAACAAATGGAAGTTGCTGAACTGCCAATAGGTCCTTAGAGGATAGAGGTTTTCTTAATCATCTCATCAGCTCATTGTCAGGCTCTTAACAAGTTAATCAGGTGTTGGTGCAGGGATACTACTGCTGCCCCAGGGAATGCAGTTTGATGCTCTGATATATGGAAAGATTTTATTGTGTACTATGCTTTTCTTGATCCTTAGTAATATTGAAACTGTGACCACATACTTTAAAAAAATCCAAGCTATGAAAATATAATTGTGCAATGTGAACACTAACCTGTATTGAGTGAAACCAAACACTGTAGTTTTTAGAGACTGAAATACTTGAAAACACGAAAGGTACGTCACTACTGTTTAAGATCTGCCAAGTGTGTCAGAGATTGAACAGTTTTTGTCCAAATATTTTAGCTTTTTTGCTTTTAAAGGCACATATTTATCTTTTAACATTAAAGAAATCACAAAACGGAGAGAAAGGGGGGAAAGCTTTAAGTTGTTTTCAGCATCCGAAGTGGACGGGATTTTACAAGCCTTTCTGTTGGCAAAGGAGAGGATGACAGAAGGGAATTTCCTAAGCGGAGTGCAGAGTGCAGCATGGAGGTTCAGAGGAAACATGAGAGGGGGTGTAGCTGTGGGAAGGCGGCCTGGCCCTCGGGCACATGGGAAAGGCCCAGGGGGGAGTGGGGGGGCTGTAGACGCAGTGCTGTGGAATGCTAGCTCAATCTCACACCACCTTCACCTGTGGGACTGGTGGCCTCAACATCTACATCTCTGATCTACACACTACCTTCAGCTCAGAAAGTAAATCAGAAAGTTAAAGCAGTGAAACAGAAAGCAAGCGATGTGTTTATAACAGGAAATGTGTTTAGTGCTCTGTGACAAAGTGCAGACTTGTGTACGAAAACCAAGATGATATGCAAAGAGTTGGTTTGGGTCTTTCTGACCGTAACACACTGCAGATTTTTTTAATGCCAGAAGGCCTCTCTCTACTGAAAATCTGTTATGTGGTAATACTATATATGGTACTGACCAAAAAAGTTTTTCTTTTTTTTTTTTTAATTCCTAGTCAGATGTGTTGTGTTTCTTCTTTTTTAAGGCTCTGATGGTTTTAGCTCTTGGCTATATATGCTTTAGTTTTCTTTGGCACATCTTTGCAGTAACCTCTGATTGCTCAACTGTTTGATTTCTTGACTGCTGAATTGTTTTGAACTGAATGTTATTTTTTGTGCAGTCCAACAGATGTCATCCTTGTTTTCTTCAAAACTACATATTTTCCTCCTACAGCACTTCCAATGAAATTGGATGAAATGATAAAAATCAGCTGTTTCTTTTTGACTTCATTTTTGACATCAGAAATCTCCTACAGATGATCATGTTAAAAAGAAATCAGTTCCACAGAAGAGGTCCAATTTTTTCATTTCTAGACCAGAAATAGCCTGCAGGCTCAGCTTAGCATGTCTTACTAACCAGAATAACCTGTTGCTTCTCATGCAAAACCTGACAGAAGAGCAGATCGTATGCAAAAGTTTCTGCTTATGTCAGACGACTGTGATATTAAATCGAGTCACCTGACTAAACCTGATCCCCAAAAAAGCAGAACGAAGAAGTTGAGAAGCAACCTTTTCCCAGCAGCTTTAGAACCTGATACCTGGCCTAAACAGTCAGCTTTATAATGTTTTAAGCTTCCCCCAGGTCAGGCTTGTCATACCAAAGAGTGTTTTTGAGACGCACATCACACCCACATTATTGTGGTCTAGAGTGAAACTCTGAGATAATTATTAATATGCTGAGAAAAAAGGAGGCCCTCTTGTTATTGCAAAGGAAAACAGAACCGAAGGAACAGTATGAATGTGAAGGTTCACATACCTAGCTTGCCAAAGAATGTTATCTTTCGACTAAGGTTCACATTGTTCATTACTTCCTGACTTTATGGGGCAGCCACTCACTCAGGGCCAAGTTTCTACTACCATGTGCAAAACAAAGTGCTTTCTTTTTTTCTGATCATTAAAGAGCCCATGTATTATGTATTTTTCCTCAAGTGATATTTTTCTTTTGTTTAGGTTTATGAAACAGACATGACCATTTTACAACATCAGAAATAAACCTGCTAACATGTTTTAAGACTGATGCATGGAAATGAGTTTGGTGCTGATTGGTTGCATTAATTTTTTCCCCCTTTCAAAAGCTGTTCGAGCTGAAACACTCCTTATAACTTCACCATCAAAAGCTGGGAGCTGTTTTTTGTGACATCACAAAAACAAAGAGCCTTTAGAGGAATAGTACATCTGGAAACGTTCTGACTTTTTTTTAGGGATTTGGACCCTTTAATCCAACATTTGATGACACACAGCTGGCGACTGCAGACACTGACTCACGCATACTGCTGAGCTGCAGGTTTCTTCAAGGGCCTTAGGCTTTATTATTAGGGAGTTCCCCCCCCCCCCCCCCAAAAATATTTTATATATATATATATATATATATATATATATATATATATATATATAAATCTGAGAGTTATTGGCTTAATTTCCTACTGCAACTTGGTTCTTCAAACGCAGGCTATAATCTTTGGGTTATCGCTCGACAGTAATTGTGATTAACCAGACGATTGCGAATGGTGTGTCTGGTGAAAGATGCTTAATATCCCAAAGCCCTGCAATGCGTGTAAAAGAGACCTTTGGTATAAGAAAGCTTCCCTCCAAATCCCTGTCACCAGTAACTGAGGCAGCCTTAGCAGACTGTCCCAACACTTCTGCCTTTTTCCATGTGGTTTAGCCTTTATGGGATAGGCATGGGATACACCAGTTGAGTTCATCCAGTCACAGCTTCTAAAGTGTTTCTCAACTGCATTTTTTTTTTTTTAAAGTTCCTCTAAAATGGAACAGACTTCAGTGATGTAATGACTGAGAAATGCAGCCTATTTATTATCATCAGATTTTCTTTTAAACTTCTACTGGCCAGTTTAGATGTTCTTTACTAGTAAAAGTTTAGAATTTCAGCAAAAGTTGTTTTATATTCAAAGCTCCAGGAATTCTGACATAATTCTGAAATAATGACATTTAAATGATGAGCAAAATTACATTAAATGCTTTATTTCTGAACTAATTCAATATACATAATATATATTTTTAAGGTGGAGTCAAAGCTTGTATTACTTGACACATACGTAATCCTCATAGCTCCAGTCCTATCTCTAGCACAAGACATGCCCTAGCTAATCAACTATGCTTCATTTTTTAGGAGCAGTAGTAGTCCTCAGTCCCGGTCCTGAAGGCCAGTGGAAAAACATTTTAACAAAAATGGAAGGAGTACAGAGATCCACAGCCCTGCATATTGTAGTGTTTCCCTGCACTGAAACACCCTGGCCACCTCAGCAAGGGCTTATAAATGAGTTCACTGGCTGCACCAAGTGTGCTGAGAGGAGGGGAAAGTCTGAAATGTGCCGGGCAGTGTTAATGAACCATGACTATTAATCAGGCAAGCCTTCAGAATAAAGTGTAATCGGCGGTATAGCTTGCTCAACTATTTACCTAAATACCACTTTCCTTTTCAGAGAAATTTAAACCTTCCATGGCTACATTGTGTTATTCCATTAGATGTGACTATCTCTGGATATTCTTTTATAACCCAGCTTACACTGATTGGTGGCCAGTCTTCAACTCCATTTGGTCGTGTTAAATCGTGTACATTAATTGCAGACGACTGTTAATTGTGTTCTCTTTTTAGTAAAACATGCAGCTACTCAGTGTTCTTGAAATACGGGTGAAATCCATGACCTGCTCAGGAAGAGTGTACTGTGATGTAATTTATAACACCCTCCCTGGGAGGCATCTTCTAGTGATTTGTGGGCCAATGCTCAGGGGAGGCAGTAGATCATAATGAAACTGTAACACTTTAAGTAATAAAAACATTAAGAAACAATATATGAACATAATACATGAAAACGGTCGGCCCGTGAAAAGGTTGAGGTTCTCGAAATGTTAACAATGCTTAGTTCAGTGTCTAGTGTCTTTAGTAACATGTAAGGAAAGTATTGAACGCTTTAGAAATGTCTATATTTCTGAATAAAATGATCTTAAAAGTCATCAGATTCTCACACAAGTCATAAAAGTAGATAAAGAGAACTTAATTGAACAAAAGAGACACAAATATTATACTTGGCCTTTTATTTGTTGAGGAAAATGATCCAGTATTACATATCTGTATGCATGTGAACTTTTGACATTAGTCTTATGTTGTAAACTCCTTCCGCAGCAATAAATGCAACTAAACATTTGTAGTAACTGCTGACTTTAATGTCAATGAAATGGACAATAAAACATTCCGACTCTCAAACAAACTCCTGACTGAACTAATCTGATTCAGTTCCCCAAGCTTTCAGGATTTGATTAGAGCTGCTATAAAACCCATCACCAGGAGCAAAACTAATGAAGAAACAGGAGTATGCTATTGCTTTAGACACTAAGTCTTTGTTTTGCATTAATAGAACATTTATTTTTACAAAGTTTGTGCCAAACTTTAGGCCAATAGTGTAAGAGTCCAGCAAGAGATAGCACCGTATAACAGATCTTTTCTTGTTCACAATTTAGCCTCCTGTCTCACTGGCTGCTGTGATTTGTGAGGCTGCAGCAATAACTGTGAGTTTGGATCCATTAATCACTTCCCACCCCAGAATGACCACTTGGCTTTTCACAGACTTTCCACCCAAATAGGGAAAAATAGCCAACCCTTGAGCTCCTCTCTATCTGCTACGCATTTTTATCTGCACAGATCAGCGAGAAGGCGGGGATTTTTCTGGTCTCTCATGGAGATCTGGTGGTCATGGCACCATACACTACTATATAAAAGACAGATTCATAACAGCTTTGGGTCACTGCAGCGGCACATCATTAGTAAGGAAAACCCCCTCAGTTTCCCCAAAGGAACCCTTCCACCCATATGGCAACACAGTGATCAATGTGGAGTTGCTGTGGGCCCAAAGAGGAAAACTGGAGGAAAACTGGAAATCTCCCCTTTCATATGCTGCTCACAGTCACGAGTGATATCATACACCAGCCGTCAAAGGTTTAGGGACGACTTCCATTTCAAAAGGCTTTTATTTCACATGTGAGCTTTCTTTGCACTTTTGGATTAAACAGTACATCGGTACTTATCAGCAATCATAAGCGATCATAATTTTCAAAGTAATTCTAATAAATGTAATGTTTACTTTCCTGGATCAGTTTTTTCTCCTAAATGGAGTCATCAGCTCCACCCACTAATTCAATCTTCACTTATCACACAGTGCTACAAAACCAGAGGGCTGCTTATTCAAACCCAAGACTTTTCAAACCTCCGCTATCACAACAGTTCATGATAAGACACCTCAACACGCTTGGAGGAGAGCCTTAGTTTCAATTTGTGTAGTACCAGCTGACGGAATGTGGGTGAGAGCAAAACGACATCCAAGCCCACCTAGAGATTTACCCTCTCTTGGACTTTTGGTCATAGATGGGAGGAGTATGGCCTGCAAACAAACTCAACAGTATGTGCTTTTGCGATAAGATAATTGGTGGCCAAGTTGATAGCCCCAGGATTAGAAGGTTGTGGGTTCAAATCCTGGATCAGTAGGTTGCCCAGAGGTACTCTTGAGCAGGATACCATCCGGTTGTTGGATATGGCTGCCCACTGCTGCATGGTGTGTTTAGGTCTGTGGTTCACTGAGTGCTGTGCTGTGTGCACACAATGGTATATACTTACTGTCACTTCAGTTTCACTTTCACTTCACTTCAAAGCACCTAACCTGAAATGTTAAACAACAAGATAAACTGCAACTATTAAAAACAGAACCAAAATATTAGAAAAATGATTGTAGAAAAAAAATGAATGTGTACAGTATCTCACAGGGTTAATTATAATATAAATGCTTTTAGCCTGCGATAGGCTGGCGACCTGTCCAGGGTGTGTCCCCGTCCTTCGCCCTGTGTGAGCTGGGATGGACTCCAGCACCCCCCCACGACCCTAATTAGGACAAGCGGCCCAGAAAATGACTAAATGCTTTTAGCAGGTTCAGCAGATAAAACATGTAACAGAGAGAGAAAACGTTGCAGATAATGTTTAACTTTATTGGAATATTTGGAAAAAATGTTTGGTAGAAATTTGGTCACACTTTATTTTGATGGTCCCCTTTAGATGATCTACATCTACACTGGATTATCTACCTTATCTACTATCTAAAGGTTATGAGTAGGATTAGATTAATCTTTTGCTTCAAGTTAGTTTTAGGGATTCAACTCTTCCCGTCCATCTCTATATATGCATTTAAAAGATGCACCATTGTACAATAAATAATTCATTATGAATAATTATGACAGTAGACAATCTTTTCACCAACTAATGTGGTTCGCTCCCTAAAGCCTATGGTTGCCAATCAACATCAACAAGAACAATGGCTTTTCAACTTGATACAGATCTCTGATGTGTGTATTGTCAAAAAATGTTTGTATTGAATATTTTACAATGGCTTCAAGCAGGGCTCTGCCAATCACGGTTCAGGAACAGAACAATCTGTTTTATTATAGTGATTTGTATCTTTGCACACTGCACTAACCTGCTTGCATAAACTTTTAGCTTTACATGCATTGCTATTTGTCTCCTCTATTACTTTTTAAAACGAAAAACACTTTGCATTTTCCATTTCAGTTCTTTCTCTTAGGTCCATTTATGGCTTTCATGTAGCAAAAACAGTCATACTAAAGTCACTTCAAAGAATTAAACAAGCTGCGAACCTTTTACAGTGTTTAGGCATTAACTCAAACTCTTTTATTAATAAAGACATGAGACAATAAGGTGCTTTCCATAGCATGGGCAAGAAATTGTATGAAAACAGTAGCTTCTTACCAGTCTGTAGTGCTTAATAATCCAACACATATGTTAAAACATTTCTTTGAGCCTAAGGGTTTTAATTGCCTGGCTTTTCAGAGCATTTAGTTCTCTACTGTCTACACACCTATAATAGAGGAATACAGAATGAACGGCTGAGTGTGAGCCCAAAACATCAACCAACCTTCCAGACCATTAGTATGATGATACCACATTAAACCTCAATCTCTTTTTTAAAACCAACTGATTAAAGTAATTTCATTTAGTATGTGGTTAACACAACTCGCAGTATTATTTTGTAATGATAGGAAGAACGGTCTTCATCCCTAACTTATTTGAGTTTACTCTTAACAAGGGATGTTCATGAAGAAACAAGAAATGACATAGAAATCACATAAAAACCTTTCAGTGGGTGACTTTTTCCAACTTTTGAAATGTTGCAAGAATCTCTACATGATGTGCAAGAAGACTGCTGCATCTGTAAAGATCCTTTTATTCTGTGAAAGTTCTTTAAACCTTTAAAAGGTTTTTTACCCTCTAAAATCTCCCAGCCCTGGAGCTGTAGCCTGGGTTTTCTTTGTTCCCAATATAAACGATCCAGCTAATTAATAAGGCTTTCCTGGGTTGCAGAGGGGGGTTGAGGGCAGGAAACACACTAAAAAACGCAGGGCAGTGAACTAAAAATGTTGTTCTATGGCATTGCTCCAATTGTGTTTCAACACACCATTTATGATGAGTGCTTGATAAAAACCTAAACATGCCCTATTAATAACCCTAAACCATCTGAAGAAAGCAAGTATTTCTCCAAACCTTTCACAGAAGACACAACAGGGCCATCATATTTAGCAGGGCCACCACCATATCAGAATACAATCTCCAAAGCCAAAACAGGTCAACACATTGTCTCTTGCTCTTCCTCTCTCTCTTTCTCTTTATGTTTGTTCACTCCTACTTCGTCTCTCCCGCTCATTTTCTCTCCTCCTTTTTGCTTGGCTTTCAGCTATTTGATTCCAATAGACTTTCTTTCTTTTCTTGCAATAATGCAGGGCCTCCCAAAGTTGGGGGCCTTCTCCACAGCCAAATTCTTGATTCCCCAAGTGCAATGAGGCATTGAGTCAAGGCTCAAGGCCCATAACTCATCATAAGCTCACCATATTCCCCCACAGCAGTTATAAGATCAGATAACTTAATCATCAACAAAACATCATTTTCATTAACCTGCCTTTCAGGATTCAGCATTAAAACATGAACCTTCATGTTGCTGAACTTACAAAAGCCCAATTCTAATTCAGTCTGTACGCACTGTAAAATCTGTCAGAACATGTGTTCTGTATAATGCATAAGCCTCAGAGGAGCCTATCCACACACACACACACACACACACACACACACACATACGCATGTTTTATATGTTAACTGTATATTTAGGGTCATACATTTCCACATCTACTACATAAAGTTTCAAAGCTTCAAACTTTTTTTTCTTGATTTTCTAGTTTTCACTCTTAGAATAATGATCTTTGAAACCATTTTAATGCACAATTACTGTTTATTTTGAATTTAAATTGGAAAAATATTTAACATAATGTTTAAAAAATACTTAGAATGTATGTTATTTTTATGCTTGCAAAACCTTCAACAAAATTGCTCTAAAACAGCTGAAAAAATACCCCACTAGATTTTTTTTAGAGCATGTGTACTTACAACATAAACAATTGCAACAGCATTATTGCTCCCTGGGCATAAATTAGTAGTTATAATGCAGCATCCTCCAAGATGCAGTAAAATATGTTTAATTCCTGTTCTCAACTCAAACCTTAATCTAAACTTCAGCAATCATGAAAACAGTTTATTCCTCTGTATTAAAAATGAAAAATGTAGCTTTTTTTGACGGGTCTTCGGCCAGTTTAAGTATTCTGCATTCTACAGATTGGGAGGTGAAGGCTTCAGCATGCGTGTATGAACATTTTACTGAAATAAAAGCAAACATAAAAATAAATCGATGATATCATTATATTGCAGACTGTTATTTTTAACACTGAATAAAACAGCTGTATAATTTACAATAAACGATGATAACATTAAACACAAGCAAAACAGTGAAAAACAAAGGAATTCACTCAGGAGAAGGAAGACCAAACACACTGCAACACAGAGGAGGCACAAGGACAAGGCAGGGCAAAATATTAAAAGATGAATATCTTTGATTGGTGATATCCAATTGGGACTTTTTTAATTACCAAAAAAAAGACTATGTCAGGTTAAATGGAGAATGTGTGTGTGTGTGTGTGTGTGTGTCTGCCCTGCGATGGACAGCAATGGTATGTAAATAAGCTCTTTCTAAAATCTCCAGACAATAGTAAGCCTGTTTAAATATAGTTGTGAACTGATGATGTTAGACTGCTGTAACATGATTCGACAAATGAATGAAACTGACGTGGTTTTCATGACGCACAAACAATGAAGACACACACACTCACAGTGAAGACTGAAAATGAAAATGCACTTTGGCTACACTATGTTTTCTGTAAGGTATAACCATAAAAAAGTCACACTGATTGTGTTCCTAGACATGAGTTTGCTTTGGAAAGCAAAGCAAAATGTAAAAAAATAAGTTGGGTGGGAGTATCTTCTCTGTCACAAGCCATTAAGGCAGCAATTTTAGTGCTAGGCTCAAGTTGTCTCCTGGGTTCAAGAAACTCCCACACATGCTTGCACGCATGCACACACACTCCTAAACACGCACACACAGGTTTGTTTTCAGGCACGGCCAGGACGTGGGATATGTGTAATACATATACACGCATATAAATGTACATATTTAAGTCTCTGTATATAAAACGGCAAATGTATATAAGGGTTATGTACATATAATGTCATATACAAGATTAATGTTATGTTCATAGGTAGTAATGACATTTCTCATATGTGGATGGGGACCTGGAACTTGAAGAAAAGATCCTAAGTCGTTTTTAACACTTGGCATATGTCTCAGCAATGACAGTACACAAGCACCTCTGTGTTTTCTAGATCCGACCCCAGTCCTAATTTTTACCGGTAAAAGATTTTTTCCCTTTCAGTTTTCTGAAACATGCAAGTTTTTAGTTCAAAGTCAGGGCCATTTTGTAGGTGGCCCGTTCACTGTAAAAACACTGTAAGAGGCTCTGAATGAGTTTGCTCACTCCTACATGAGGCCACCTTAAGCAATCAGTGATTCTCTCTACTGGAGTTTTTCCTGGCGTCAGCAAAATCAAACCAAGCCAAAAGTCAACCCTTGCACTGCTGCGCTACTGCTTTAAAATCCAGAGTTTCCGGCCCGTCCATTGGTCGCCTGGCTGTTTTTCTTTTCCTTGTTTCCCCTCCCCTTCTTTTCTTTGTATTACTCCTCCTCCCAGTGTAGTGCCTCTGTGCCAGATCTGCGCCGGCCTGTTTGCGGCATTGTTTAGGTTGCCTGCCATTCAGAGCAGGTCATGTCAACAGTGCAGTCTAGAGAGCCTGTAGTTAAGCACAGCTGCCTGATTGAGATACAGCAAAAGAGAATGAAGCAAGAGGAGGGGGGACTGCAGGGAGACTGGAAAGACAAAGAGAAAAAGTTACTGTAAAAAAGGAGGCTCTAAAAAGCACACACCAGATTTTTACCTCTATTGTTCTGCCGTTAAGAACTTTGTTCCAATATACAGTACCCATTGTTTGCATTAATAAACCAGATGATTTACATTTGGGGTGTGAATAAACAGTGTCCATCAAACAAGTGCATGAACAACGTCTGCCCAGCATTCGGTTTTACACTAACCGGTAAAAATCGCTTGTCATACTTACTTTTTTGAGTATATTAGAGGGACAGCTCAGGTTAGATGTCTTGGAAACATAAGTTAGAGAAGCAAGGTTACGTTGGTTTGGACATGTCCAGAGGAGAGACGAGGATTATATTGGAAGGAGGATGTTGAAGATGGAGCTGCCAGGAAAGAGGAGAAGAGGAAGACCAAAGAGGAGGTTTATGGACGTGGTGAGAGAGGACATGCAGGTGGTCGGTTTGAAGGAGGAAGAAACAGGAGCCGACAGAAGAGGAAGAAGAAAACATTTTACTCCACTTATCCATGCTCTGCCTACATTTTCATTAGTTTGTAGTAGCAGTTGGGGAATTTTTATAGCAAGCTGGAATAACTAAACTAATGAAAAAGAGCCGATGTGATGTGTGGCTTTGCTTGGTGTGGTATGGCGTGGCTCGATGTAGCGAGGCATGGTGTGGCAAACATTGTGTGGTGTGGCATAGCATACTGTGTCATGCCATTTCATGGTGTGGGATGGCAGATTGTGGCATGACGTGGCATTGCGAAGTGCGGTGTGGCCTTGCATGGTTATGGAATGGGATGGTAGGTTGTAGCATGACATTGCATTGCATGGTGTGGGTGTCACTGAAAAACTGCTATTTGTCACAGGATTCATATTTAAAGGAAGCCAAATGTTCTCAAATGTATGAGTTTTTCATTTTATCAAAACGAATGCCATCGCCTGCTGCGCTCCTTAGTTTGAGCTTCATTACCGAGGGCGTTATCATCTCCTGCACCGTGTTCGTCAATTTTGTGCTGACTACCTGCTTTTATGGGAAGTCCCCGGGTTACTGTCCCGCAAGATCTATGGTCATTGCTCCTCATCTGCTGCTTATTAGGGGCTGCTGATTTTATCTGGCCATGACACATGTGGCAGGAAATAATGCCAAGAAAAGAGCTTAGTGGGCAAAAATCTCTCTCACTTATGAGACAGAACCAGGGAGAGGTGGGGTTGTTCTCCCTTAACACTGAAAGCCACACAAACCCAACAAATCCTGAGTCAAGATGACAGGCAGCAGTGACATCCCACCTGGCAGGACTCCAGGTGGGGGAAGTGAAATGATATCACAATAAATTAAATGGCTCTTTACTGACTATGTGCATAGATTGATCTACGCAAGTCTGAAAACCATTTGGCACAGCTGGCCTCACCCTTTCAGGGTTGGTAGCATCACCCTCTGTCTTCCCCACTGATGCTGGCCAGTCTGTTTATAGTCATAACAGAACTGGCAGTAAGAGCCTTTCTCCACTGAGCAATGATGTTGAGTTGGCGGTAGTTAAAAAAAAAAATCTGATGGCTGGCTTCACATCATTCAGAGCAAGCCTTCATCCTCCAAGTTTTGGTGGTGCCGTTTGACTGGAGCTTGTGGTTATTGAACATGAGCAAACTGAGAAAAAATGGGAAAAATTTCAATAAATCTTCACTATTACTACATACTTTTGCCTGCAGGACACACAAACCAAATCTAAGCGCTGATCAGTGTGTGACTCTGGTGACTTAAGCGCAGCATGTCTGGTTGGAAACAGTTGTATCCTCTCCAGAGCAGCACACAACTGGTCATTATGTATTTAAACAGAACAGGGGGCACATCAGAAAGTTGTAGAAGCAGCTCTGTTCACTCTGTCGAATCAAATCAAGGAGATGTCCCTATAAAACCATATGGTTTTAATAGAATGTCCGAGGTGGGGGTGGTGTGGGGTTGCCTGGAAAGCGTTCACAGTGGGGGTTGATGGGTTTCACGGGCTGTTAGTGATTTGTAAATGAATAGCAACATGCGATTGTTCGCTGAACACCATCACCTGCATTTTTTCTTTCTGCTTTATACTTTGGCCTGAGAATGAAAAGCGTGTTTCGAAGAGGTCCCATCAGGACCTGCAATCCGCTTCTGACAAAGCCCAATAAATCATGACGAGAAACTCCGTCCCCTACAGAATGCCACACTGCAGAACAATACGACCCCAATATTCCCCAGAAACGTCCTAGGAGCCTAGATTGCAACCACATGTTAGCATCCCAGAACTCGACTCAGGGCTGTAGCTACGATCTTATTTAGAAATAGTACCCCATACAAAAAAAGGACTTTTTCTGACTGGAACACAAACACACTCTGGGCTATTGTCTCAAAGATGATGCTCAGCAGGCCCTCTGTCCACTGACATGAACCTAAATTTGCAGTGGACCCTTTAACATCTGCACACATCATGTTTCAAAAGCTCTGTTGAAGAAGATCAGAAATAACAGGACAATAAAATGAGGCTGGGCCTGTCTGTCAGGGGGTGAAGGTTTACTGGGCAGGCAAGAAGTGAGATATTGGAGTCTAAACAGATGTGTGGAGGCTGATACAAAAAATAAGGAGGTCCCTCCTGAAATCTGTTCCATCTTCTGCATTTTGTCCATCGTTCAATAAAACAGAGGGCCTGGTGCTCTTTATGAGAAGGTCCACATGAAGCAGAACCTGTTTTCTGTTTGCGGGGAAAGTGAAAGAGGCCAGACTGAGGTTGAGAAGAAAAAGCAGCCTGCATGTTCCTCTTATGGTTTCCTTGATAGTCAGCCCTGCTCCGCCTCCCAAGTGTGTGTGTGTGTGAGTGTGTGAGTGTGAGTGCGTTTCATATGTACTGAGGGGGAAGAACTCAGCTCCAGCTTTTGTCTCGGGCTGCTGCACTGCACGACACCCACCGAGCAGCATGACAAGCTCTCACACCATGCAGTACATCGGACTCCTGCTGCTGGCGGCCATCCTGCTGCAGACCATCGCAGTGGCCGTCACTTTCATCTACTTCAGCAACGTCTTGTCCACGGTAGGACCTCGCGTCGGAACTTTTGGGGCTGTTTTTGTCTTCATTCAGAGCTGATCGCAACCCATTTTAACCCCGATCAGGTCCGGGACATGTGACATTCGGACAGATCGGTGTGTGTGTGGAGCTGGACTCCCTTCTGCAGGGTCTTTATTCGGAGTCTGATTACTTTGGGAATATTCCGTTCCACCTTAAATGGCTGCATCCCTATTTAAGGTGGAACGGGAAAGTTGGAAACAGGGATTCAGCCTCGACTTTTAAGGGGCTCCGGTAGAAAGGGGGCGGATTTAAACCGGACTAAACGCGGTTTATCGGCCGGGAAACCAGTGTGTTGGAGCGAGGGTAGAATAGAAAGAGGTCGGGCTGCTAAAAGGGGTGTTTTTTTCCTTCGAAACAGATGAAACAGACGTTTTCCAAGAGCAGTGTGTCCTGTTTGATGCGCGCCAACATCAGATCCATGAAAGGTTTGGACGGCGGCGGCGCGGCGGAGGGAAAGGACGACCCCTGCTGGCAGGTCACGCAACAGCTCCACTTTCTCATCGAAAAGGTACAATGAACCCATTTAGGGCCGAGATACACTTTCCTCCTGATTAATCACTGGAGGAATTTCACCACACCGAGCAATGGCTTCAGGTTTTCATCTCCACATCTGGGAGGTGGTGCAGTGATTTTAACCCTCACTTCTTTTTCAACAGTCGATGTCTAATCGCTACCAGAAAGAAATCTCCTCCGCTGTCAAAGGTATGTGTGATACAGTGCTTTTCGTGTGTGTGTTTGTGTGTGATGCATGCACTAAACAAGTGTTCGAAGCTGAACCTTTGGACTCTTTCCAGATGAGGTCTCCCGAGTCCTCCCCTCCTTGGTGGTCCAGGACCAGGACGCTCCCCCTCGGCCCAAGGTTGCCGCTCACGTTACAGGCAGTTATACACCAGATGCTGAAAAGGATGGAGGAGGTACGTCTTATACAAATACTTAACTTGCTGTTATTAATGCTTACTGGAACTCTGCCTGAAATTTCCGACAGGCCTGTTTCCTCGTTCCCCTTAAGCAACCGCTGCACACATGCATGTTGGGAAGTTCATGAAGCATCTTGTTAATATATAATCTGTGACTCACCAGTTCTACCAGTACTTTATCTTGTCGGTAGACTGTATACTCCAGTTTTATATACCACAGTTAAAAGGAAAATCGTAATTGCATGCAGATTCTCTAAAGGCACCTCAGTCTGTTAACACCGAAAGTTTCCATCCTCTATAAATGGACCTTCTTTCTTCTTGTGCACTTGAAAAGATAAGGATTTCAACATTCAGCAGGTCTTGACTCACAGCTGTCTAATATAGAGACCTCCGGACTCTCTTAAGAAACAAAAGTATTGTATTGCATTTAACTTTGCTGCAAATTTTGACCATAACAAAAAAGCTTGTGTGTAACTTGAGCCTAGTCTTTGAAATATGTATCTCCTTTCCTCTGTGCTGCCAAATGTTGAAACAATGGTGCTTTTCTGATAAACCCAACCCCATAATCCTCCACTCCGGCCTCTGTGCTCCAGGTCCCTCCAACAGGAAAGTGTATGGCCAGAAAATCCAGTCGTGGGAGTCGGAAAAGGGCCTTGCTTTTCTCCAGAATGTTGAACTGAGTGACGGAGAGCTGGTGGTGATGCAGCCTGGCCTTTACTACATCTACTCGCAGATTTACTTCAGGCACACCCTCATGGAGGAGGATGAGAGCGAACAAGAAGAGGAGGGCACGTCGGCAGAGACAGCCAGAGGCAAACCCATGCTGCAGTACGTCTATAAAAAAGTAAGCTCCTACCCTGTGCCTATTCTTCTGATGAAGAATGCTCGGACCACCTGCTGGTCGAGGGATGCAGAATACGGACTGTACTCCATCTATCAGGCGGGGTTGTTCCAGCTAGCCAGCAGTGACCGGCTCTTTGTCACTGTCAGTAACGTGAGCACTATCGACATGGATGAGATGTCAAGCTTCTTTGGTGCGTTCCTGGTCAGCTAGGCTCAGAAATGGGACGAGAAGGTTTTATTTATCATTTGGATTGCAACAGTTCCTCTCTGTCAGGCGAGCGACAGGACTCAGCTTGCTTGGTATGTTTTCTGAGCTCCCTTTGAAAAGCTGCCAAGGATCTGAAAACCATCTGTATATGTGTGCTGTTAGAGAGTGCTCTTCACCCAGATTGATGAGATCGCCTAAAGGTGGCTCAATTAGGCTCGATGGATCCGGGGCAAAACCACGGAAAGGGTTGGAGTGGACCGACGGCCCTGAGAAACTCAAAGGTGTGGCTCATAAAATCTGCTCAGAAGGCAGGAACTGTAAGGGAGCTCGCCAAGAAGTTTGGTAGCGAGTTGATTGGTCCCAGTGGAACCAAAATGTGTGACCTTTTGGGAAGAAAAGGAGAATTGTACTTAGAAATAGGAGATTCAGTTCCTGTGCTGTATAGTGGAGTTTTCACAATTATAACATCAAAGACCGACATGACCTGCCAAAGTAATCTAAAGCGAGATGAGGTGTCTTTTGCTCTGTCTTCCTTGGAAAGTGTTTTTTTAGCATTTCACAACGTTTCCTATTTGCCAGACAGTGGATGTTATAAGAAGTTAAATCATTGTCGCAAAGCAGTCTCAACCAAGCATCCATTTTTTTACGTTTATTTTCTGTGTTTTTTTTTCTTATAAATGTTCTCATTGAAGAAATGAATGTCACCATCATTACTACTTCACCATGTTGCCTGTGTGTGTTTTTGTGGATAAATACAGCCAAAGTGATCATGTGAGAAAATCATTTTTGCTTTTTGAGATTACTGTTAAATGGCAAATTGTCTACTACCTGATACACGTGTATATTTTCATTGTTTATTTCATTTGCCAGAGTAACACTAGAGAACACACTGAGTAGTCTTATCATACTGACTATGGCGTTACTCACACTATACTTTTAATATTTAGGAATTAGTGATAACGATTAGAAAATGAAACATTTGTAAATGATCTAGTCTTTGTACCACAACTAACCCTCCATGAAATAGAAAACGTCATTTTCAAGTGTTTGAGAGGCATGCCGTCTTTCTTGTAAACATGTATGAAGTTATTCATACTTTCAGATGTCTGGAGGAGGTTTACTGTTGAAGTGCAGGTCTTTTTAAAAGTGCATTTAAACACTTGAGCATGCTCAGTGGGTTACTGAGGACTAATCATATTAGAATAATTGCCGAAGCAAAGAGAAAAGTAATCCAAGTAACGCTCGGTTAGTAACAAAGCATTCAAAGAAAAAAGTCCCATCAACACTAATACTTAAGGAACACCAAAAAGACTCCAGACGGTGACGGTCTTCTTCAAAAGGAAGCAGAAGTGCATGGCCTTTGCAAAGAAAAGTAGGGAGAAAGAAACTGCTGTGGAAGCAAACAGCAGTTAGATGAAAACTGGGGAATTATCTCCTACATAAGGGATTTGAGAACCACAACTTAAATACATCAAAGGCCAAAGTCATGATTTTAGATCGGCATGAAAGTTGCATCAAATCTCCACAGAAACTTTAAAAACAAGAAGCCAGTGTTGCTCCAGTTAAATTTAAAAACAGCTCTGAACTCAAGCTTTACATCTGCAAGGCAGGACGGTGTCACGCGTGCAGAAAACGAATCACTGAAAGTATGACTATGAAAAGTGCATTCTTGAGAGCGAGATTAATAACTCTGCATATTAAAACGTAGAAATGTAACAGTGGTGTTCACTGAAAGGGAAGGGGCACCTTTTTCACTCCCTAAAAGCTTAAGAAGCTTGTCTATTGATACATTTTCAGGGCTCTCTCCTGCCCACTTGTGGTAGTAAGAGGTAAACGCAGCATTTTACATTCAGAGTCTTGGCAAAATTTCCCGACTTAAAATAAATTCTTTTATCAAAGAAATACAACACAGACGTCATGTTTTGATTTTTTATGTGGAAATATGTTACATTTATATTACAGGTATTTAAATGCCCCAAGGGAGAGAAAAAAAAAAAAAAAAAAAAAAAAAAAATTAGACAGCATAAACTAACACAAACAGGACTGCAACATAATTTAGACAGAAACCGAACATACTGCATCTCAGTGACTTGCATCTGTAGAAATGGTATCCTGATGAAGCCCTAGATGGACTGCAATCTATGTTAAGTGATGCCCAATAAATACTGCAAATGTTGTTAATGTAACTTAAAAAATATATCATAAAATGTACTTTTAAATTGAATTCCATAAGTCTGTGTACAAAAATGTTTATAAATACAACCAGTCTCTACTGACATAGCAGGTACCATTTCATTAACAGGTCTTGTCTTCTAGCCTAACTGAAGGTCATCCACTTATGCACATAACATGACCCACAACAATGAGGTCAAGCATTTCTTGCCAAAGATCATGCCGTATAGATCACTTGTACTGAAACAATAAAAAAATCTGCCAATAGAATTCTCTCAACTTACAGTAACATGACTTCTCTAATTCACAATAGTGTGTAAGACAACGGAAAAAAAAAAAAGCACGTTACAAGTGATTTATAGGCACAAGCTTCAGCAACGACTTAATCATTTGATAACATGAACTGGAACAGAATCACAGTAGCTGCCTTATTTTGTTGACTCCACTGGCTCCCCTCCAGGTCTCAGACGCACCTTGCCAGGAGTGAGCCAGGCTGGAATAAGGGGGGGTGCGATGGTAAGAGCATTGTGCGGGGCTCAACAGTCAAACCTCATATCCAAAGTCTCATCAAAACCCTTATCTTCATGAGGTCCAGCAGCTAAAAACGAGGCTACCGGCGGGCCTGCCGCAGAGGTGACGTTCAGCACCCCACTGGCCCCACTGCCACCCGCGTTCCGCACTGCTATGCTGGTGACATTGATACCCAGGGTGAGCCTGGTCTGCTCTAGGGCTTTCTCCGGCACAGCAAACGCCTCCAGTTTTTTCTCACCGTTGGCCATGTAGGAGTTCTGGCAGCCTCTGCATATGCAGTCCAGACAGGCTTTGCGGTTGGAATAACATGGGCATCGCTGGCCCCTGCATGTAAGAACACTTGGGTTTTGTGTGGCCCTGCCGCATTTGCAGCCCTTCTTCTCCTGCGGCTTCTTGTACACCACTTTTGTCGGGCTCCCTGGAACAAGTGGATTGGTCGCAATCCGTTCTTTCGTTTTGTCTTTCGATTTGGGAGCACTCTGTTTTGCCTTTGTGTATGACTTTTTTGGGCCATGCTGTTCAAAAGGCTTTTTGACACTTTTATTGGGCACCAACAAGGCTTTCCCCACTTTTGACAGCCCCCCGCCATTAGGGACGGCCGCCATGTGGGGCAGAGTCTGTGCTGGAGCTTTAGGTTCACACTTGACAGGAACAGGCATCAAGGCACCAAAAGCAGGCCCCCTGATAATGGTAGAGATGGGCAGAGGCTGAATCTTTTCACTGTCGCTCTCAGATCGGGAGCGTTTACGGGTAGAGCGTTGCAACCTGGGAGTAACAGCAGAACAGGATATTCCAGAGGAGGGCTGAGGGTTCTGCTGCGAGGCCGGATGCTGGGGCGACAAGACCCCCGCAGAGTCAAGTGGAAGGGAGGAAAGCTGCCGTGAAGAGTCAGCAGAGTTGGTGGAACAGCCAAACGGTCCATTCATGTTCCCTGAAGCCTCAAGGCTTGACGGTAGGATAGCAGGGCACTCATCCTGAGAGACGGAATCTGGCTCCAGAGTCCTGAGCACTTCCTCGACGCTCAACAGGAGAGTACCCCCATCGTGTTTTATGTCCTCTCCGAAACCACATATGTCCATGCTGCTGGCACAAAGCTCCTCACCAGCTGCTGCCACAGCCTCACATACAGGAATTTCACCTGTAAAATTCTCTTGTTTCACAACCCCACTCTCCACTTCCACCGTCATAGGGACGTGACTGTGAGGTGAGGGCAGACTGGATGTCAACTCATCCACATTACTTAACCCATTACAGTCTTGAAGGCCATTAACCCCTAATGGGCTAAGGGGTTGCTCTTTCACCTCTGATGACTGGGCCAATTGATCCTCATCAGGAGGTGTTTCCGAGGCCGAGGAAGGAGGGGAGT